>OW679196.1:65988384-66344680 GCA_940337035.1 Agriotes lineatus
ATGTGGCGGAGCAGTCACTTTGAGTTTCGATCATGCTATCTTCGTTTGTGTTTGTTACTCGTAGTTTATTTATAATTCTTGTAAACCTATTCTTGATGGAGCGTTGAGTTAAATGTGGATACACGCTTTCCATCATAAGAGTTAATGCCTTAATATCTGTGGTGTATGAGTAAGCAATGTTTAAGGGGTCAGGTGATCCTTGTACATTTTCTAAGAAGTCTACGAGTAAGTCATAAGTCAGTACAAAAGAGTCACCATGTTCTGTTATGACTGTTTTTGTCGGGGCGAGCAATTCGGATATTGTAAGGTTTGAGGCTTCTTTTTTTTCTGGAAGTTTACAATTTTTGGCTTTCTTTGCTTTAGTTTGCTGTGGCTTTATAAATATTGGTTCTTCTGTGGGCTGTTTTGGTTCTGCAGAATTAGGTTCTGATAGTGTATTGGCTGAATTATCGGGTGAGTCACTAGATACGCTTAAGTTTGATGATAACGGACGCTTGAGTCCTTTGCTTGTAAATTCTTCATCGTTTTCTTTTGCGTTGCTGGTAATGATACTCTCAGGAGTTTCAGTAGGTGAGATTTTTTGGGCAAGTTGGCATTTACTAGCAATGTGCCCTAATTGTTTGCAGTTGTAGCATAGCATGGAATCGGTTGTGAGAAATATACGATAGGCTGTCTCGTCGTGATAAATTAGTAGTGATTCGGGTATATCTGCTGCTGTATGGGTTACATAAACTTGCCTTCTGAAACTTAGAATGTGAGCGTATCCCTCCTCGGATACTCCAGCACGTAGGAAGCTTATAGGTGACACCAGTTTTATTCCTTTGTTTTGTAGCTCATTTGCGATTACTTTATGAGGGATTGTAGGGGACACATTAGATAGTATGACCCGTTTAGCTGGAGTAACTAGTCGACGGAGTGGCAATCGCGTGTTATTTATGTATAAGTAACTATGCTGGTTTGTAATTTCTTGTGCTATATGTTCACTAGATAAGTATACACAGAAACGATTGTTAGAAATTTTGGATGCGAATCTAATGTGACTGGGGTTAATGATTGCTCCAAGAGCTTTTAGATAATCTTTTTGTACGAGACCGTCAAGAGTGTCGATTATTATAGCTTGCTCCTTTTTAGGGAATAGGTCGGGATTCTGTGTTTGTACGATAGAGGAAAATGTGGCTTGTTTTGGAGGGTGTTCGTTGTTGTTGAGGTTATCTCCGGGACCCCTGTAATCAGAAGTCCCGGGAGGCGGATCACTCATTTTTATGTATTAAAATTTAACTCGTATCGTATTAGTTAAATTTAACACTCGCACTATAAAGCACTTCCAAAATATCAACAATTGCACTCTGCACAAATGTGACCTTTCCGCGCGGCGGTCAGGGAAGAACTCCGTAAGCTTGACTTTATTCACGTTTGGTTGAAACTTTTAGAGTTGTACCTTGGTTATGTAGTAACATTTTTTGACTCGATAAACCTGCATAATAATATTACAAAATTACTGGTTCATCAGCTTATAGTTGGTTTTCACCTGATGACGTCGATACTTTGGTTTGACTAATAAAATTGTAACATTATATCACCGTTATCTCCAATTGGTTACTTTAGAACTAGCCAGATTAACCGGATTTAACGCAGTTAAGCAATATTTACTTAACGCACATTTATTTCTTAGAAAAATCAAGAGGTGATTATAACACATCTCACTCCATTACAAAATCAGTGTCGTCCCAATTGAAGCGAGATTTTGCCCAGATACGTCTAAGCACTCTAATACCTAGTAATGAATAATATTTCTATATACATCAAATGTGTACTTTTATGTGTTGTAAAACTACCGCCAGTGTGCATTGCGTTGCGCGGCAGTTGGAGGAAACGGAAATAAAAATACGAGACAGATACTGACGTAATTCCACCGCCTCTGGACAATAGTTAACGTGGATAAAAGCTGGCGGCATACTCAGCCAAGAACTGCAGGACCTTCAGAGAGAGTTCCACGTCAGCAAGCAACGAGAAGAAGCCTGCACCAGGTGTGGTAACATCTTTTTACGTACGCCCACGCAATTACTAAAAGGTGGTAATCTTCCCATTTGAAATCTGGGAGATTAGCGAATTGCTCGCCGCTGGAGTATCAGATTACTTTGCGAAACTCGGAGAAATACAGCACGCAAACTACCACGTACAAGATCGGACTATAATGCAACTGAAATGTACGTCACTTCTAATTATTTTAGTTGTTTGACTGGTAAATGCGTGTATCAGTTAGCATTCGCTGGTGATTTTTATATTATTACAACTGACACCGTTTGGTTTAAAAATTGCCATTTATTTTAGGTGTAATTCTATTTAAATTCTTATTTTATTTGAATATATTCATAGTGAACATATCTTTGTGTTACAGTGATTGTGAGTAGAGTGGTTTTATTTGAGTAGAAACTTGAAGCATATAATTTTAGTGTTACGAGCCAAGGAGATCAACCTCCGGAGCTTTGTGGCATTAAATATTCGTTGTAAACTGAGCTATCTAACAACGAAAGGGCAAATAAGTATTAAAATTAAATCCAAAAACGGAGCTAATACACCTATCATTACGCAGTGAAAACAAACGATTCGTGTGCATTTTAGCCAATGAGGGTGTTGTAATGCAATTACAAAATTGAAATCAGCATAACGACATATAAGCTGCACACGGCACCGATACGAAGCACACCGGGCGAAAAGCCTGCTTCGTAAAGGTCTATGGTTAGCATAGGAACAATTTAACCAAAATTGTGCGTAGATAATCACTAGCTCTGTTCTTATTTATCAGCTATTTCGATGTAGATATAGAGTGTTGAGAGTGTAGAGATCTGATTGTTTTTGATTAATACAAAATAGCTCACCTTACATCGAACGGTGGAAAAACATGAAATTAAGTATTTGGGTTTAGGTTTGGATTTTATACCTATTACATATAAGTTACGTAGAACTATTGCAATGTGTATTCACTTTGACCTGTATCGAATGCTTCTATTTAAGTAGGATTATGATAACTGTATCATATTCGGACAGTAAAATACTTGATTTGAAGTAAATTAGTAGCACTCCAGTGATATACCGAGCCATTAGGGTATTCACGGATCGATTTTGCAGGAAGCGTCTGTATTTGTGCAGATGAGCTTGTGTTCACGTTTTAGTATAGCGAGCACTTCAGCCAGCTTGCTTTGGAATAATTCCGTAATTATTGGTTTAAACGGAATGTAAGTTATTAGTATCAGTCTGAGTTTATTTAGAGCTTATACGTAGCCTACGTTAATCCAGTTCCAATTACCGCCGCAAACAAGCTGAAACGTAATAGTCATAATAATATTCTGAAACCGGCGGATGAATACGGTGGGCGGAGAAATGGAGCCACTTTTTATATAGCAACGGAAAGGAGCTTAACTATGTTGGAACATAACCAATTATCCATAATATACCCGTTTACAATAAAACCTTGCTCTCCATCACAGTTAAATCGCCTAAAAATATTCTTTCATCACAGGGGAGAACTGAAACGTGCTGGCTGTCGAGCGCAGTCTTTAAAACGAATGTGCAGTTATATTTCAGTTACTTCATTGGCCCACTCCCCAAGCGAACATTGTACAGGGGTGGAAGCGCGCACATATGACGAAAAGTACAATATTTTAACCAGACAGTTGGCCAATATGGCGACTGCATATTTCTGAAGGCGACACAATGTAAGGGAAGGCTGGCTAACAAAGGCGAACCTAAAAGTCGCCCATTATGAATATAGCACCATTTCTCAACCGTTTTATTCATTGTAGAGCGTCGTTAATAAAATAAGCAACATTCTCTTTAATGCGCAAGAAGGCGCCGTTTATTTCAAGAAAGACGCAGAGACGATGAGTTTATTGGCAGGTTCAAGCCTCCAGCCGAGGTGACGAGCTTTCTCGTATTGACTTTCTGCGCTAATGGAAAAGACAATCATCAGTCAATCACAATCAATAAAGGAGGAAGTAATTCATGCAAATTGCGAGACCGACTGCGAAATATAGAACGCGATCTTATAATGGGAAAACGTAAATGTCAGCCGGATCTAGCGACTGTAGTTTGATTTACCGGGCGTATTTACCGCGCTCTTTTAATCTAGCCTGCGATAAAGAAGCTTATCGGTGGATAGCCCCCATTAACACGTATTAAAAATAGGGCGCGGGTGGATCCCCCAGGCTCTCAAAGTTGGGCTACATCAACAAAAAGTTATATCTCTGCCAGTGCGTGCCATAACTCGTCGATTGCTTAAAATATCGGCAACTTTTCGAGTCTGCCAATCACGAGGAGCTTAGCGCTCGTGTGTCAATATTTTTGTAGCTTTCTATCACAAGCAGTTAAACACTTTGAACTATTCCGGGGAGATTATACGGGAAAATTTAACTTGTGAAAATTGTCGTTCAAAACGAGCGATGCGCCAACCTGATCTGCTGTGAAAAACTTCGGAAGTTTAAATTTGCTAATGGATTTAGTTGTCCGGATTGAAAAGCCTTTGTGTCGTTAATGGCTAATTGCTACTTAACGTTCAATGAGACTAGCTAGTGTAAAATATGTTGCTTTATGTTACAACTGGGTTATGTAGTTTAGACGAACTATATTTTTGATTTTATATAATATAATACAATATCATGTGTAGTACGTAAATGCGTTCATCAGTATTTTATTAAGAAGTGTCACATTAAATTGTATGATGGTGTCATAAAAATTGTTAATATTTTTGGTCAGTCATATCTAGTAAGGTCTTTATTTTTCTATTTAGTACACGGTTGTAAGTTTAAGGAAAAATATATGTATTTTTTAAACTAAGTTATATCAATTTGACATCTTCTCCGAACAATTTGGAAAGTTTAAATTTACTAATGGATTAAATTGTAAGTGACAAGCTTTTCTACTGTTGATGGCTAATGACTCTCCAGAAGAACAATGGAGTCAGGGTAGAATATGATTCTCTGTATTAAAAATTAGCTGTTAGTTTTGATTTATGCGAAGGGTATCTTCCTTACTGCATTTAAGATGAAACTTGATAATCAGAAAACGTTATCCATTATTAACATAAACTGTATGACTATGAGAGAAATAACAGAGCTACCAATTCTGATCATTCGTATGGAATGTATATGGAAAGTATAAAACAAAATATGTAAAATAATTGGCAAAGGAATGGATCCTAATAAAATATTTCTTACATATATAGATGTTGCGATACAAAAAGCATCTAAAGAAGTTGATGTAGCAAGAGGGCGAGAGAAGTATGCTTATTGTGTAGGTCATAAAAATATACCTAATAATAAGTGTGGTAGTTTTAAAAAATTTATTTGATGGATACATGGATCGGTTACTGTAAAAAAGAATGCAAATCAAGTAAAAAATTATTTTTATGCTATTTATTAAAAGAACTTTTATTAAATATACGTATTATTTCTGGATGTCGATACAATTTTTATAATTCTGTTACCATGTGCAAGTATTTCTTAGAAGTATAAAAATTGTAGTGGTTTGAAATTGGTGATAACAATTAAAATTCGATCCTGGTCACTAGAGATCCATTTCTGCCTTCCGCGCAACTGAAACTATTTTCGCGAGGCGAGTGTTAAGATGAAATTCGATAATCAGAAAACCTTATGCATTATTGACATAACATAGCTACCAATTCTAATAATTCGTACATAATACATTCTTTAGCCTTGAAAAATAAAATTTCGATATCTGTCATTTTGTATGTTGTCTGTCAGTATTGAAGGTTTCATCCAGATTCACACAAAACTTCAGATTTTAGAGTAGATTCAATAAATAGTGTTGCAGTAGTTATTAGAAATGGAGAAAATTGAACACCAAACTGTGATTGACTTTATGATTAGGCAGGGTGTTCATTTCACTGAAACCACTCAAAGGTTAAAAACAGTTTGCAAGGATGCTTCGCCGTTAGAATTTACTCTTCGTCGATGGGTAAATAAATTTAAGGGTGGCAGGTAGAACCTAGAAGATGGTGTAAGAAGTGAAAGACCTGCAACGGCACAGAACCCTGAAGTGAATGCCAAAGTGGAGAAGATAAGCGAATTACCGTTAAAACAATAGCCAAAACTGTGAAGATTGACGAGAAATTGGTTAGACCGATACTGATGGCAACATAAATCACCGCAACGAAGTCGGAGCTCAAATCAATAGTCAACAGTAGAAGGAAGACATCCAAGTCTACAGTTTAGTGAAACGCTGAGTGTGATAGTATTCAAAAGCAGACCATAAAAACAAAAATAAGTGTGCAGAACTGTATAAAAACGAGAGTAGTGCGAAGTCAACTGCGTCACATAGCAGAGCACTAAATCAAAGAGAACGCAGCCACGGTATGAGACATAAAGGTACTATAGGTCACAAATTAATAGTACAGAATCTAGTGAAAGATTACTCTAATTTAAGTTTAACTTTGGGGTCATGGATTCCGAAGAAAATATAAGAAAAGCAGACATTTCCATTACGACATGCCTACTTTTAAAAAGCGGGGAGTAATGTAACATACCGCAACAATTTGTTTTTATAATAAAAGTAAGAGTTTCAAAATTTATTTCAAATTAAGAATTGTAAAGAAATCAAGGCATACGTAATAGCAAACATAATTCATATTATGAAAACTACAATGTAGCAATCTCAATAATATTGAATTGCATCCGGCCACAGCGCAGGTAACAGCACCTAAAGAAAATTAAGAAATTCTCTCTTAGTTTGGTTGCAAATTATTTCAAAGAATGAAGCTGGGAACAGCGAAATTGCATTTTCGGTTGCCAGCGACCGGTGAGAAATTCCTACGCAGGCCGCCAGTAAAAAGTCAATCTTATGCAATTTTGCAAAACGATTAATCACGAAACACAGACGCACTAAACGAGGGATATTTTCGAATCAGGCAACAGTTCTTACCCGGTCCTGGATCCGCATTAATTATAAAACAGGTGCCTTGCAGCACTTATGGTTCGAAATTTAACTTGATCAAAATTAAACTTCTCTTTTAAACGATGTGACATTTTCGATTCATTAATATTATTCGCGGCGCCGTGTAAATTAAAACTCCCATCATTTCAACTATCCTACGGCACAGGATAAATGTCAGAAAATTTTGGTTTATACTAAAAAACTTAATACATGAGTTTACTCGACTAATCCAGTGCCTTTCAGTGGATAACAAGCTTGTAATTTAAAAGTAACAGTCCAAATCATTCTTATGTAGTTTTAATACAGAATATGATAGTAAGCAACTTGGGTTGAAGTACATGTAAGGTTTTTTTTTGTTTCTTTTAATATACAATTATATTTAACATTCTTAGGTGTTTTATTTCTCAAAATCCAGTGATGCTCTCACTTTTCTGGTATTTTCGCGGTATCTTACTTATAGACTTTCTCGAGAGTGGTCACAAATGCGCTGCAGCGACATCAAAAGTGATTTCTTTTTGTTCGCAAAATTAAAAGATCACTTTCGTGAAATGCATTTCCGAGATGATGACAGCTTAAAAACTGCAATAACTTCGTGGTTAGAGGGTCAAACTTCAGACTTCTAAAATGAGGGCATTATAAAGCTGAAACATAGATGGGCAAAGTGCGTTGATTTGTAAGGCGACTACATAGGGAAGTCCTGCATGCATTTAAAATTGCACAATTAAAGCATTAGTAGTTTTTGAGAACGGCAGAATTGTTTCCCTTTCCCTCGTAGACCAACCACAGAACTTGCAGTTTGGAGCTTTAAAGCGTAAATCAAACAAATGAAAACCTCCTTTGGAGTTCTAAAAGAAAACAAATTTGCCGTAAATGATGCAAAAGTTATTTGCACAATAATTTACCTGATGTAGTTTCGCCGTTTTGGTCTGAATTAAATTGGCGCTGTTTTCTGTGCCAGCAAGCCATTTTAAGGTTGGATTAAATTGTAAGTTATAAACCTCTTTGTCATAGTCATGCATGTGTCATACTTGTTAATAATTATAGAGAATGGCAATTGTGCTACAGATTTGGTGAACCTAACCTGATATTAAAACTCATTTCATGCTACATCGGAGCTTAACCACATTTAATTTCCAAATAAATAGAATACAAAGGGGCAATAAACCATTCATTTGGCAAGTCAAAATAATTACAATATTTTTAATTAGACCCGGCTTGGCATAATTGATTCATTATTGAAACAACTTAATATTATTATGTTAATATAAGGGCTTTATCGATACCTATAGATTCTTCTATATGACATTATATATTCATTTTTTTCCTGCTCGATGTATTTATACCATATAATTCCGTTTAAGAATATCGTTACTCTATTAACCTTAATTATCTGATCCTTTGTCCCTTGTACTATTTGTTAGTCAGCAGCCCCCTGGGTATTTAGTTACATCACTTCTTTTATACTTACTGTTTTTGCGTCTCAGTTACAGTTCAATAAAACTTTAGCTATTGTCATTTTTGCCTTATCGATAGATGTATTCATATTAAGCTCCATACATTTTTTGTTAAATCTATACAGTAATCACTGCAAATCTTCTTTATTTTCTCTAATTAGTATGATGTCTAGATATACTACTATATTCAATAGGTTTGTACTCATACTATACCTCTTCAGGTTTCTCGTTTCTTTTACTATTTCCTCCATTATCATATTAAACAAAAGACAAATAAAATTCTTTGTCTTATCCCTGTTTCGTCTCTACGGATTCCGTTATCCCACCGTTTCACTTTATTTTGATGTTTACGTCTATTAGAGAGACTGGGACACACCTTTATAGAAGGAAAAACGTCCCATAGCAGAATAAAGAAAAAAAAATCTTTAAAAGATAATTATAATAAACTACCAAAAAGTACAAGCTTACAACCACTGCTTTTACCCAAGTTTTACCTAAAGTACATAGACGCGGTGATTCATGAACAAAACCATGGATAATTTGAATAGATGATACGGTATAGAATGGAGAGAACGATGCTACAAATAATTCTAAACGATTGGAGAAGAAACACATACCTAGTACAGAAGAAGGACACGGTATAAAGCAGCACAAGGAGAATGAAGACAACCACGTCAGATAGTGCAGGAGTCAGAACCAAGTTGCTTCCAAAGAGTGCAAAAATCATGAAAAATGGAAGATATGAGGGGAGGCACTGGTCGTAAAATAGATAAATTTTTTTAAAGTTCCAGAATATATAAATTACCAAGGTACCTACTAAATCGATATTTTTTGCTTCTCATTTAAATAATGTGCTCTAATGTACGGCTTCACATTGCAAAAAACAATAGAAACTAGGTACATACCCTTACTATAAAAATGTCTAAGGAATACTTCTGTTTAATTACATCTAATAATTCGTTACTGTACCTTCCCTCTCGACCTACTGTATCAACTCATAGAATGCTCTGTTTGTATTTAGTATGCTAAACTTTTAGAACGTAGTATTCAGCCTATAAACAAATAAATATTTAAATTCAAACTGATACATTTCACGGCTATGCGCATTGATAAAAAGTAGAGAAAATCAACGCGTTATCTGAAAAACACGCGGTTAGGAACAAATCACCCACCTTCCAGCCCGCGTTTGTTTCTGAAATATAAAAAGCGGGAACGCAACCAGGCAAAAACATTTTAAAATGAAAACCAAACGAATCGTGTAAACGCTAAACAAGTTTATGGAATAGACACAATATGTACTGGTCAAAACCAGAACTTCGTTTTCATTTCAACAGGCAGCGCAACATTTAGAAATATGATGACATTTCGCAGTAAACAACTTGATGTAACTGTCAGCAATTAGCACAAACATTTAAAAGTTGTGTAAAATTGATAGCTAATCGAACACTCCTCATCGTTAATTATGCTTCACTTAAAAAATTATTCGAGTTAGAATCAGCCATGAAAATTAACTAGTTAATTTATTGCTCTCTTTTGGATCATAAGCTTAAGAGAGTAACTATTACCTTTAATCAACATCTAATTATTGATGTACTGATAGATAGTAGTTCTACGAGTACATGTATTAAATGATTAAAAATACAGTTTGAAGATATTTCTCTTACAATACGAGATTGCGTTCTAAGCAAAAATATCTGCCAGTGAAGTATTTTAGGTGGCTGTTTTATTCCAACATAGAGATCGAATTAGTTTATGTCATTTAGATAGATAGTATATACATATTTTAAAGAAACCTTTTATTTTCTTTATTTTTGATCACTAGCCCGAACTCTAGCAAACTTTGTCAACTAAAGAGTCTTTTTTAATTAGAAATGTCTTTTTGGTTTACATGTTTATTTGTATTATCATATTATTGAAAAGCGAATGAAGCTTGCCAGATTTAGTTTTGCTAAATTGTCAGAATCTCAAATATAACAACGCTACTAGAGCATATTTGAGTGCCCACCAGCGAAGTTCAGTGAAGGCGGCATGTGGTTCCGTGCAAGACGTTATCAACAAATATTATGAGTGCCAACAAGGTAAAAACCTCAGATAGCTTGAGAAACAAATGGCAGCAGGCAATACAATATCTGAAATACAAAAGGCAGCTATAACGAAATCAGACAAATAGTATCATAACCAGTGCATTAAATTCGATTAGCAAACGTTGAATAGAAGATCCGCTACAACATGTTCTGAGAACCTTACTGAAGCAAAGGTGCACCGCCAAATAGCATTTCATACTAGCAAATAATCACACAGCTGTGAGCAGTAAAGGGAAAAACACATAGGTAGAAACTACAAGCACAGCGAATATCATTAAAATACCTTAAAATCGGCTGAATCCTAAAGGGAACTCAACCAGGTGTGTCGGGTTGAATAGCACCACATGAAAGTCAGAAGGCTACACCAAGAAGATATCATTCGATAACTTTGATGGGGCTGCGGAGACGCAGCTCAGTAAGTACTTATTTAAGAGGCAAAGCTTCTGCAGCGGATGGCTAAATAGCCTTCAAAGGAGCTCCCGCGGCTATGCCGGCAGCAGGTTGAGGGTGCTTGCAGAAATTACTAGGTCACAAGCGAAATACGGCTGCAAAGCAGATCAAGGTCAAATGAGGCTCCCACAACGGAAGAAATGCACGATTCTCAGAAAAGGCTGTATCGGTGCATTTTAGAACCTCCCGTAAATGGTAGGAATGCCGTGTGCAATCAGCTAAACGCAAAACGATGCCGAAACCAAAATGGATTAGCACTTACCCTGTAATACAGACTTTTATGGCCAGGACGGCTAACAACTAGTAACAAATTATTTGTCTAATCGACGTGGGCAGTATAATACGTCCGAAATACGTGTTCTGAGCTCAAAATACGCAGCAAAGCGCTGCCTTCGCAAAGAAACTCTCCAAATACAAGAAGCTAACAGGATAAAATCCGGGGCAGGTAAATTTAATACAAGTTGCCAAGCTGAGGTCAACCAGGGACAAGAAGACACTATTCGAGTTGCGACAAGTCGCTTGGTATCTCGAAAAACGAAAAAAAGGCGCCTGCACTGCAAGATAAACATTTTAAGGCACAACTAAAATGCACGAACGCTGTCAAAGAACCCAGCGATAGTTTTTCCTTGTAGCAGGTACCCTCATCGGCTCGATATGCCAGCGACCAGTTAAGATGCGTTTATGCGACTACCACGCTTCCAATAAAGAAGCGACTACATTTATGCAACTAAATACATTCAAACGCTAAGTACATATTTGACACGTAACAAACTGTCTACCTGCATTCCCCATGCTGGATCGTTAACGATCGGACTTGGTTCGATCGTAAACGGGCTAACTTCCATAGTATGGGTTACGTACTATTCCTGGCCTAGTAGATATGACATTCGACTAGAGATTCTGCCCTCTAGGAAATTGAATTCGCAACTTTACGGATTGAGCGTGTTACGGTATTAAAAGGACTTTACGACACCCACCCAAGGTGAGCATCGCACCACGGAATCAGTCCTGAAAACCTGACACACTTGCCCTGAAATCGGTTCGAAATAGGCTAATAGGCCACGGCTGGAACGCTCAGGGAGTCGGGCGTGAGTCACACGATACGTTCTGGGCAAGCGCGTTGTGGCATAATATATACAGGGTATGTCGAAATTATGAGGGCGCCACCAAGCCTGTCTTAACCCGGCTAACCGGGCCTGGACGGTTAGACGGGAGCGAAGCATGCAAAAATACTCCGCCAATAAGATTACTCAAGAGTTGCAAGGTCAAATAGCAATTTCGGGATTGCCTTAAGCAAGGATTGTGATTAGGTGTCAATCCGACCACGACTACGCAGCTGTCTCACTCACCTGCACGCTCACAGCTTCCTCGTTCCGTCGTACAATAATCCGTACAATAAAGGGGCGTCTATCTGTAACAGAACATGCACAAGCCGAAACAAACAATAGTTCCCTTAACTAACCAATCATATATTTCACTTCGGGTTACAATGGGGTAGCAGAATGCGTCGCCCTGTATCTAACCTTAATCTATAATTAAGGGCACCAGCTGGCACGCGCGCTCTAAACTTAACGACAGATGTTGAACATTAGTGAACAGCAATAATAGGTAGTAACGAGTAGGTACAAAGATACACGTTGCCTTATGCAAGGGCAGCGACGATTTACATTAGCCTTCACGGCATGAACAGTCTGCAAGTCTGAATGAATACACTAGCGTAGTAATGAGTAGGTACAAAGATACACGTTGCCTTATGCAAGGGCAGCGACGATTTACATTAGCCTTCACGGCATGAACAGTCTGCAAGTCTGAATGAATACACTAGCGTAGTAATGAGTAGTAATGAGTAACACTCGCGTTCACAGCGGTAATCAGGTTAAAGGCACATACCTTAATGCGTAGGCGGCGAGGGAGCCTGTTACAGTTGAGTTGCGACGAGCTGCAATCGTAGGTGGCAGGTACCTTCGGTGTTACAACGGCGAAAGGGGGTGAATGCATAACCGCCTCAATGGCGACGGGAGACGCGTCAGGACGCGTACAACGGGACGACGAAAAGAATGGGGGCCTCACTCGTTCTGCTGAACCAAATCCTCGTAGGTCGAGATGAAGGGGGCACGACCCCTCACTAACAGTAGCAGGAACTGGGCTCCAAAAACACCCACGTTACGCCGAAGACCACTCGACAAATTCCGACTCACAACCACCACACAAGCGCTCTCTGCAATGGGCTCCGGACGACTGCCAAGAGGGAAGCGTCGGCAAAAGGTCACCTTCGCCGCGTCCCCCACGTGACTAAACCACAGCGAATCGCAAGGCGATGAAATGAAACCAACCAATGCGGGCCACGCTGGTATCACGCCGCCACAGCGTGCTAAATGAAACAAACCAATGCGGGCCACGCTGGTATCACGCCGCCACAGCGTGCTATTCAGAATTCAGAAAAACGCCATCAGAGGAGAGCTCCAACCGACGACAAATACTGCTTTTGGGGCTAAATATGTGCGAAATCGTGATTCTGGAATTAGGCGATGGAGCCAAATAAGGAGCTAAAAGGGCTTAGCATACGGGCACGCTGCTCTAAGCTTAGGCGGCTATTCAAAATACCAAAATGACCTAACTAACGGCGTGAAATGCAATTAAGCATCTGAAACAGCAAAATGACTTAACAAGCGTTGGACTGTTATTCGTTTACCTACAGAAACTTATCCAATTAATCGAAAAAGATAGACTGCCTAATTTGCCTAGGATGGTTGGTGAACAGCCAAAACACGTATATAAATTTGAAACTAAAAATTGAAGTCCTTAAAGTTTAAATCGAAGTATTTATTTTTGAAGTAGTTAAATTATTCGAGTTCTGATAGAGGTTTTACTTTGAATGGATACTACTATAAAAGACCGGGTTTTTTGGCCAAAGTTGGCTCACGTTGCAAATGTGCTGATATCAAAGGGGCGACTTTAATAATTATGTTCTTGTAGAAACGAGTATGAACGAAGTAATCCCAGTGTTAGTACATCTTTGACTGCTACTAAAACTGGCCATCTGGCATCCATTGTCTATTGTGCATAGTTTTGTTCTTAAAAGATAAGCCGAGTTGTATATCTGTATCTTTTTCCTGAAAATTATATTTAGGCATTGTATTTAATATAATAAAATTTTCCAACTCTAAGTAGTGAACGCATTGTGAAACTTTGTTTGCGCGTGCAGCGTCAAACACGAATATAGAGCTTGTCTGCGGGATGAAGATTGGTTCAGAAAGAAGCGATTATTAGTGTGCGGGCTTTACCCGAGTACCTACGTGCCCATCTTCTGCTGCAGGGCCGGCGGCGAAGTGATTTTCGTCATATGAAAAGCGAAGTAACTACAAGCGGCTCTGACAGCCCTCATTAAGTAATTTGCTGTTAGGTTGACAAGAAAGCGTTTGCTGGAGAAGACGCTTCCTTCAACGTGTACAGAAAATGCAAGCGGATTGCGAAATCTAAAAGGTGATTTTTCGACTTTACAAGTATTTTGTGATGCCAGACGACCAAACGTCTCCTCAACTAGAGCCCGGGACTTTCCCACCGAATTCTAATGTGGCTAGGATTCGTGCCTCACGCCAGCCACGTTTGGATAACGTAATGCAAGGCAGCAAGTTCGGGCCTTTTTATCAATTGCTTTCGCGGTGTCAGAACCGCACCTAAGAAATGCGTTTACGTATGCGAATTGTGATTATTTAAATGCATGCAACCGATATTAAGGCTGGCTGCAGCCCTGGATTCGTCATTTGTGTTTCTTAAACACAATTATTTTCTCTTTATTTTCAATGTGTCTTGAATATTTAATCTATGGTGTCTAATTACATGTAATGAGATTCAACTATCACTCTCCGTTTTTAGGAGATAATCGTGATTTTCTATTATTTCATTAATATTTTCATATGTATGTTCAAGTGAATAGATTGTGCAAATACATTTGATTTCTTTGTATATTAGTTTTCACGTATCGAGAAGCTAAGCAACTTCTGTCACGGTGTTCCAGCGGATCTTATTTGCAACTCTCAACGGTGTTCTAAACCTGCCAGTGGAACGAAGTGCCGTTACCGTGCCGTAATCTGCTTGTTTGTCCGGGTTTCGTTCAAGTTTCCCTTGTCTTGAGGATACGAGGTCGCCCTCACCCGCTTGAATACCGCCCCCTTCATGTGGTTTCTCAGTAGTTCCTGTTTGTATTTCGTGGCAATGGATTGGGATGCGACCTGCAGGTTGATAAGAACAACGTAACCAGAACGTCTGATTTCCCACCAGGTATTTGTTAGTCCATAGCACGGGTAACGCCGATAGCCTTACAGTGAAGTGATGTTAAAGTGTTGTCTTGGCAAACTGTTTCATTGGTTGATTTAAATCGTGAGATGTTGAACAATATCGTCAAATTTTAACGCCTATATGTCGTTTTCCGTTGAAAGTTTAAGTAAACATTGTTGTTGTGTCACTATTAGCGTAATTATTGTCAGTTTTGTTCATGTAATTTAGTCCCTTTGTGCCAAATTTAAAGTTATTACGATTTTGGATGTAGTCATGTTAATTGTTGTCATTTTGTGTTTAGTTTGAACATTGCTTCTTTATTTAACCTGGCTAAGCTTTTCAACCGTAACAAGCAACTAGAAAGGTAAGTTCAAATCAGCTATTGCAGTCGCCGCTCCAAGCCATGCCAAGCTAGAAGTAGAAAGGTGAATCGCTTACTTCCACTTTCAGAGTGCGTTCACCTTTGTTGCTGATTTAGTTTTCCCGATTTAGTTTAAACGTAGTGGTGCTGGATACTATTTAACATCTTACCTCGCTTACCATAGCGCAACCTTTTGATACCGTCCATCGTAAACGAGTTAAGGCAGCGAATTCTACAGAAATTTCCCGATTGTGTCGTAAAGTCGCTTTTTGTGGGTAACAGATTTGGCACCCAAGCTTGTGGCCTTCTTTCGCCCACTTAAAGGTCTGTTTTGTGTCGATAATAACTTTTTTGGCGGCATCAAACTTGGCGCTGAACGTGGGGCATTGTTTTGCCCACCGGAGGGCCTGCATTTGTCTTAAATACTGCTTTTGACGGTAACAATTTTTCAACTTTGAAATGAAAAATTGATCAAAATCTCTTCAGCTTTGCAGTACACAATATGAAATTTACCATGTAGTATTATTAGTATTAATGTTATGTGTATAGATGTTTTAAATAAAACTATTTCAACTACAACAACGACAATATTTATTCTATCTACGTGTCAGGACCTGCCGTTACTATTACAATACAATTACATACAGGCTTAAATACGTAGAAAAAAATGAAAACACAATGCCTACATGAAGATATGTAAACATGCCTTACTGTAAACTTTCGAAAGCATTTCTCAGCATCTACTGTAAACAGTAACTTTATTAGTAAACTAGAGTTTAGTCTTTTTCCAAACCCCAGTCATCTGACACACTGTTAACGGCGTGGTTAGCATCATGCCTTCGGCAACTGCCTTACTTTTCCTACTACCACAACCGTGGTTTCGGTACCCAATTGGTAAAGCGACTGGGTGGGTTGACCGGCAGTTGCCTGATGTGGGATTGAACCCCGTACCGTGGTCAAGCTCTCTAAACACTCTGCTACGCTGGCACCAGGAACTATTAGTAGCTGCTGCTATTTTGAAATGTTTTACTAAATTCGCTAATACAACATTGATAGAAAAATCTTGTGTTATTGTTACAAATAACTATAATTTTGTTCTTTACAGCAGCTCTTATTCAGAGAAGACTTTAACAGATGCTCAGTTAGTACAACCCATAAACTTCTAAAACTTGACATAGTTAAGTCCTGTTAAATCATATACAATAAATAATAACCACAAAAACACAAATTTTTGTAATTTGCAAGCCACGTGGTAATTAATATATTTACACATAATAAGTACTACCTATATACATTTTAATCCAGAAGAAAATTAGAACACCACAAGTACTTGGTTGCTGGGGAGATATTTTCTCTTTTAAGCAATCCCCAAAAAGGCCTAACGACGGCTTCAGCTCTCCGAATATTTCACCTGAAGCTTAGGAGAAAATCTCCCTTAACTGCTAAGAAAACTGAAGTGAAAACAGATATCTTGATACTGCTGAACCACGTGATTATTAGGGAAGGGTTCAAGACTCTGTAATGGAAATGAGAACGAGGAAAAAACGGACTTATGCACTGGAGGATTCGCCTCGCATTGCACCTCAGAACGATTTTCAGAAGAGATAGCGAACCAACCCGGGCAGATACGAGTATCCCAGACCTTAACAGGAAATAATGTGACACTGCAAAGCAAACATCTAATTGAAAGACGGGATCAGCTGTTTCTGCGGCAATGCTCGGGAGCTGGATTTTAAAGCAGGAGCACGTTAACTTCTACGATTTCCTAATCCTAACTCGACTTTGGTTTACCTCTGGATTTGTGTTATTTATGTGTTGTTTGCCTCTACACCTTCTTTTTCTCTTAACGTTTATTCGCTGTATAAATAGAATTAACAAAATGTTTTCAAATACGTTGCCTTCAAGGCACAGCTTATCTATGGGAAGGTGTTGTAAACACAATTTCAATTAACTCGGAAAATTAGAAAATTTTATTTCGTAAAATCAATTTCCTATTTCAGTAAATTACAATAAAACTTTAACAATAATATTTTAGTCTTCGCTGCTAATTTGCAAAAGGCATCTGCCTGAACTCTTCAGGCTATTAACAAGGGTAATCCTAAATACAACTTTATCAAACTGAAAAAAGGTGTATTATTCTCTACTTAGCTGCCTCTAGTAGAAAATTTAATTTCAAATAGTTGAAGCATATTGTATTTCGTTTAAGTAATTGCCAGAAAATGTTTACGTATTTTACTATCAGTATTTTGCTGTATTTTGGGTTTATGTTTCAGCCAATATTGGGTTTCATAGTAGTGTATGAACAATGAACATGTTGCTTCGAGAAATGTTTTCCATTGTACGTAATTCATTATTTTAAGGTCTTACGAAAGCAACCGATGCGAAATTTCGTACAATTATATTATGTTATTGAGGATTTCACCGTCGTTAATTTAATACTTCCTGATTGAGTAAATCACTATACTAAAATACTTCCGTTGCTTTAAATTAGAATGATATGCTACAACAGATGTGGGAAAGCATTCGAAATTTCCTCTACTGTAAATAAATTGGGCGTGTTAATTCAAATGTGAAGGAAGACAAGTAATATAGTATGCGGTTCTCCGTTTGAATTACATTACAAGATCTGCACACATTATTTTACGTAGAAGAGTGAAGTGACTATGGGGTAATAATATTAGTTACAATATTAGGACGTATATTATTTTTAACCTATAAATACATAATCTGCCTTTGGGGAAAAAGTAACACCTAAAGAGGGCGACCCCAGGTGGCGGATCGGAGAACGTTCGGAAGATATACCGAATAGAAGAAAAATATCTCTGCCGCATCTGTTTCAGAGTAGGGGCATGCAGGTGACGTCGGTGCTCAACATTAGAAAACTCAGCTGTGGTAAGTGATACAAAACTTAAAACAATAGCCTTAACCTTCCGTTGGGCGCAACTGATCTGACAGGCACAGCACGGTAATTTTTCTATCTCGCGCCACCGCTAGGCGGCGTTGGAATCTATCGCACATAGTAGCTGACTATTTTGGTGTGCTATATACAACTCTGCCACTTATTTTGAGTTTGACCTTCAATAGTAAAAATTATTCAAATTTTGTTCATTGCGTCCGAACTCGCCACATTGTTCAAGGTACGTATGTTCGAAATATTTGCATAAAAATCATCTATTACGTTTGCTTGAAGTCTAAATACTCTAAATAATAAAGGTTTTCAATAATTTTCTAAAAATACCTTGATTTATCAATCTGGACTATCCGGCACATTGCGCCCAAATATGTAAATAATTTTTTTCTTTTTATTAGTTTAGGTCAAATAAATGTTTTTTCAGAAACTTTTGTTTTCTTTTATTTTGACTTATCTAGTAATTATGCTCACCACTTGCAGTTGTATAATCAAACCTAATTAGGTGTTTATTATGTTTTTTTGGAAGTGTGCCTATCAAGCACATTGCGCCCGAACTCGGCGGTCAAAATATTGCGCCCAACGAAAGATTAAGACGGAATCAGACAAGATATAACATGACTTTCCTTTCGTTTCGAAATGTATATATGAGAAATTTACTTTATTTCGTTTCGATCGTTTGCACTTCCACACGAGATTAATGTAGATGTTTCGGTATCGTGTTGTTAGTACTATAAGGTCATCAACAAAAATTCACGTCTAGAGTGCTATGGCTCCATTTAAATTAGCACTCTAGAAATGAAATTTTAATGATCACACTATACTTTTATCACACCAAATTTTTCATGATTCACATTCTCAGATACTGAACAACGATCATGACGCTGAACCATGAGCGTAAATACAGGATGTTGACGTTTTATCTTATCGGCTTAGTTGTATTAAAAACATAACTAATCATTAGTAGTATATAAGTTTAAACTGAAATAAAATATGGCCACTCAACATGGTTGCTGGCTATTCAAAATTTTAGTAAAGCTCTCACACTTCCTCTCACCGAAAGATGCATTATCGCTGCAAGCTTCAACGATCGATGTTTTATCAAGGTTTCGTATTTTAGCTTTTGGTTGCATAGCGGTTTGGAAAACTTATTCCAGAAGATCCTGTATATTAAATATTTATTACTTTGGCATTGTATCTTCAAAGTAATAAAGAGCTTCCATTATTGTAACTGAAACTTCAAATTAAATCCTTTTAAGATTATTAAAGCATTCAAACAGAATACTACAGTCTGAAGTGGGGAAGGGTGTTTCCTGCACCTGGCATACATATAATGTCTCTAATTAGCTTGCATTGCGAAACCATGAACTATAAAATAGCTTTTTCTACTTCAATATAATTTTAAATATACAACGAAACTTCAATTGCCAAAATACACGACAGATCAGGGTTATTGTCTATATGTGTCAGGGCAAGACGAAACTAGGACGATAAATCCCTCACTTCTAGGAAAAAACCAACATGTATTTCAATTCTGACGGCTTCTAGTGAGATTAACAAATTATATCTCTCCAAACACTTACAAAGTGTCTTCAATTCACAGTAGCTTAAAAGGTACCCTACTCGTAGAACCTTCTGCTTTCAGTAGTTGATAGCAGCGTAGCTATAGTACGAACCTGAAAAGAAAAAAGGTGTTAGTAAACAAAATAAACAACAGATAGAGAGAATCAACCATACAGTTACAGTACAAAGCGTGATGCAATTGATACCATGAAGGCGAAGAATTTAGTGAATGAACAACAAGTTGAAAACCTATTAAAACTATGTTATATGACACCAAAACAGTAGAGTCCTAAAAAAGATGAAAGAACAAGGTAAAGCAAGGGATATTAAAATTTCAGTAATTTGCAATTTTGTATGCTTAATAGTTCCCTTGCAAGCTGCTCCACCTGGAGTACTAAATAAATATGTTAAATATATAATAAGGAATTAATAGAAGAAAGTCGCCTGTTTATTTCTTTCTTCAATAGGTTGGAAGTCCAGACGCCAACCTCCATCTTCTTGTTGGTAAATGATCTCTAGACAGTTTCTTTACGCCTCTGAGCTTATATCTAAAAGCTGAACCTCTTGATTTTATAAAGGACAAATGGAATAAGTGCAAAATCTCAACGTTATTTGAGTTATACGAGATATTAATTTTTCTGGATATATAAGCGAAATATCACTTAGACTAAACTAAGGAGGCCTGTTTGGCGTTACCTAGTTCATCTTCTTATTCTTTGCGTCTATTTCACCAAGCTTCAATAGGCCGACCTTATCTCTCTTCAGTGCTCTCTGTTTAATGCAGAAATTTTTTAAATATTCTTTCCATCCTGTAATTACCCCTTCTATACATATTATAACTTGTGAAACTGGCATTTGGCCAGCCTTACCTGGATTATTCAGTTTTATGTTCACATATAAAGCCAATTTGTGTTTGCCTACTTTTCCATGTTGATTAGACTTAACCATTGTAACTTAGCATAATAGAAAGTGTGGGCACAGGTCTATTTTAGTGAGCAGATAAACCAATTATGTGTATTTAGCAGTCGATATGGATCCTTCCAGCAACGCGGCGAACTTAAGTCAGTCGCCAGCGTGCAGAACCCTAGGGCTCACGTCACTACGATTTCGCCTGCTTCGAGATAAATGACAGCGGGCGACGCCACGTAATAATTAAATTCGCCGTATAAGTGTTTGTGAGCAACAAGTTACTTGATATAAATGCAAAATGATAGTGGAATAAGTCAGTACACCATTGCGACAACGCCAAGAGGTTTCGTGATATTGTATATGGTGCCGTGATATGAGCAGACGTAGAGGCGCCATAGCTAGCAGCCCGTTGGATTGGTGGAAAAGTCCCATACAATGCGTTATTCAAAGAGTGACGTAGGCCAGCCCAATCCGCTACGAGTTTAGAATAACCGGAGATATGATGTGTTTATAGTTTTAGGGACAAATATTTGCTTTAGGCTATGTTGCAAAGCTTTTGCTATTGCAAAGAAATTTTGTAAATAAACAAATAAATATCTACGATAATACGGAGTCACAATGGCCGATTTTGATACAGTTTGATGTTCACATATTGAAGACAGTTATTGTGGCCTGTTTTTAGAGTTAATTAAATGTGGATAGCGTTATTTCTTAAAGCGAGCAGTCGCGAGCGGTTGGTCCATCCCTAGTTAGCACCGTTGCGTTTACAAAAGGCCATTTATTTTAGGGTTTAATCCTACGTGTTCAATATTCTTATGTGTGTATTTAAATATCAATATATTAAAAATGAATACCACATTTTGGTTTCCCTTGTGTATGTATACTGTTTAAAGCCGGTTTAAGTCTTGGGGTGCTGGGAAGTATATAGTTTTATCAGGTATTGACGAATCCACGAGGCAAAGTAAAAGTTTCATGAATACTGAGCTAGCTAGGTAAAAAAACGGGGCAATTAATTTAAAGGAATACTGAGGGGTGTGATAATTCTGATTTCAATTTAACATACCAACAGAAGAGATACTAATAGCGTAATTTCAATATGTTCCACAATGGTGGCATTCGAACTGCAGCATAACCAAATGACTCATTTGACATGCCATTGTCTGCAATGTATTATTCCCTCTACCAGTTATATCGGTCACTTTTGTTCTATTCTCAATACATTCATTACGTTTTCAGTATCTCAAGGTGACTCCTATATTTGCTTTTTTATTATTCGTTTGAATGGCTTTTAATAACTTATCCATTGTTTTTTTGTGAGTGTCCACATCTGAGCTATATATGGAATTACTAGCAGTACACAAACATTTCATTTCTATACCTCGAGAAACGTTATTGATTTTTGAGGCTGTTTACATTTTCCGAATCTGCTTATCCTAAGCATCGGCCTCTTTCATTCTAGTTCCGCATTTCATGGTTCTCTCTCCAGTTCTGTCATCATATTCGGCTGTTACGAGGACAATATTGGCAATTCAAAGGTTTTGGATTTTTTTTGTTATATTGACTCCAATCCTGCTTCAATTCAATTAGTTGAGAAGTACTTCTAATGTCATATTAAAAAATGTTGGCTTATCTGATCTCTTTTGGGTCAAAAGAGAATTGAAACAAAACATATTAAAAAACAACATCGATTAACTAATTTAATATTTCGTGCATAATATGTACACACGGTATTTGGCGTGATCACTTCCAGTTATGTCCAACAGAAATCAAAGCACCCAATCTGACGCAGGTTTTCAATATGAAAGCTAAACAGCTTTGTCCAGCAGATCCGTAACATGCACGTCTTGGGCCTGTACGTGATTGATTCGCCTGATCCCCTAGAATCCTAGCGGCTGCTAAGTTAACCCTTATTGTAATCCCTGTTTAGCTAAAAGTGACAAACGCTGTTCCCTCAACGTGACAATCTTTGGGCTATCGACAAATTGTAAACATCGCTTCTCAGAGATCGATCTGTTTCGTTCTGTTTCAGGTTTCGTTGTGCCAGCAGGTTTTGCTTTAAACGCCGTAATCCCGTTATCAATCCGAACTCTGTAGTCTTTCCGCGTAGTTGTTTTCCTTCCGAAAATATATAAAATTAAAGAAATCACTGACCCGTTCCTGCATCATTTCGGTAAATCGATTACTGCGGCAAGAAAGGAAATCTTACAATGTTCGAAGTGCGTACGCAGTTTCAGGCCCGGTCATGAAATTTTCATCTCCTCCACATGTTCCATTAACCTTCTGTAAACATTCGGAGCTCAGCTGCAGCTCGTAAAGCCCATGGGCTTAGCGCAGTGTTTGAATGTACCGCCAGGCGGCCCTCTGTCTCGCCCCAATTTTATGTCTCCAGGAATATTCATGACTGAAGCGCTGTCAATTAATTTAATGACGGAAAACGTTTTTCGATCAGGTTTGAAAGGTTTAGCGCGGAGAAATATAATTCCAGACTTATTTAAGTTGCAAATTCGGGGGCTTTGTGGTTATTCCGTAAATATTTTTAAGCGCAGTACGTGAGACGGCTTCAAATTCGCAGATTCTGTCAAATTTTTGACGTGGCTGCGTGGTTTTCGATAAACACAGGGCGTCGCAGATCAGCCCCGCTTTCGGGCAAATTTCCCCTAGTAATTTTCTTCGAAATTATAAGGGCTTTACTGGCATTACGACGTTTAGTAATGCTCGGAGCAAAATTCTATTGTTACTGCAAACACATTTGATGTGCGAACTCAAAGCCTTTGGTTGTTAGTTTCTTGTGTCACCTATAAGCGAAAGATTTTAGAAACCTCCATAAGGTTACTTAATCCCAGAGCATTCAACAACAACTTATTCTCTTTTTTAACAATGCTAAAAAGAATTGTTATGCTTCTCTATAAGTTCGAATGATATAGCGCAACAAATGTATATCTTAAAAATGTACATTTCTTCTTGTATTCTACTCTCATTCTTAATTTATTTGACGCAAAACAATATAAGTCTTTCTTAGTTAATATATTTGTTTCTTTACAGTTTGTGCGTGTGTTATACTGTAAATGCGTCAAAATAATCTAAAAATATATACTTAAAAGTTATTGCTGTATAACTCACTAGAGCTTCTCTTCTCTCTTTCTCTCTTCTCCACTACAAAGAAATACTGATTATCCAGCAGAGGGGTGACGACGACGATGGCTGTTTGAATATTTCAGTGAAAATTTTTATAATATACCTTTTAAGCTACCTGCTGCCATTATGAAAACTTAAGTGCAAATACCAGAACGTAGATTACTATGATAAGAAAGCAATCGAAAAGGTGTGCGAACCTTAAACAGTGCTGGAGCACATATAAATCTTATTGAGACCCTAATAGATACTGAGCTGACTTTACAGTACTGCAAAAAATTAGATGATCATTGAAAACCGTAACCACTCAATATTCTACACCTGCAACGAGAAGCAGCACGCCTTTGGTGTTAGTTGTATTGCAGAAAAATAAATAAAACTAATAAGAGCTAAAGGAAGAAACTTTATCTATAGAGTCAACAATGCTCGCGCCTTCACAGAGGATCAGCCAGATAAGAAGGAAGCTTTCTACAACGAATTAGAAAACTCATATAGGCATTGTTTGAAATTCGATATAAAAATCATAGCTGAAGATATGACCCCACATGGTTACGTGTAACCTTCATAATTCACACCGCGATACGCCTTCAAAGGCACCACATAAAAAATATAAGCTTCACACCAACATGTTGCGCAACCCTAACTCAGCTTGTAACTATTTTTGGATGTAACTCTATGTGAATGTCAATGGCATAAACGGTGTAATTGGTGTCGTGAGTGACGAGTTGCATCCGCAATTACAGTGTAAAAAAGTGCAATTTAAAATATACATCCCGCAACCTTAGGCCATCTGTGAATTTCAGGGAATCCGGCAGGAGAGGCAGGCAGTGACTAAACCATTTTTGCAGAAAACTGCGGAATATTCGAGGCATGCGAGGGGTCAAGTAATAAAACCCTTAAGAGGATGTATGTTACTGAACTCAACAAATGATTGGTTGAAGCTGCTAAGAATTTCAAGAATTTCCTTAACACATTCTTTGCGTGTGTTGCATAAATGCCAATTATTTCGTCGTTGGAGAGATCCAATCATTAATTACAGGAAATTCTACAAGTAGTTTTAACCATAAGACATTTAATAATATATTTCAAACCAAGGTAAGAAAGTGCAGTCTTGCATACCGAGCTCAAAGTTTATAAACCGCGCCGAAGGCGAGGTTTGTAATTGCGCAAGGTATGCAAGAGCACTTTCTTAACGAAGTTTGAATACTATTTTTTTCCCAGCCGGCCTCAGTGGAGCAAAATTTGACACTATAAAAATAATACAACAGACTGTTAAAGTTGTTAAAGATGACAATATCCTGCAAAATATGCAGCATGTTTTCCGATTTTATGCTCTTCCCAAAATGTTTCTAAACAGTTTTATTCATAAGTAACTCTGAAAACTTAAAAATTCTATGAATGGAATAATGAAAATCTTTAAAAATAAAAATAGAATTTACTAAATAGTAGGCTGCTTGATTCGAATAAGAACTGTCAAATCGGCGTCGTTTTTCTAAATTTTCTGAAATAAAAAAAAGTTGGTGAGTAAATTGGTTTAAACTTTTGGCAAATAGAACATTTGAATCTGAACTGCTGATTTACCCAAAATGTCTGACATGGGAAGCAATGAACACTTATCATGCACCCCACCTGAAATATGTGCTGCAGCCGTTGCTACTGTTAGCAATTTATTACCTGAAAAGTCACAAGATAGATATAATAAGACCTATTCTAACTTTAAGGAATGGTGTAACGCCAAAAAAGTGACAAAAATCAGTGAAAATGCAGTTTTAGTATATTTTGAAGAAAAATGGAAACACTACAAATCATCAACACTGTGGTCCATCTATTCTATGAATAAATCCACATTAAACCTAAGAGATAATGTCAACATTTCCAAGTATCCCAAATTACATTCATTTCTGAAACGACAAAATGTGGGTTATAAGCCAAAAAAATCTTCAGTTCTCAATATTAAGCAAGTAAATACCTTTCTTGAAGATGCAAGAGATGAGGAATTTATTCCCATAAAACTAAGTAACATGTGTGTCAATTTCTGAAAATAAAATTTCCAATTAAAGGTTGCTTTAGTTATGGGCGTAGCAGGCGCTTGCAGAAGGGATCAGCTCGGTAAAATGAGAAATCATGATTTAGAGATAAAAGACGACATTATTAGAGTAAATATACTTTATGCAAAAACTGGAACTTCAAGACAGTTTGTAATAATTGAACCAAATTGGATACGTATCACCAAAAAGTACCTTGGTATGAGACCTGCAGACCAGTCACCTTTTTACTGCACATTGTTTTCGAAGAACCTCGGCTACTGCTTGACAGGGTGGCGGAGTTTTAGACTTGAAACGCCATGGAGGTTGGAAATCGTCACACATCGCCGAAGGATATGTGGAGGATTCCCCCTAAAGTAAAAAAAATGCCAAAATGGTACAGTTGGCAGAACCACAGCCACGGCCATCTACCTCTGACATTCCGGCAATTCCACAAAGTACTGCAGCTACAAATATTTCAAATAAAGTTAATTCAGATTTGAACATACCCGTTAATAATTTAAAAACGGGAATTACCATTCAAAGTTGTACAGATTGTTCCTTTACTTTCAATTTCAATGCAGAGTCATAAATTTAGAATTATTATTAAATTACATTACATAAATACAATTTTTCACTGTTCATTATTCGTTTAATTTCGAAATAAATACATAATAGTGTTTTTGTCACTTATAATTACACAAGAGCTTTTTTTGTCGAAGTAAACTTGACAATTTAATGAAAATTTCCTTGCTTGGCAATTTAATGAAAAAAAATGCCTCTGAAAAAATTACGTGTCCGAAGGAGTTTTTTGAGTTGAATTGCTTAAAGGCAAAGAAACTCGAATTATAAATGTTAAGTTTACTTCAATAAAAAAAAGTTTGAGTGTAATTCGGTACAACAATTTAATGAATACATATTTAATTTACATATTAGGTAATTTAGAAGTCACTAAATTAACAAACAAGGCGAGAAAACTAAGAACCGCACCGTCGTCGGTCCTTAGCAACTCTGCTAGGCTTACTAGAATTAGACCGTTTTAAAAGTTAGGTTCAGTTTTGTCGCTGGAAAACTTAAGGAAAACTTTTACCGCTGTCATAGTGACAAAAAAACCGCGGCTTATGGGATTTTTAGTGTATGCATTAAATTGTCGTTAAAAAATCGCTTTACTATTTATACCTTTTGAGGTTATGTCCACTGAGGTCAAACTGTCAATGCAGTTTTGGTTGAATTAAAAAATAAAGCGCGGGCGCGCACTGTGATTTTTAGCCTCTCCTGTCGTGAGTACGCATGCGCGAATTGTTAATTTAATTCCTTGGAAGGAAGGGCCACTCACGGGGTCACTTAACCCGGCATTGGTCGCTACATGAGCGATTCCCTCACATTTTTACAAATTAATTCGCCATTTTAGTGCAATGGCAGGTACGGCCCCGCCAATTTTCTTAATCCTCACCCTATTCGTCAAGCGTCGGCTAGTGGTATTATTTCATGAAAAAAACAAGGCACAGTGCAATTGTGGGAAGTAGTTTGGTAGGTGCGTGCGCTAGTGTGAGCAAATCGCTCATTACGCGACTAACCACGTTTACTTTTATATTTTTGTATTTGTTCTAAACATTTTTGATTTTGCGATCTTGCCAACGAGCCATTTGCACGGAACATACCACATATACCTGCCCTAATTGTTTACAAGTTTCGGATGAGTCGGATACAAACTAGAGATGGAAGCAGAGTTTATATTATATCTTTTTTGCATTTGAGTTTAACGATTTGAGTTGTATTTACACATGGTGTAAAAAATAAAGTTTTGTATATTCAATGAATAATTTTTTATTTTTATTTTAAGGTATGACGTTAACAGATATTGCCACATTATGATTATAAAGTAATAATTGCCAATTATGAAAAAAAACACATTCAAAATGTCAGCTGTGAGCGAAACGCTCACGCGCGACCAACGACGCGAAACGAAACCTAGCGACTAATCCCGGGTTAAGGTACCTATCTGCATCAAAAGGATGTGAACACTCACAGAATGCATTCCTAATTTCTCGTATAAACAGACTGTAACACAAGTCATAAAGTCAGTTATCCATCAGTCCGTCAACTGTCAATATGTCAGCTGTCAGAATCAGCACCCGTCAGCAGTCAGCTAACATGCCGTACAGTTTCTTCATAAAAATTACATGATTTACTTTCTTACCTAGGTAAGAAAAACGAACTTTCTTACCTCAGATGAGGTGAGCAATGCCTACTATTCTAACCGGCTGAGAAAAAAATTTAATGCAAACTTGCAATTTAATGCCTTATATGCCTAAACAAAAGTAAAATACTAGAAATTTCAGCGTTAATCATATGAAACTTTATTTCCAGTGCGTAAGCCAGGTAAAATAATTAATATACTGCTAGGAACACATTTTAAGCCTGTATGATTATAATAGCAATTAAAAATATTTCAAGCATATCAAGTAATATTTTCTAAAATGTTACATAAATGTGCTAGCTTAATTTCTGTAAATAATATAAAAAAGCATTGGCCTTGATAATAATTTGTAAAACAGTATTAAAAATAGTTTTAGCCGTAATTTGAACCAAACGTAATCAGATCAGGTTTGGAAATAATGTAAAACGGTGTAAGGTAGAAGACAAATAATTGGGAAAAAAGAGCCAAGCAGTGAAGTGGTTTTAATTTTATCTCCCCCAATAAATAATTGGTAATACTTGTATAAATATCCTTTTCCCAATTCAGTGCGTTTGAAGATTAAAACTATATTTTTTGAGTACACTGTAGTAGTGTGCATTGTACGTAGTAGCACCTCCGCAGAGGAATAAAAAAGTGTTTAATTATTTTTTGGTTTTTCCGAGATTGTGTAAGAAGCTCAAACAGTGCAGTTCTGCAGGACGTTCAGCGTCTTGTATTTGTAAGCTACCGGAGACAGAGGGGTCTAGGCATCGTGGGACTTACTGGAGAACGAGTGAAGCCCCAGTTACTACTAAAAAAGCAACAAAAAGGCCAGAAAAGCTTATCATAAAAGATTGAATTTAGTAAATTCCAAGCCTGGCGTCGTTTTATATGCACTTCTGGCAGAAGCGTCTTCTGAGTGTTTTTTGTTCGTGACGTGTATTTACTTACTGCATTTGTCCTCACCTAGGTAACGCTTTAATTGCGTAATCACAGACAACTGTCGCATAACAGCAAACTTGTTGGCTTGCCATATTTGAATTAAGTCCTCATTAGTTAAATAATATCCAATGCTGTAGCGATTCCACTGGTTAAATGAGCACTTTTCAGAGCGTTTGCAATTTTAAATTATTAAAAATAATACCGCGATAATTAAATTGCAAATGCATTTTCTATAATTTATACAAGTCCAGATAATATTTGCTAGGACGTAGAGACCGGCCCTTATGAGATAAGACTTATTTATTTAAATAATAGCAATATCAAATATAAAATATAGCAAGTAATAAACCATAGTAATGCTTTAGTTTACAAGTATTGGATAACTTGGAAGTTCAGAATTTTATCATGATTCTGAGATACCAATTTTTCCCTTTTTTGGAGCATGGAGCAAATTAATTGGGGTCGAAGCGTGCCGCAGTTGCAAAATATGATTCCGGTCAAATCCTTCAATCAAAAGTAAAGATGATATTCACAAAACGGCCAACTGGAATGAAACCAACTGCAGCTATACAGAAATTACGTAAGTAATTAAAAAATCAGTTACAAATTAAAACACTAGATACTCAAGTCAGAGCTCAGGTCAGAGAGTTCTGTCCTTTGAACCTTATCCTTCGCTCACCTCATCGTCATCACTTTTTCGTGCACAGACCTTTCTCAAGGCGAAGAAATAACATGAACATTAGTAATTTGCTTCTGAACTTTTGGTTGCTAATATTTTGCTAATTCTCGCTGGTCTGCATGCGTTGCTTCTTTATTTTACGAGCACGCCTCGTACATGAAATATAGAATATCAAAAAATATCAGGATGTTCTACGATATTCAAAGAAACGCAAAATAGTGAGACATATTACATTAGTTGCTAAGAGCAAGTTCTAATAACTTAGTTGGGTTTTTATTTGTGGGACAATTTTCTACGTAAGCTACATAATTATGCAGTAGATAATTTGTTTTCCAACTTTCTCCGTATTATTTGATAAGACAAATTAGATGTGTGTATGGTTAGTAGCTAATGGGAGCAGAACTTAAAATATAAATTCTGTCACTATTTTGAACAAATATGACAGCCACCATTGGTAAGGTTTTCATTATTTATACCAGGACAATGTCTTAATTATTAACAAGTTGGAGTCTAGTTGAACTTTATTCTTTCAACCTAATTAGTGAGGCGACTTGTAATCTATCCCAATACATTCCTAGAGTAAAACCATTTAATTCGGCATCACTCTGGAGCATTTTCATATATTACAGGTAATGTACGACTCTTTCGAGCATTAGTTAATTGCTGGAAACTGCAGCAATAAATCGTTGTATCGCTTCACTGATACACCATCAATTTTCCATATCTGTTGGTATTGGTATGTCGAACAAATTGCATCAGATTATTTTTAGAACACTACAATGGAGAAACATTAGCATGACAGTATATGAAAATGATGGGAATGCAACATTTTAAATGTATTCAATTTAGTCTCTGTAGCTTTTCCTCATCTTACAAAAATTTTTAACGTTCAGATATTACAACGTAATAGGTAGTTGGTCCACTCTCGGGAGTTTTTTCAGTGGACTCGTACGATTATTTATAAAAAATTTAAAAGGAACATTGATTTAATTTATTTGATTTTGTAAAAAAATCAACAGAAGATGTATAGTCAATGGTTTTAACCTGTTATGTTGTTCTGTTGATGCATTATTCAAATCAATGCACCCTAACTCTGTTGATGTATGAATGAACATGTTAATTACTGAACCAATCACATCCGACCAGCGCTTCACCATAATTCTTTAAATCTGTTAATTAAAACACCAAAATCACTTCCAGCTTTCGCCATGTGTAACAATTTATAACAAACCTGTCCAAGTTTTTTTCTATTTCGTAACTCTAATAAGTCCAGAAACTGTTTATATTATAGCAGTTAGTCTATGATTTTCAGCTGGAACAAATGAGAAGCTTTACAAGTTGAACTCAGCCTTCCCTAACATCGCTGAAAGAGAAAATAAAATAGCCGGTGCAAGACCGACTTTATGAAATAATTTGATTAACCGGCTATCGTAAAAATATATAGAAGTACTTTTGCGGATCTTGAGAAGTTGCCATACTAAACCAAAATTAGTTTTTTATGTGAGTTTCGGCCGTGGCGAAAGTTTTATGTTGGCGCTGCATTTTCATCATACGCATGCTCAAGGACAGACCTTGTTCCTTATAAGGGTGAACAGCGCAGCGGGCCCACAAGAAAGAAACAAATACTTTTTGAGGTTACACGAAATTGCGATTCTACAGTATTGCGAGTATGATGACAATATTATTTAGTAAAATGTTATTGATTTAGCTTTTGCTCGTAATAAATTTCAATTTGTTGTTCATTGAAAGCAAAAGTTAACTTTATTTTAAAGTAAACCTCTGAATTATAAATAAAAAGCATCACTAACTCCATTAAAGTGTTGTCCAACAATTTGAGATTTGACTGCATGAGTGAAAAAATCAATTACTTCCATTGCACAACGTCAATATCGACGGTTTTAGAAAGGAACACTTGTAAATCGACGTATCAAAATATCTAAGATTTTTAATGATGGGGCCCCTTACCTAACAAAATTTAATACCAAGCAGACCAAGCTCAAGACGGTAAGAGAGCAATTTTACGTTAAAATGTTCTATAAAGGACATAATAGTATGAATAGAAAAGATCAAACACAAAAAATGTTCCAGAAAAGTTGGAAAATTTTAAAAAGTCGAAGGTCTGGATCCCGTTTCGTATGTTACAGAGTTTTGAAGAAAACAATGTGCTACCTACACTATACCAGCAGACCATTTTGTAGTAAAAGTAGATAGAAAATAAATCATATATATAAATCAAATAATATTTACAGAAAACTGCAATTCGTTAACCACGTTTATCGGAGAGACCGTAATTTCACCAGAACTGCCACCAGTGTGTGCAATTCTATCACAACTTTAGTTAAGATTACTGGACTGTCAGGGTATGCAAGTAATCGATGATTGTGATTTTATAGCAATCCTGATTTACATATTTTGCTCTTTATTTTTTTCCTTTTCTTCATCTTTCCGCTAGCAGTAGATATAATTGTCTGTTACGTCCATTAATCCTGACATTTCCATCTCTTGCGAAGTCATCTTAAAAATCTTCTGCCATTTACTCTATATAGCCATATTTTGTTTGGGTATCGTTTCTTTCTTGTAGATTTTATTAATCAGCAATGCTGAGAGAATGTTGTCTGAAATCATCAACCATTTCATCAATATACTTGAAATCAGACCCTCTACTTTATTGTGTTTTGGGTTCTTAATATAATTTTTGATCAGCAAATAAGTTTCGTCCTTATATCCTTCTCCATAACATAGGTAGGTCTATGAATGATGCAAACATGTTTGTACAACACTAGTATGTTGTAGTTTATCTATGACATTATTTTTTATTACTTTTAGGGTTTTATCACCTCCCCAGAGAGGGTGTTAGCTTATATTGTTACTAAAACTAGCAAATATCGCAACGCTATGAGAGTATACTTGAGAGCCCGCCAGCTGGGCTCAGTAAAGACGGCAAGTTTGTAATTACATCAATTATATTCAGATAGCTCGAGAACTTATAAACTCAAATTAGGCAGCTGGCAATAGCACAATATCTAAAATACAAAAGATTGCAGTAACGAAATCAGACAATATATGACTTAAGCAGTGCATGAATTAATTAGACAAACACTGCATATAACAGCCAGTACAGCAGATCCTAAATGCGTTACTTAAGCAAAAGGTTTACACTAAATTAGCATATATTACACTATTAACTAACACAATTAAATAAGCAATTAAAGTACAAATAGTTTACACGTAAATTTCACACTGAGAACAGCTTTACATTCTCTACATTAAACACCTGAAGCTCGCAGTACCAATCATTAACCCAACTTAAAATCGGCAAACGTAGCTCATTAGGTAGTAATTACTTATCTGAGAGATCGGGTTTCTGCATTGGTTGATTAAATAGCCTCCCAACGGGATCTACTCACCCTCCGTGCCTGTATACAACATGTTTATTCTTTACTATGCTGTTTCTTCGGTTTAATAGCTTCTAATATATTTGATTTAAACAATAAATTCAGAGGCTTTCCGTAAGAGTGTTATAAATATTCCTTTTCAAATGGTTGGTTGGGCTCTGAATATGTTCACATTACTTCATCTTCCTTAAAATGATTAATTAGTTGCTTCTTTATGGTTGCTAACCCTTCCCTTTAAATTTGATTTGATGGTTTTTAAGACGTCTTCTAGGGTTATCCCAAACGTCTCATTTGTTCTTAGGTGTTAGAAACTGATATCCGTGTCAAATTAATGCTGGCGTCATTTTTGAGTTGACCTTTGCTTTAGCTTCGTGGGCTGTCGAAACAAATAAGGCCTATATAGTTTTTACCAATTTTATGGTTTCTAATTGACACTCTCTTTTCAAAAGTTTTTGGCATACAACTTCAGAATAGAGCTATTATAAGTTTTAATTTTAAAAAATTGTATGTCCTATCTTTTTTTGACCCTTAGTAAACGGGTTTATCCCGGAAAGTGTAAGTAATCAGTTGCAAATTCGGTATAGTAGTTTGCTGGATTGCGGCACCGACTTGATGCAATCAAGATTCTAGATATTTTGAACTGCTGCACAAAAACTGTCATATAAAACAACATATAAAATTTTGAGGAAGTATAGACTTTAATGTGTGGAGACACAGGGTGAGAAGAAAATAACCATAGGTAAAAAAATATAAACTTAGAGGTGAATGCGTTATCCGGTGAACTGGCAATAATAGAAATAACGAAGACACAGAAAGTGAGGTAGATTAGTAATTTCATTCGTATGGACAAGGTCTACGCATGCAAAGTGACAGGTACCTTAAACACCGACTGCTGTGGTGACATGGTCAGAGTAAAGAACTTCAAAAAGATTATTAACGAAGTGTATCTAAACCTCCTTCGGAATAATCAAGATGCTTATGTAGTCAATACCTAGCAGATATTTCGTTTTATTTGCTGAAAAATTATTGTTCTGTCAAACATGTCTTCAAATGTAAAACCCAGTTCTGTTGCACGATGAATTACCATAAAAAAATTATGTGCGAAATTTGAGAAAACTGCTAATGTTTATTATCTGCTGCACACACAATTGTATAAAGAATGCTTTTCAAGAATCTCAGTATCTGGTAGTATAAATGTTTTGTCAGAGACCGCAAACGTTTATTCTGATATGTTTTTACTGTGCAATTTTAGTAATTTCTTTGGTTGGTGAGAATACTATGGGATAGTTAAAATCAAAGACAAACAATTAAGACTGCATCTGCTACAAGCCCACGCACCCCCAGCATGCTGTAAGGTACTTTATCCTGATTATTTCTAAAAACACAAGGTTTCTTTTTCTACTCCTTGCTCCAAAACATCACGACAGAGGCACCCCAGAGACGGGGACCTTTAAGGGGTCGCTCCTAGGGCACTAAGTAAACATTTTCCGAAAATAGAGACTACATTATTTTTTCTGAGTTGTTAAGACCAGATTGAAGTCCCATACTTACAGATCAAATACCCGCTCTTTCCCACTTTTACGTTATATATTGGCGATCCCGTTTTCCCCTTTCAAATTCACATAGCGACGGTTCTCGCCCGTTCTAGTATAGTGTAGTTTTCATAGTTTACACTTGTGAGCCCCGGCTTAGATGTTCTATGACGTCATGATGTAAAAACTAGTCGGGTCACTTAAAACCTGCAGCAAACCGGTCACCACATGTTTATCGCAACCTATAGCTTTTTGGCGCCAAACCTATCGGTGTGTGAAGATGAGCCTTCCGCGTCAGTATAATAGAGAAAATCAGCGGAGCGTTTTCGTGTCCCTTTCTATTCCAACCACGTCTCGAGGCAATAACCCAATGGCAGCGTTACGTAGTAGTTCAGCCGTGTCATAACCCCACGGGGGCTTCGGTCGCCGTGAGGTGCCATCAAAATTAATATGAAACCGTTGTTTGTATGCTTTTTGTGGTGCGGTGTTATCATTGTTGCGTCATATCATTTAGAATTTCTGTGCGGTTTGTTCACTACCGTTATGTCAATGTCACCAATGTACTTTTTGTGTCATACCTATTGTTGTTTAGTAATCCCTTTTACAATTATTCATATCAAACGTTTGCCTACAAACTTAAATTTTAATAGACTTACATTTGTTGCAGTTTTATGGACTTTTATTTATGATACGTATTATTGTTTATATGCATGTGATATTCTTTCCTGGATGTATTAACTATAAGGTGATCGGCGAAACTAGCAGGTCCACCAAGGTAGGTCCCCAAACAAGCAACCGGAATGTTGCAAAAGACCGTCAAAATGAAGCGTCGGTCCTTTGACTTCGAATTTCTACGAGGTCCGGCCGAAAACTTTTCCCCATTCTATAACTGAAATTGGTGGCGCTTATTTTCTCCCCCCCCCCCTCACCCTTATATTTTGATTGCAATTAACCCTTATTGTTACAGCATCGTCTTCTAAACTACGTTCTATTGATCCAAGCCCCCCCCCCCCCCCCTATTACCTTAAGTCGTAGCCGGTCCACCGTCTGTTACAGCAAGTTGAGGCGCGATTAAAACTAGCTTTACCTTTTTAAAGATTAACATGTCTTAACGACTCATTTAGACTATCCCTAAAGCGCTTTAAGCTCATAAAAGCAATTTTGAGCTGCTACAGAGGTGTCTATTAACATTTTTCTAGTATGCCTAGCCTGTTGTGCTGTACGCGGCCGAGTCTTGAAATGTTAAAAGACAAGACGAAAAACATATCGATTCTTTTGAAGTTTGATGTTGGAGGAGAGTTCTTCCTGTCCCGTGGACAGCTAAAAAACAGATATACATATACTCGAAAAAATACACGAGTCAACGAGACTATCACACACTGTTGTTACGCTCATTTTGTTATTTTCAATAGAAGAATTGAAATAATTAATCAGATTTGGCAATTTACATTTATTTCCTTAAAATACAATAACTTTCACTGAATGGTTAGGCTATCATACTAGCATCAGTTTCAAATTCAAACAAAGTACAGCACTGTATTTATCAGTTCAAAGCACACTCTGCATTCTTTGGTTTTTCTGTTGGCCAACTTTCCAATTTTTGGAACTTTGATAAGCTGAACTGGGCTGATTTTGAGCATTTTTCTGCACATTTTCCTGGCAAGTCTTGCGTCGTGTAAGTTTAAATCACTTCCTTTGGGAGCCTAGTCTCACAGCTTTGATAGCCATCTTTATTGTTGAAAGGATATGGAGGCTTCTTAACCCCTGTTGGAATGTTCCGGAGATTTTTGTTGATATCACCAGCATTCGCTTCGTCTCAGACGGTTTTGAAGGGACTTTCATTCTTCGCACGCTTGACTGTACGAGATGGTCACCTTAAAGGTTTGTAGTTGGTGTTTGCCTACGATCTCCTCCTTTAAGCGCCGTAATCTATCTGGAAAATATGCATTTTTAGCCATTTTACTCCACCCCGGAAATGATTTCTTACCTAGCATGGGTTCTTTGACCTCGATTGGTGCTATGTGTATTGGGGCAGTTGCTGCTTGCATCACCTGCCTGCGGCCTGTACGCTGTCTCCCCTGCGTTACACGCTTCGCCGTTGGAGCCGGCGCCTTTGCTGCTCACTGTGGCCTTGAGGCACTAGGTGTTCCGGAGGAGCTGGTGGCCCGTGTTTGACCATGGCCAGCCGCATCTGTGCGAATCTTACGAAACATGATTTGGGGGTGTGTATTTATGTTATGTTACCGAACTAACCGCCTAGTTCATTGTAGGCATTTCATTCAGTATTTGTAGTAAATTGATTGTATAGGTAGCATTAGGGCATACCGTTCAATTCGTATTGCGCCTCATGTAAATGTAGATTAAATTTTTATGGCAGCTGTATTATCCACGCTCTTGGTATGAGCTTTTAGGTATTCCTGGTATTGAGTGCTACGTTTAAGTTTGCTTACCGTTGGCCTGCAGCAAATTTGATGGAGGTCGTTTTGATTAGGCCCTGTAACGTAACATTCACTTGTGCTATCAAGCCCTTTAGGACAGTTGAACTTACCCAGATTACAGGCTAGCTGTATTTCGCAACACATTAACTATTGTATTAAACAAATTTAGCTGCAGAGGTTAGATTTATAAACGTCATTCGGCAATAAGTAGTTGCAACTAACGGACTGCCCGTGGTAATATAATGCTCAAATATTGGATATTCGTAAAGCGATGTTGCAACCTTCAGAATCTTGACGCTGTCACAATTAAGTTCAAGCTAACATTCGGGGTAGTAGTTAGCCTTTTTGCTTGTATAGCTCTAATTTTGCCGCACTCTGTCTCACAGGGTGCGTGCGAATTTTTGTACCTGCGTTGCCAATTGAGTGGCAACTTATTTTCTCTGTTCGCGATAGCTTACAGCTTAGGTTGTTTTATTATTAGTCCATGATTGAAATGGTTTGACAGATATTGATGCAGTGCCCTTTGTCAATGTGTTTTAGGTTTTTTTTTGGTTTGTGTGGATATTTGATTATTGCCGTGTTATTGATTTGTTTGTATAGTTCTGATGGCTTTTGATTGCCTCTCCATGTTCGTCTAGTCTTTGTTATTGTGTTGCACTATAGTACCAATTATTTAAATAAATGCTGTTATTTGGTCTTCACTAATTTGTTTCGCTGGATTTAACTCTTACCTTGAGAAGGTCCGACTCAAGGATTAGTCAACGTCGAGGACCTGGCGCTCTCTCCCTTAGTTTTGTTGTAGCTTTACTGGAACCCCGACCCTCTCGACTAGATAACCAAATTAGGCCGATATTTATCAGCCGGCAAAATATCTAATACAACTTTCGCCAACAGGTAAGGCCAAACCCTTTCTCCTTCCTCACACTGTACAAGAACGAATTCTCAAATATTTTGGATATATTGAACGCAAGGATGACTCGTTATTAGAAAGATTGGTAGCAGGACAGGTCGGGGGCACTAGATCCAGAGGGAGGTTACCGAAACGATGGAAAGACCAGGTCAAAGACCTGAGTGGTAGCACTCTCTAACATGCTACCAGAGGAGCCGGGAATAGAAAACGGCGGAGAAACATTATATGAAGGGCTAGACACAATTAGATTAACTCCAGCCATCACGACCTGTCTATAAAGATGAACTAGACGAAGAAGAAAAATGCAAACAAAAGTTTGGAGTAAATAGCGACACGCCGTCCATATGATTATATAACAATTAGACCAACAAGATGCATGACTTTTCGTAACCACCACATCCAGTTTAATTATATTGCACGAAGAATATAGTCAACTTCATTTAAGAACCCGCCAGGCTGTGACAACCAAAGAATGTTGCCTTATGGGTAAAGCATTATTCTTCTTCACGATAATGCCCTTTCAGATGTTATAGAATTAACGCAGGATCCGCTGGATTTGAAAGGATGAGAAGTGTGTTGCCTTTCCCAAGTTGTAGTTCTGAGTTATCACCCTGCGATTACGAGTATCATCTTTTTTGGTTGCCTTAAAGACTATATGGGAAGTAAAGTATTCAAGCCGATTGACTAGGTTTTAGAAAAAGATCAAATTTGGGTTCACATGCATCCAAGGAATGTCTTCTCTGCCAGCATTCGCAAAGGTGCCTAAGCGTTGAGATGATAAGTGTATATTACTCGTAAAGCAGTGTAATTGTTTTGACAAATATTATACTTTGTTATTGATCGATAAAACGTCCAAGTCAAATGCACGTGTTTGTTGATCTTACTTCTAGGTCTATGGGATAAGATAGCTACGCATTGTTGTCTTGTATATTTTGCATTTTAAAAGCATTCTACTAATATGTTGTTATTGAAGTACGAATACGTGTGACTATTTTTCTTTTAAATACTAGGAAAATAACCTACTACAGCACAATCCCCATCTTAGGATGTTCTCTTCAATGGCCGCATGCTCGACACATTATTGAAACAAAAAGTTTATACGAATTAAGAGCTCCAGTTAAACCTTTGATTAATTTCATTTCAAAACTCATTTAGTTGAAAAGCTAGTCATAAACACTTAAACACTAAGAACTTTCAAACTTCCACTTAAAGGTTGTGCCACTGAAAGCTCGCAAATCGCAGCTTTCATGCACTAACGTTTTCTTGAGCTTCCATTCAAATGATAGTAATTTATACGTGTAATTTCCGCAAGCCCATTAAAAAGGTGTCCAATTAATTTCTGTAAAAACCTTAGTCAAAAGTGGGATCCGCGAAGCCAAATCCAAACCAAAATTACATTTAATCCCGCTTTGTTCAAAGTTGGAGTCTGTGGGATACCACCTGTAATAGCTTTGTAAAAGAAAATATGAGTCTACCTTGGCTGAGTGTAAAACGTGAGGGATTATGCTTGTTGGAGGTCTAATAAAGCAGCCCCTCCTCGATGTCACCGCTACTAACGACAGGCCAATTTCAAATTTAGCTCATCCTTTTTGGAGGGCGTAAGAGCATGGAGCCCTTGTGCTTTTAATATAATGCCTCATCTATTCCGACTCATCTAAATGTATGCGTTGATATTCATACTGTAATAAGCAAACGCTGGATGTTAATATTCGTAGGAGCGCTGCGCGGGAAGCAGCTTTAATTTGCCGTAATAGATTCATAAAAAAATACACAACCCTTCCCGGCATACTTTCAGGAACGGAGCGCTCCCCGCTCGCAGATTCTTCAGCTCGGCATCATATTTCAATCAATTATCGTGTAATTTCATTTCCGTCAAAACGGTTACGCGCAACCTTTCTCCGCTGCGATGTGTTGACTAATTAATTGCCGAGATTCAATAGATATAAGTGGTCGTATTGTATGGCAAACTAAGGCAATGGTGTAGCTGTCTGCGTTTGGTATTGTTTCGCAAACATCTGGTATCGATTGGTCACGAGTTGTGTTGTCCCAAACAAAGCCAGCTCCTGCAACTCGCAGGATATCTGACATCCTCTGGCGCCCTAATTCTCTCTATCCTTCTGCAGAGCGATTAGACTGATTACTCAGGATAGCTTAACTTTTAATCTTGATTAAACTCTAACCCACTTCGAAGTCTCATTAGCAACGATTTATGTTGCACCTTGTACACCTAGATTTTTGCGTGGAGGGCGATGAGTAATGTCTCCTAGCATTCGGAAAAGTAAATTTCCGAATCGCGTCTTATCTTCCCCGACCACTTACGCAAATTTACCACGTCTGAAGTTTACAGTTTTTCGTCACCCCCGGGCCCGCGAAAACATCTATCAAACTTCTTGATTTATTTAATATTTCCCGCTTTAATGGCTCCGGATGAGCCGGCAGAAAAATCTATAGCCTACGTTTAATCGAATGCATAAATAAAACGTTACATTTTTTACGCTTTTAAAGCCTGGCGGATTGCGAAATTGGATATCCAATTTTGGAAGTTATTTCCCACCTAAATCTGGAAGTTTAAATTAATTGTTTAAGCCTTCATTTAAATTGTAAAATGTGTACGAACAAGTTGAAAAAGTTGAAATTACATTCCAACCAATAAAAATGTGCTACAGACAAATACATCTTGCTTATTTTTCGAATATTGCACACCGGGGCCCATGATCGCTAGCATAAATGTTATAGTGGCTGTCCTGACGTACAGTCGTATTCAGTGTTGTACAGTATTTGTCCTTTGTGAATATAAATTAATTACACGAAGTTCAAAAAAGTGTTGTATATACAAATCCAGTGTGAGCCTTTGTTGAGTAATAACACAACTGTCTCTGTACAACACATTTTAAACACGACTGTAGATGAATGATATCAAAGTTTATGTCAATACAACAGTACAAGTCAACCCCTGTTAGAGACTGTGCATATCTGCACACCCCGATATTCACAGATGCGTTTGGAGCGTGCTAGAAGACATGCATAGTTCTAAAAAATCAAGCTACAAAGACAAGCTAGACTAAGACAATGGAAGAAGGGAAAACTTAGAAATATCTGGATGTATTCCAGTCAGTATCTGCTCCCCAATGTGCACATTTGACGTTATGGTCGACCAAGAAAGTTGTAGAAGGCATCGAGAGGAAGATAAGAACCACTCTGAGTACAGTTCGGGACTATCACCCCGATTCAGCCATCGAAAGGATATTGATTCCAGGACCTTAAGTTGGAAGAGATCTAGTTGACCTCTATTCCACAAGAAAACGGTAAGTATTTAAAAATGCTTATTCCAGAATCAAGAGATATTTTTTCTTCACAGTGCAGCCATCTTAGCCAACAGCGGCTACACGGTCTTGAACCTCCAAGCAACTGCTCGAAGTGACAATATTACAGAGGCAGATCGGGTTACGTTCCAGATGAATGTGTGAAAGCAGAAGGCCCTACACAGACGAATGTGTCGAACGAGAAGCGCTGAAACAGTGAAGTGTCATCTGGACTATACAAGATCAGGAAATCGCCACCGAAAACTACCTCAAGTACATCACCAAGATGCTCTACAGGCGATGACAGATGCAGGAAATATGTTTGCATCCCCAAGACTATACAGCCCATCAGTACACATTCCTCGCGTCGACTGAATTTCGCCACCGAAAACTACCTCAAGTACATCACCAAGATGCTCTACAGGCGATGACAGATGCAGGAAATATGTTTGCATCCCCAAGACTATACAGCCCATCAGTACACATTCCTCGCGTCGACTGAATACCTGCACCGCCACATTATTGTCTAGGCAAAATTGTGTGTCTGGCTCTACTATAGCTACCAAGGAAAACACCAATCTGTATTACCAACACACCTCAATACACCTCTAAGAATGTCATAGAGAATGAGAGCTTTTTGGGACAGGACAGTGCTCACTGCTAGAACTATGCGATCGAACTGACCAGACATCACCTTGCGCAATACATAAATCAACCTGCCTAATAAATACCGCTGTCCCAACGTTGATGCATGAGAGTGTGCCACCACTGGTGCTCAATCCCTCTCCCTCACCAAATACTTTACACGTTGGACCTTTCCCTGTTTTGGGCTGTGATATCCTAAAATTGGTCATGTTGGCCATGTTGTGTTTCCTTCCCGAGTCTCTTCATCTCGTAATCAGTACTGATATAATCAGATAAAGGCATACTTTGGTCCTTTGTAAATATGTCCAAGGCAACTGGCTTTGTGTCCCTTGATTGTACCTAGCAGTTCGCTATCTATTTCCACAAATCTCATAAACTTTTCGTTGGTAATATGTTAAGACCATGATATTTTCAATTGCTAACAAGGTACAAGATCATTTATTATGTATGTGCCTATATACCTGAATTTCGTCACTTCGTGAATTTATTTGTTGTAAATTTGATCATTGGTTTGAATATGAGGCGTTCTGGTAACAGCCAGTACCTTTGTTTTTAACATTTTTATTTTAAGTCTGGAATACTCTTATTTCCTGGTGATTTTATTACAGGCGTTGCAAACCTTCCGCACTGTGTGTTATTATAATGGTGTAATCCGCGTACCGTATATTATTTATTAGCTTCTAATTTACCTCCCTACCCTCTGTTAGTTAATGTTTTTTGAAATATCTCTTTCGAATACAGATTGAAGAGCGTTGGGGACAACTCACACCATTTACATGCACCCTTTTTTATAGAATGTCTTCTGTTGTGTTTGTCCCAGCCGTCATTCAGCGTCATTCCAAGAAAAGAATTTTAATCAGCCAACGTCTTGTCGATTGAGATGTTGCTTATGCAGGATATTTACGTATTTAGTGTGTTTTACTTATTTGTGTTGATCACAACATCTTTGAAGAAATTCAATAACGCTATACAGTTCCTCTGTGGTACCTAGTCCTTGCCGGCACACGAATTATTCATCGGTAATGCGCTCTTCACATCTACGGTAAATGTGATGGTGAACTACTCGGAGCATGACCTTTAAAGCTTCGCTGATAAAAATTATGAGTCCGAATTACGAGCATTTTTATTTGAGCGTCCTTAATTGGGTATTGGGCCAACGATTGATTTTAACCAGTCTAGGTATAGTTCACGAAAGATATATCTTAGTCGAGTTAGTTAATCAACACTGTAGTCAACTAGTGGTTTCAGCATCTCAATATATGGATATGTCATCTTGATCTGTGACTTTTCCTATCTTTGCTAGCCTAATGTTCGTTCTACTTCAGATTTTAGTATAGCCAATGATTGTGCTTTGTGGATCGTCCCTCTAGTGGTCGAACAGGTCTGTAACAAATTTATGCCATTCTTCTTCTATATTTCACAAGTTGATTGGATTCTGTCTTCAAGATGTTAAATTTCAGGTTATTATACAGGGCCCAGCAACGAAGCGGGGTGGAAGATATTTCTAGAACTACGAGAGCTACCTGAATATTGTGTGGATAAAAGTTGTAGGTACGAAGGTGGTGCACATCACTAAAATAGCTTTGATTATACAGGGTGGCTCAAAAAAGTGTGGTGAATCAAACATACTTTTTTGTTTAAATAAAATACACTGTATTTGGGTAGCTTAAAAGTTTTCCATTGAAATACTCATAATTTTTAGTTAAAGTAAACTGATATTAACAATTTTGTGCAAAAAATTCTGAACTTCAGGTGACTGCTGTAAGCAACAGAAAACAATTGAATGAAGGAAAACGTTACCAAAAATTATGATTTTCGTAAACTACCTTTCAAGTGTAAAATGGTGGATCTGGGTATTAATGCTATACAGGGTGCTCAACATTTGCAAATTTAAAGCTTTAGATTTTTTTTTCAAAATAGAACACCCTATATATTTTTGTATTTTTAAAAAGCGCTTTTAATTAGCTTTCTTCTGATATATTACTTTATACCTCTAAGTTCAACTTTTTTTCAGATATGCGTGTTTGAATAGACAAAATAATTTAAGCCCCATAAGATGCTTTAAAAGAGAGAAAAGGAAAGGGAATGGTTTGATGCGGAATGTGAAGAACTAACTAAAAATAAAAATAAAGCAAAACTAAAGTGGTTGCAGTCAGGAAGTCAGGAAGATTATGAGCAATACAAGGCAATAAGGAGAGGCGCGACCACAAGATGTAAACAGAAGAAAAAAATTGGACTGAAAAGCTAATAGAAGAAATGGAATCCTGTAACAGAGGCAACAATGCGAAGAAATTTTATAGAAAAATAAAAGAACAGGAAAAAGAAAACGGAATAAGGACAAGAAGACTCATGAACGAAGAAGGAATGACAGAATACGATCCAGAAAAGAGACAACGAATATGGAAAGATCACTTCAGTAAACTCTTAAAGGGAAAAGCGGAAGACACGAATGGGGCAATAGTTGAAACATACGATAAAGAGAGAGAAATACAAGCTCCAACTTATGAAGAGACAATAAAAATAAAAATAATAAAAATGGAAAAGCAGCTGGTAGCGACGACATAATAGGAGAAATATTAAAAAACGGAGGAAAAGAGCTACATGATATAATTCACAAGATAATAGTATCAATACGGAAGAAATGCCAGAAGATTGGAAGATAGAAGTAATCATACTACTAAACAAGAAAGGGAAGAAAGAAGACACCAACAACTACCGTTAAATAACAATATCTAATACAGCGTACAAAATATTATCAGTAATACTACACCGGAAATTAGAACCATACACAGAAAAGCTTCTCGGGGACTACCAAAACGGTTCTATACCCGGGAGATCAACGATAGACGCACTACATACAATGAATCAAATATTGGTAAAAGGCTATAAATTTAACGTCGAATTAAATATACTGTTTGTGGACTACAGACAAGCTTTCGACAAAGTTTATCGAAAAAGAATGTTTGAAGAAATGGCGACATTAGTAATCCCAACGAAATTAATAAAACTTATAGAAATGCGGATTAAAGAATCCAATGCAGTAATAGAAACCAAAGACGGAACAACCGAGAGTTTTGAGATAAATATGGGGATGTGGCAAGGAGATGCGTTATCATCAGTGTTATTTAAGATAGTGCTCGAAAGTATAGCAAGGAAAATAGAAGACCAAGGAAATATAAACACCAAGAGGACGCAAATTATAGCATACGCTGACGACATGGCCATAATAAGCACGACAGGAAAAGGACTCATAAAAGCGTTTAGAGAAATGGAACAAGCAACAAAAAAGTGGGCCTACAAGTCAACGAACAGAAGACGAAACATATGAAATATGGAAGAAATAATGAAAACAAAAACCAAAACCTGCAAGTCGACAACTACAACTTTGAGAGCACAAGCAAATGCAACTACCTGGGGACACAAATAAGTAACTCAAGTCAAAGTAATGAAGAAATCAAGGCAAGAATCCAAGCAGGTATATTACGCAAACAAGTACCTATTAAAAGATAAGGTGTTAAAAAGGGATACAAAATTAAAAATATATAATACATTAATAAGGGCTGTGGTGACATATGTCATAGAAACACGATGCATAAGAAAAAAGACGAATAACAACTAAGAATATTCGAACGCAAGATACTGGGGACAATATTGGGACCAAAAAAGACAAACGAAAACGAATATAGAGCGCTAATGGACTTTGAAATACAGAAAGAAATAAACGAGAAAGACATAGTGAAACACATTAAGCACAACGAATGGGATGGCTAGGCCACATAACACGAAGTGGGAGAAAGAGAGCTATAAAAGCAACAACGGAGTGGAAACCGAGTGAGACAATAAATAAAGGAATGCCCAGATCGAGATGGATAGACAAGGTGGCAGAGGATTTAAAAATAATGGGAGTGAAAAACTGGAAAGAAGAAGCTGTGAACAGAAAAACATGGAAAAACTTAGTCGAGAAAGCAAAAACCTACGAAATGTTATGAAAAGTAAAAATCACGAGGAAAGGGAACCAACCCATCCCAGAAAAACGATCAAGGAAGTTCCTCTTGGAACGGTCAAAACCCAAATGGGTTGTGGAGCTTAAGAAGAAGAAGATGCTTTATTTAGAGGGATAAAAAACGAACGTCGTTAAAGTAACGGTTTAAACACTTGATTTCTCCAATATTCACCAGTATTATTCTTACTTAAAGCGTTAGTTTTAACTATATAATAATACTATAGTTAATAAATTCATTAGTTTCTTCCAATATGGAAATTATGAGTTCCAATGTCACAATGACGTAAATTTTGCAATTATTCATAATTTTTTGTCTCGCCTTCGGTTTTTTCGCATATCAGATTCAAAAACAGCGATTTGATTCTAAGTATAATACTTCACGGTTTGATGGTCACTGCTAGATGTACTGTTTTTCACTTTTATATTCAATCCCCATTTTTCATTGTCATGTGTAATTCCTTTAACATTGACTCAAAGTTATGTGCATCTTGTGCTACTATTACTAATTGATTATAATTATTGGAGAATTCAAGTGCCAAGACCAAGGAAGTATTGTAATCGTGAAAAATTCCCCTTCCGAGATGTCTTAAGATCTTTACGTTTCACGGTCTTGAGATGACCAAAAACAGGTTTTCTAAATTCAATCTGTCGATCTGTCTGTTGGAAGTATAACTCAAAAACTATTTATTGGAGATGACGATATTTTGCATGCAGATTATATGTCTACCTGACATTAAACCGAGAAAATTTCAAACAAATATATGCCGGGTGAGTATATTAAAAAATTTAGTTCTGTTTATTTTTGCGTTAACTGAGAGATAGATGAAAGTAATACTTTGCACATAGGCCAGGCTTTACACTTGACGAAAATAGGACCCAACAGATGCAGTCAAAACATTTCAACAATAAGACCCGTTTGTTAAATACAGCCACGTGTCGTACACATACCAGTGAGGCTGCATGGCCTACTGTAACATATCGATGAGGTTATAATCGCATACGCAAGTGATGTAGATCGAATCCCAATGCGGGTAATTTCTTTAAATTCATAATTGATGTAATTCGTATAACCAGGAGTTTAATTTTTTTACATCAACATTATTAGACTATTATTACGACATCTTTAGCCCTATTTTACTTTGATTTTTAAAATTGTTACATGAGTGGGACGTTCAGAGTAAAACAATTTACAGTTTTTTCTTGAATTTGTTTGGTTATAGCTGCTTTATAATAAAAACACTGCATTACTTCTATGTTTTTATTCGCCCTTAAGTTATAATCTTATAATACATAGATGAAGAACATGAAGTACGTACTTTTAATGGTTTTATTTTTGTTCGCAAATAAATCAATCTTTAAATTTCTGTTTTTAGTGATTACAAATGACATTATTCACATACGTGGTTATACAATCAATCAGCGTAATATAATTATACAATTAACAACTAAAGCCACCATTTTAAACACGAAAGATAATTTATGAACCATTATTTAGTTTTTTTATTCAATTGTTTGGTTAGACCTAATGTTATGGAGTAGACAGACAGCTCAGCAATAAATAATTGTAAAAACAAGTCAGTGCTTCTCATTTTACAAGGTTTCCAAAAACTAGAAATCGCAAAATATTTGGTTACAAAACAGCAACATTCTTCAGGACAAATGGATCTCGCATGTGTAGTCAGCATTCTACAGAAGACAATAACGAACTGGTTTGGAAAGCGATGCTCTTAAACAAGACGCGCTTGCCACAATATTTGATCATAACTGCCACTATAATGAGCTTGAAGATAAAATTATTGAAAGATTTCATAACTTAAAAAAAATGCAGTTTACAATTTTAGTGACAACAATATCCTTGAACTCAAAAAATAGGTATCAGAGAATAGTTTAAAGACTATAAAAGTAGAATAGTATCTTAAGACATAATAATAAGAGTTACAGCTGTAAAAGAACGAAAAACACAAATTTAAAAACTTAGAACACCTCTTCAGTCAAGTTAATGCTAATCAGAGCAAAACCAACTGCTTCATTCCGTGGGCCTATAAAATTATGGCAGCTTTACGTCTTTAAAACGCAAAATCGAAAATTATGCAGGTATTACAACAATTGTGCATCCAGATTGCTATAACATCAAAGAAAAGTTAATTAACAGCTTTGTCTTAGGCTATGAATTTCCTGTGAAAAAGTTAGACGCATTCCTCGGTAACGTATTGAAGTAGTAAACTGTTTTATTACGATGTGAACTTTAGCATAAAAGATGCAGTTGTTTTAGTTATTTATATTTAAATTTTAACTCAGTATCTTAATGATAATAATAATAATAATAATAAATGTCTTTATTTCACAAGAAATAAGTAAACAGAAATACAGTTAATATCTACTAATTACAATTAAATAATAAATTGTGAAATCACAAGGGGGAGTTCAGCCTTAATGGCTGCTGTACCACTCAACCCTTGAATTTATGTGAATCCATAGCAATGTAAGAAACCCGAAAAGGAGAAAATTGACAAAAAAAACACATACTTACTACCATCCACAATTAATAATATAAATAATAATAATAATAATACACCTACGTACATAATACTACTGTCACGAAAATCACACACTATTAACATTGTTAGATAAAATTGAAAAAAGTCTTTTTTTGAAAATGTTAATGAGTAAGCATTTAAGAGTAACTGGTAGCTCATTATAAACTTTGCTAATATTATATGTAAAAGATCTCTCAAAAAGTGTGGTACGGTGTTGAGGCGGCGTAATTAAGTCCTTTTTTCTTAAATTTAAATTATGCACGTCGGTTCTGAAGCGAATTTTGTTATATAAATAAGGCGGTTGTTTTTCTAATATTACTCTAAGATACAAGACTGCGGTTTGCAAATATCTTCTGTTTTTCATACTTAACCATTTTGTATCAACTAATTTATGCGATATATGCTCATATTTACGTATACCGTAAATGAGTCGCAAGCATGAATTTTGGACACGTTGAATTCTTTGTGAAGTATCTAAATCCAAGCATGGTCCGTATAACGGGGCACAGAACGAGAAGTGTGAGAGTACCAACGTATTGCACAAAATAGTTTTCACATTTTTGCTTAAGTATGACCTATGAGGAAAGATTAATTTTAAGTTACAATATGCTTTTTGTATATATTTACAAATTTGATCTTTGAACCTAAAAGATTTATCCATAATCAAACCCAGATTTCTAGCGTTCTTTACAATAGGTATTGCAGCATTGTCTACTCTTATTGGCGGAACTTCTAAGTCGTCATTGTTTTTACTTAATAACAGAACACAAGATTTCTTAGGATTTAACAAAAGAGCATGTTGTTGAGACAATTGTGAAATAGCACTTAAATCGGTATTTATATTTGTTACAGTGCGATCTACGTCACTAGGACTAAAACTGTGATATAACTGAGTATCATCTGCATACATATGCAAATTGCAGTACTTGACACTACTATGAAAATTACTAGTATAAATAGTAAACAGCAACGGTCCTAGAATCGATCCTTGAGGTACTCCTTTTGTAAGAACTCTAGATTTTGAAATAAAATTCGATATTTTAACTCTTTGTGTTCTGCTATCCAGGTAATTTTTCATTAAAGTAACCGCATTTTTATGGAGACCTATGTAATGCAAAATAGCAAGGAGTAAACTATGATTGATAGTGTCAAACGCTTTTGTAAAATCTAAAAGTACCAACAAAGTATTGTTGCCCCTGTCATAAGCATGAAGAATATCATCAGTAATATGTAAAAGTGCTGTGGTGCAACTGTAAGACGAACGAAACCCGGATTGTGTATCTGGCATTAGATTATATTTTGACAGATGTTCACGCAACTGACAATTAATAATTTTTTCAAAAACTTTTGACGCTGCCGGTAGTATACTTATTGGTCTTAAGTCTTTATATTCTTTAGGTTCGTTAACCTTTGGCAGCGGCGCCACAATGGCACTTTTCCAGCAATTAGGAAACTTACTTTCAATAATGCAGGTGTTAACAATATGAGTTATAAACTGCGCAATATATGGACAACAAAGCTTGATCATATAAGCGTTTAAACCGTCAGAACCTGTCGCATTGCTTTGCAACCCCATAATTAATTTCAGAACAACGTCTGAATTGACAGGTTGAAAGTTAAGGCAATTGTTTGTTAGAACGGTATCTATATAATAATTTAAAACGTTTTGATCAACTGGTAGATCGGGTATATTATCAATAAAGTAATTGTTTATTTCGTCAGCTTTTTCTGCGGGAAATTGAGGAGAATCATTTTTGGTTTTGCTGACCATATTAAAGCGTTTTAATTCCTTCCACATTGATCTAGAATTATTATTTGCACATGCATACCGAAAGATGCTTAATACATATCCGTTTGCATTGCAATTAAAGCTTCTTAAAACCTAATAATACGTGCTTCATTGGTAAACAAATGCTGCAATTTATGACATTGCCAAATAGAATAATTTATGGACATGTATTTTGTCAAGCTTTATTTATTAAATCAAGCAGAACAAAGCCGAAGGTTGGCAAGTGAAAAACTTCAAAATACAAGTGGTGTTTGACATTGGATCCACATGTCCCAAATCTTATCCTTTTATTAATATACAGGAACTTTGCAGTTAAAAAGATGTTTATTTCGTGGGTTCATGGGGGTTTAAAAGAAAAGATAAAGGAATTGACTTTTTACGTAAATTACTAAGAATTTTGAGTCTTAAAACAGGTTAATTTTTGACAATAAACACTTCATAATTTCGCAAGATAATTAAATAAAATATTGAAAATATATTTTGCTTAGAGTGTACTGCGACACTGCCCCAGTGCACGTAACTGCTGGTAGATGTGAAACCCGTTAGTCAGCACTGAATCTGGATCTGTTGGGAAATGGGCGGAGCTAGTGATAGTGAGTTCCGGTTGGCATCTATCTCCTTGTTGTGTTAGGGAAGATAGACGGTCGGCCTTACCTTTTGGCGAAAGTTATAATTGATGTTTTGCCGGCTGGTAACTATCGGCCTAATTGGGCTAGCTCGCCGCGAGGGTCGCAGGGTTCCAGCTATGCTGAAAAAGTATAAAAAAAAAAATAGGGCGCCAGGTCCACGACTCAAGTTCTAATCCTTATGCCGGACCGTACATAAGGTCAGGACAATTTCCAGCAGCACAAAGAAAACAATCAAATCAACCACCAAAGAAAATATCACAGCTTTATTAATAAAGAGTTTGGTGCGTACTATAGTGCAATGCTAACATAAACTAAATACAAATATCACAGCAGGCAATATTTTTACCAACCTCAAAGAACACACAGTATGCGACATGCAACAGCAAATGTATATACAAATTCAAATATAAGTATTGGGCAAATAGTAGCCCACGAGCAGCAATGACTATGAACTAACACATTAAAACATTGTGCGGTTACAACGGAGCGTAGCGAGTATTAAGTTTAAAAAGAAAATAAATTGATCAAGCGCGAGTCGCGGAGCGAGTTTAAAATTTTGCGTATACCGGCTCAGAGCAATACAAGACCACCTCGGCTAACGTTTTAACCCCGAAGGTTAGCCCTAAATGACGCTATATCTATATTCAAAATTTTCTAAAGGGCGGAATCAACGTGCGCTTGCGTGGCCACACATGAACGACGGTGTCCATATTAAAAATGCATTAAGTGTACGTATGTATATTTATATGCTAAAGAAAGCAAAGGCTTGGATTTGCCCCTTACTCGGTTAACGGAGATCTACAATAACCACAACGCTCCCGAAGTCGGCTTACGAGACACGCTACTGAAGTGTGCCTAACTTCGCGTCGAAGGTTTGACATGAAAATATTAACTATTGTTTTGGTGATGAAGACAGCGAAACTTTAAGGCGTCCGAACTGTGTTATGCAAGCTGGTGAGTAAACGCGACGTCCAGAAAGGACACAAGTGAAGCCCAAAGCTACAAGTTCTACTCTATAAATTTTTCAGATAACGCAGAGGTCAATAAGGCTAGGAGACCCGAATGCACAAACGGAGCAATACACAGGTAAATCTTACGACCTTAATTTAGCAAGTAGCAGAGGGTAACCGCATGTCATTGCGCGGCGGCCCTAACATTTAATTACACAAATTCCAAATATTACTAAACTAACGATGCACGAAGCCTACTATCGTACAACCCGATGCTGAATAACATCACACATGTCCGGAGTGCTAACGGCATGAAACAGTATGATTCAATTATAAGTTACAACAGGCGCAATGCATATTATCTACAATAACGTCTTGCCTGCAGGAAAGTTCACCAGAACCTAATCTCTTCGTTCGCTCCCCTGGAGTTGGACGTAGCTAGAGAGAAGCAACGATGGCGGCTGCAGCTGCGGGGTGCAGTGCCAGCTATGGAGGTTGCAAGATGACTTGCAGGTGAGTGTAAAGCAGTTGCTCAAACTTCAGCGTGGCCCACGAGAGTTGAAAAATTCGCAGGCGATGCGACTATCTTAGGGGCCCAGTGCATCGAACTGGATTCGAGCAGGGTGCAGTCGAACGGGGTAGGTCTACTCCAGACAGGAAGGATTTCCAGCAGATGGGGAGTGTTTTAACTCCCGCCAGGAATTTTTGGCTAAAAACGCACAGAACCCAAATGTATTCCCGATTAAGAAGAAACTGACCTAGTCTTACCTCCAGCTGGGGGTCGAGCCGAAAGAAGCGCGCTAAAGTAGGCGTCCAGGAGATCCGCCAAAAGCGAAGGGATGCAAGTAAGTAGCTATCTAATAATCATTACGAACATCCACGATAACGCAGAAATGCTTCCAGATCCCTCAAACAATCTATTCGAAGAGGCGAGCCCTACCAAAGGGCTATGAAGCACTTAGCTGCAGAGGAACACCTACTAGCACGACCGTTTAGCTTGGAAAGAAAGCCGAAAAATTCAAAAACCCAGCCCACAGGTCATCTGATAACCAAAAATTTGGGTCAGGAGAAGCCAAAAAACCAGTCAGGCAAGTTTGACTGCAGGAGAAGATAACATTGCTCTAGCAACAAATGGAATAGTTAAAAACAATTTGTATCACCGGTTGCCTAGCGGCCATACCCAAATATTTGTAGAAATATAGCAAGAATAAACCTAATTTGCAAAATATGAGCAATTAAACGAGGGATTGCTTACGAAACTGCATGATAATTATAGGAGAGTAATTAAAAATAAGATATAGCCAATTATACCTAGTTTAAAGTTTGCAAAAATTGACAAAAGCCAACCATAAATATTCAAGTTCAGAATTCAGCTAGCGAAAGTTCAATACTACGGGGGGCACTCCAAAAGTATCGTAACAAATCCTCCCCCAACAAAAGGGAGGGTAAATCACCCCAGATTTACCCGACCATACAAATGCCAACAAAAGAAATCGCCCTAAGAGACAACAAAAAAAACGATGCCTGCCGGAAGGAAACAAAGGGAAGGAACAAAGGATCTAAAGAAGTAGACAAGAAGAGAGGATGTAAGAGTTCAAGCACATCATCGAAGACAACTAGACACCAACCTCTTCCGTCGCTGCAAGATGATGTGAGCTGCGCCGGTGGAAGGGAAGGTTACGTCAGGTTGCAACAAAGATGCACCCGAAACGCAAACACCTCGGAAAGATGCGGAGTGGGAGACAGGAAAGCGAACGACACAGAAGAAGGAAGGGAAAGGAGAACCAACCTCAACCAAGGGTTAAGTACTTAGGCCCAGGATCGACCTACAGCACTGAAGCTATCTCCAAATGACGGAAGATAGAACGGATATCCAAAATAACACGAAGTATAAAGAGAACGAGCACAGCAAAAAGAGGGAACATCCCTTTCAAACAAGAAAAAAAAAAAATGAGACAGAGAAAGATGCGAGAAATGAAGGGACCAGATGTTTAGGTCGGGACTCCAATTCGAGAAAAAGGAAAGGTGAGTTGGGTCCCAAAGATTCCGTCCGACGTCCCCAAACCAGCCACCCAAAAAGACGTAGACTAAACCAAATCATCATTATCGTCGACAGCGTTGTTGAGCTTCAAGTCTTTGGCATGCCAATTCCCGCGTAGACGTCCGTCTGGATCCTTAAGTTGATATATGAAGCGAGACAATTTCTTATGAATTATAAAGGGTCCAATGAACTTGGGTGCCAATTTAGCAGTATAGTGGTTAGCAGCATCCGATTGCGTGAAGTTTCTTCTCCAAACGGAGTTGCCTACCTGATATTCATCAGGTCGTCTTCGCAGGTTGTAGTAGACCTTCGAACGATCGTAGGCCCTAGCAAGACGAACTTTTACTTCTTTGTACAACCGTTGCAGCGCTTGGGCTCTGATGTTGGGGTTTTCATCCCTGATGACACGAAGTTCGGGACCTTCATCTTCAGGTCTTTCTTCAGGATTCCCGTCGAGTGTAATTTCTCGGCCAAAATTCAAAAAGTAGGGGCTATGACCAGTGACATCATGCTTGGAGGTTCTTATGGCACAAGCGACTTGTTGTAAGTATTTATCCCACTCACGTTGTTTGTCGGACACGTACGCTGTAAGCATTGTTTTCAGAACACGATTGATGCGTTCCGTTGGATTTGCCTGAGGGTGATACAACGCTGTAAACGCTATTCTGCAACCATAGTTCCTAGCCAAGGCAGTAAATTCGCGACTCTTGAACTGGACACCATTGTCGCAGATAATTCTCTTCGGAGCGCCAAACAATAAAAACACGTTTTCTTCAACGTGACGTACGACTGCAGCGGCCGTAGCCTTACGAAGGGGAAATACAAGAGGAAGTTTAGAGAAACAATCAGCCACTACGAGTATATACTGGTATCCCCGAGAAGAACGAGGTAGAGGTCCTATGAGGTCCATGCAGATAACCTCCCAGGGCTTCGAGATGTTTGTGTGACCTCCCATATGTCCAGCGGGTGGTCGTTGGTCAGGCTTAGTGCGGGAACACACCTTGCAGTTGCGAATGTAGCGCAGAACGTCCGTTCGCATCTTGGGCCAGTAGTACCTCTGAGCTATACGACCTAAGGTTTTCGAAACGCCGAGATGTCCTGAGGTAGGATCATCATGATTACGTCTAAGTACTTCTGAACGTTTGTCCTTAGGTAGAACTATCTTCCAATCTTCATTGGCCTGCATGAGTTCTGGATACGGGCTCCTAACATGTTTGTAGAGTTGCGAATTCGACTCGCGCCAAGCAGGATAGTGCTGTGGATCGTTTCGGACTTTTAGGCGCATCCGAGCATACCAGCGATCTCGAATATCGTCGTCCTCAGTGACTTCATCGACAATAGGTACGGACCTGGATAGAGCGTCAGGTACGACATTGTCTTTGCCTTTGCGATGGATAACATTGAAATTATATTGTTGTAGGCGTATGGCCCAACGCGCAATGCGTCCTATGGGGTCTTTAATATTATGCAACCACTTGAGGGCGTAGTGGTCGGTCACGACGTCGAACTTAGTTCCCTCGATGTACGGGCGAAGTTTTTCGATGGCGAAGAGTACCGCGAGACATTCGCGTTCCGTTGTGCTGAACTTCCGCTCATTCTTCGTGAGAGAACGGCTTATATAGCAGACGACCTTCTCTCCCTCAGGATACGTCTGGGACAAGACGGCTCCGAGTCCATAGCCAGAGGCGTCCGTCTGAATGGTGAAGGGACGAGTGAAATCTGGGCAAGAGAGCACAGGGGCCGAGACGAGGCAGTCTTTAATGGTGTCAAATGCGGTTTGACATTCCTCAGACCAAACAAACTTCTGGTTCTTGCGAAGCAGGCGAGTCATAGGTGACACAACTGAAGAAAAGTTAGGCACAAAGCGCCGATACCACGATGCCATTCCCAATATCCTTCTAACCTCTGGTACCGTCTTGGGGTTAGGGATGTTCAAGATTGCTTCGACCTTTTCCGGGTCGACGAGTAGACCTTTGGAGTTCACGACGTACCCCAGGTACTTCAGTTCGGGCTTGCAAAAATGACATTTTTCCCGGTTCAAAGTTAGGCCGGCCTTGGCGATCCTAGATATGACTTCCTTCAAGACCTCCAGGTGTTGTTCGAAGGTAGGAGTGCAGATAATAATGTCATCCAAGTATGTGAAGGCGTAAGGTTCTAGGTCGGCACCAATAACTCGGTCGATAAGACGTTGCCAAGTCGCCGGGGCGGTATGAAGGCCGAACGGGAGGCGACAAAATTGGTACAACCCACGATTAGGGACAGTGAAGGCAGTTAGCGGACGGCTAGCGACAGAAACCGGCACCTGAAAGTAAGCTGACTTGACATCTAACGTGGTCAGGTATTGTGCATCACGTAACTTGTCCAAGATGTTGCTGATGTACGGAAGCGGATAGGCATCCGGTTGGCTCACCTTGTTGAGCTTCCGATAGTCTACGCAGAAGCGGTAGGAACCATCCTTCTTCTTTATCATAACGATGGGCGATGACCATGCGGATGTTGAGGGTTCCACAATGCCCTTTTCTAACATATCGTCGAGCTCTTCATTCACGTGCTGTTGTAAAGCAGGCGAGATTGGATAATAGCGCTGCTTAATTGGTTCAGCATCCGTCTTGATTACGTGTTCCACTAAATGGGTACATCCTACACCATCTCCTATCAAGGAAAAAGCTTCGCTGATAGTCTGATCAAGCACAGCTTGTTCGTCGTTCGTGAGGTGTTCAGTTGAACGGATCGCAGCGATTTGCTCATTAGCTGAGACTTTGGAGAAGGTCCATTCCCCATGGCGAAGATCTGGCACAAGGGCCATCCTCTTCCAGAAGTCGGTGCCCAAAATTAATGTATGTGGGAGTGAAGGAATAACCAGGACTTCGAAAGTTCTCACGCGATCTCTCAGTACGATGGGGACGGTAAGTGTACCTATACTATGGCATTTTTCACCGTTGGCGACGCTGCAGGTGGTAGATTTAGCAGAGCTTAATTTGCAGACGTCCCTCAATACTTCCCATCCTTGGCGACCTAAAATGGTACGGCTTGCGCCGGAGTCCAACAAACCAAGTAGATCCTTGCCATAAATAGAGACACGAAGATAGGGCCTCTCATCTTTGTTGGCGTGACCTAAGATGAAATCGAGCAGAATGCGATGTTCAGTAGGTAAATCGGTCGTTGTTTGTGACTGTTTGACAATATTAGTTTCAGAGTTTTTCTTCCTAGAATTGCGAAGTGATGGGCACTGGGCCATGCGATGATCGGGCTTTCCGCAGTTCCAGCAAACACCAAAGGGTCGAACAGCTGTAACCTCGCAGACTTGTTCTTCGGCAGAGGGACTAGGAGTGGAACTAGTTTCCTCAATGGCAGCAGCTCTAGCTCCAAAACGGGGCTTGTGATAAGCCAAGTCAGGTTCAAGGGCTTGATAAGGCGGAGGTGGATTCTTGAACCTCGAAGCACGCACCTTAGCATCTTCAATTAGTTTTCCAAGTTGTCTGAGTTGCGAGATACTCGTGGGAGAGTAGAGAGCCAGTTGTGCCTGTAAGTATGGTTGCAAGTTTCTACGCATAATCTCTATGCGCTCCATTTCTACAGGTAGACGAGAAAGGCGACTAAAAAGGTTCTCCATGACAGCGACGTAGACCGTTACGGACTCATCAGGTCCTTGGGTTCTACTACGGATCTCATCCCATAAGCTAGTTTCGTAGTCGCAAGGCAGAAAAGCGGCTTTCAAGGCGATGATCAATTCATCCCAAGAACGTATAGTGTTGCGAACGGAACGAAACCAAATTCGAGCGTTGCCAGTGAACAATTCGATGGCAGCGGCAAAAAGTTGATCCTTGGATACGTTTCGAGCTATGCGAGTTTCTTCAATTTCCTCTAAAAAGCTAGTTAAGCCATTTCCTCCATCGAAGGTAATCCTCCATTTGTTGATGGCTAAATAATTGGCTGAAGTGTGTCTATACGACGCAGAATGATTGACTTCTTCAGCAGCAGAAGAACGACGATTGACAGCATCAGCAAAGGGCGGATAATCCAAGTACATGCCAGGCTGCATGGCTGAGCTACTAGGAATAGGCTGAGGGGCAAAGAACTGTGAAGTGGACAAAGGATGACTCCAAGTAACCGAGCTAGCAATAGGACGAATAGGCAAGGCAGCGTCTTCCTGAGACGTAGTGACAACAGAGCTATGGGGGCGAATATGAGTTTCCTGAGGCGAAGCTACTGAACCGTCGTCCGAGCTTGAATCACTTGGTGCAGCTGTTGTGTCATTACGAGCATGAGCATCAGCGTGAAGCTGAAGTTTCGCTTCCAAGGCGGCAATTAATTGTTCGCATCTATCCTTCAAGGACTCCAACCTAGAAGCGGAATCTGGTTCTGCTAGAATATGACCTAGACGACCTTGAACATGAAGAAGGCGAGTACCTAATCGTTGGGCATCATTGTCCAGGTTCCTAGAGGTGCAACTATCAATTTCGGCAACTAAAATGGAGAGTTTGTCTTCGCAGATCGCAAGTTCTTCAGTAGCGTCCAGAGACACGGGAGTGAAAGTGACATTCATAAGAAGATCCATCTTCAGACGGGCACGAAGTAATTTACGTTTGTCTTGGACGTTGCCCTGAATGGCAATGTCTCTAACTCGAAGCTCATAATCGAGTTCATCGACGAGCAGTCGATTAACATCTAATTTAAATACCATCTTGCTGTTCCAACAGGACAAGATGATCACAAAAACTTATTTAAACTAGGCTTATAACTAACCCAAGCAAAAACCTGTAAATAGCATGCAATAAACAAACCTATAACTAGCAATAATCAATTGTAAATACCCAACAAGTATCGACAATAAATAATACCAAATGTAAATCACCTAGCCAATAATAAATTCTAACACCCTAACAATTCGATTTGCACTATAGTACCACCAAGTATCCTAATAACGACGTAGTCAAAAATCCTTTCAAGGCCCCAAAGCGTTGGGCGTCAAAATCTTCTTGTTAGGGAAGATAGACGGTCGGCCTTACCTTTTGGCGAAAGTTATAATTGATGTTTTGCCGGCTGGTAACTATCGGCCTAATTGGGCTAGCTCGCCGCGAGGGTCGCAGGGTTCCAGCTATGCTGAAAAAGTATAAAAAAAAAAATAGGGCGCCAGGTCCACGACTCAAGTTCTAATCCTTATGCCGGACCGTACATAAGGTCAGGACAATTTCCAGCAGCACAAAGAAAACAATCAAATCAACCACCAAAGAAAATATCACAGCTTTATTAATAAAGAGTTTGGTGCGTACTATAGTGCAATGCTAACATAAACTAAATACAAATATCACAGCAGGCAATATTTTTACCAACCTCAAAGAACACACAGTATGCGACATGCAACAGCAAATGTATATACAAATTCAAATATAAGTATTGGGCAAATAGTAGCCCACGAGCAGCAATGACTATGAACTAACACATTAAAACATTGTGCGGTTACAACGGAGCGTAGCGAGTATTAAGTTTAAAAAGAAAATAAATTGATCAAGCGCGAGTCGCGGAGCGAGTTTAAAATTTTGCGTATACCGGCTCAGAGCAATACAAGACCACCTCGGCTAACGTTTTAACCCCGAAGGTTAGCCCTAAATGACGCTATATCTATATTCAAAATTTTCTAAAGGGCGGAATCAACGTGCGCTTGCGTGGCCACACATGAACGACGGTGTCCATATTAAAAATGCATTAAGTGTACGTATGTATATTTATATGCTAAAGAAAGCAAAGGCTTGGATTTGCCCCTTACTCGGTTAACGGAGATCTACAATAACCACAACGCTCCCGAAGTCGGCTTACGAGACACGCTACTGAAGTGTGCCTAACTTCGCGTCGAAGGTTTGACATGAAAATATTAACTATTGTTTTGGTGATGAAGACAGCGAAACTTTAAGGCGTCCGAACTGTGTTATGCAAGCTGGTGAGTAAACGCGACGTCCAGAAAGGACACAAGTGAAGCCCAAAGCTACAAGTTCTACTCTATAAATTTTTCAGATAACGCAGAGGTCAATAAGGCTAGGAGACCCGAATGCACAAACGGAGCAATACACAGGTAAATCTTACGACCTTAATTTAGCAAGTAGCAGAGGGTAACCGCATGTCATTGCGCGGCGGCCCTAACATTTAATTACACAAATTCCAAATATTACTAAACTAACGATGCACGAAGCCTACTATCGTACAACCCGATGCTGAATAACATCACACATGTCCGGAGTGCTAACGGCATGAAACAGTATGATTCAATTATAAGTTACAACAGGCGCAATGCATATTATCTACAATAACGTCTTGCCTGCAGGAAAGTTCACCAGAACCTAATCTCTTCGTTCGCTCCCCTGGAGTTGGACGTAGCTAGAGAGAAGCAACGATGGCGGCTGCAGCTGCGGGGTGCAGTGCCAGCTATGGAGGTTGCAAGATGACTTGCAGGTGAGTGTAAAGCAGTTGCTCAAACTTCAGCGTGGCCCACGAGAGTTGAAAAATTCGCAGGCGATGCGACTATCTTAGGGGCCCAGTGCATCGAACTGGATTCGAGCAGGGTGCAGTCGAACGGGGTAGGTCTACTCCAGACAGGAAGGATTTCCAGCAGATGGGGAGTGTTTTAACTCCCGCCAGGAATTTTTGGCTAAAAACGCACAGAACCCAAATGTATTCCCGATTAAGAAGAAACTGACCTAGTCTTACCTCCAGCTGGGGGTCGAGCCGAAAGAAGCGCGCTAAAGTAGGCGTCCAGGAGATCCGCCAAAAGCGAAGGGATGCAAGTAAGTAGCTATCTAATAATCATTACGAACATCCACGATAACGCAGAAATGCTTCCAGATCCCTCAAACAATCTATTCGAAGAGGCGAGCCCTACCAAAGGGCTATGAAGCACTTAGCTGCAGAGGAACACCTACTAGCACGACCGTTTAGCTTGGAAAGAAAGCCGAAAAATTCAAAAACCCAGCCCACAGGTCATCTGATAACCAAAAATTTGGGTCAGGAGAAGCCAAAAAACCAGTCAGGCAAGTTTGACTGCAGGAGAAGATAACATTGCTCTAGCAACAAATGGAATAGTTAAAAACAATTTGTATCACCGGTTGCCTAGCGGCCATACCCAAATATTTGTAGAAATATAGCAAGAATAAACCTAATTTGCAAAATATGAGCAATTAAACGAGGGATTGCTTACGAAACTGCATGATAATTATAGGAGAGTAATTAAAAATAAGATATAGCCAATTATACCTAGTTTAAAGTTTGCAAAAATTGACAAAAGCCAACCATAAATATTCAAGTTCAGAATTCAGCTAGCGAAAGTTCAATACTACGGGGGGCACTCCAAAAGTATCGTAACAGTTGTGCTACGGTCCTACGCTGTCCAAGAACCAGAAAGACTCGCTGTAATAAGTATTTAACTTTCGTTCTTTTTCACTTAAACACCCAATTTTTTCAAATAAAGATTTAACCGGTTTTTCTTTGGTACACTGGTACATATACAAGGCTTAATTCTAATTGTATTTAATTTTTAACTCTAGTGACATCGGATTTTTTTAGAATTTTAAGACTCAAAGCGACTTAGTTTCTACATTATTATATTCGAAGTGACGCAAAAATTCCAGAAATTTGTTTTTGTACCTCAATTTAGCGGCGACCAAAAACGTTTTTCAATTGTTTTTTAAACTGGCTGTGATTTGCTGTAAATTTGTTACATTGACCTAAATGGCGGTTATAACCAAAAGCAAAGCAGTCACGTCACCGGGTTCGACCGAAAAATTAATATTGTTACGCGATAAATCATATACAAAGACCGCGAAATACCTAAAATGGGGATATCAGTAACTTAATTAATTATTACACTAATTGTTCATGTAACTTAAGTTTTTTTTGCGTTTTAACTAAGTCACTAAACGATGAACTGCAATCTATTTTTTACCCAAATCCTTGATGAGCCTTGTAGAGTCACCAGAGGATCCTCACCGCGACAACTTCCACACCATCGTTTCATTGCCTTAAAGTTAGTTACCAATGCAATAACTCGCATCAGTGCCCCAGTCCATTCTGAGTTGTCTTAGTTACAGCTATGGAAGGTACAATTTGTCAAATACCTCATCTTCTTGCTTTCAATGGGTTTGTTTGTTTACAGGGTTACACCAACACATTCCAATGGCTTTGTTTGTGCTGACTGCTTTCTTTACCACTTTGAAATTGCTCAAAAATTAGTCCCGGGCTGTCGACCAACCCGTCTAGATTTGTAGTTGCCTTTGCAAAGATACCTTGTTAGAACAACATTACGAAGCTAATGCTTTCCGATTTTTTAGCTCAAAAGTTCAGTCCATACGAACCTTATTTCCGCTTAGTCCTTATATTAACGCTTTGAAGTTCATTTATGTCAGTCGAAATTCAATTCTAAATTGAGCTTTGTTTCTGCTTGGGGTGACGTAAGCTATTCCCGCATGCGAAATGATTGCATTCTCAGAATTTGGTTGTTCGGACAGCCCCAAAACTTCCCCGAACTTTCTTGGAAACTGTTGAGTCAAGGTTTCCGCATGTTGGAACTCTTCCGACCGTTTCGCATAAGTGTAACAAGGAACAAGTAGCGGCTTCGCAATTTGTTTTGGCTTCTGGGATCTTAGGCCAAACGCATCGTTCAGCCCCGGGTCTTGAGATCCTGCGCAAGGTTGGGTGTTGAATCCCGGCGAGGCGAACGCTTCGCCCTGTAAGTCAAAATTGTTGTAAGTTGTGAAACTACCTCGTTGCTGTCATCGAGCTCGGTGGATAGTGGTTCATGGTGAACGCTTAGCCAAGTTTTCGTACCGTTGGAGCTAAGAATTTCCGTTGACACTGTTATAGTAGATCTTAAAAGGAAAACTTTGTCGTTGTGCTAAGCCTGCCAGTGTAATAACGCTCCGAGTCGTCACTCCGAAGCTGTTTATCGTAAAAGTGCTTTATTTGTACCTGAATGGAGATGTAACGCCGCTCTTCCGCTCGATAGCGCTCCTTCATGTGGTTTTCCAGTAGTTTCTGTTCGCATTTCGTGGCAATGCCTTGGGATGGGATCTGAAGTTGGACAAGACCAACGTAATTCAGAACATCTGACTTCCAATTAGGTATTTTTTAGTTCCTAGTACGATGACTCTATAGTGAAGTGATCTTCGACGTGTTGTTTTGGCGCCTTTTGTGGATTGAAATTGTAAAATGTTGAGCAATACCGTCAAATTTTATTGCCTGCATATTGTTTTGCGCTTTAAGTTCAAGTAAACGTTGTCGTACCACTATTTGGGTAACTGTTGCTAATATTGATAATGTAACCTAGTCCTTTTGTGAAGTATTTAAATATATTACTGTTTGCTATGTAGCTTTACTGTTTGATTGTCATTTTACCGCTGTGTTTAGGTTAAACGTCGCAATTTAACCTGACTAACTCCTTTGGCCTATTATTTTTAACTGTAACCCGTAAACATTTTCATGTTCATGGTCATTGTTATTATTTCAATAAAGTTTATTGTCTGTTACTTATATTTTTCATTGATTTGGTTTGTTTTAATGTACAGGAAACCAGATGGGTGTAAGTGAATGTAACGAAAGGTGGGTTCAATGCAGCTGTGGCAGTCATCGCCTCAAGATGTGCCAAGCCAGAATTAGAAAGGTGAAACACTTACCTCCACATTCACAGTGCGTTCACCTGTGTTGCTGATTTTGTTTTCCCGATCTAGTCCGAATGTGGTGGCGCTCGATTATTTAATATCTTTTTTATTATACCTGCATCAGAACCGCCGTTTAAAGCACGCCTGAGCGTGCAAATACAGGCGATTATAGCTCGCCGAGCTTTAAAGGTTGTCAAGGAAACGACTGAATGCAACAACGGACATGGACGCGACAAAAATGTAAATAATTCTCGTAACTATAGTAGCAATATTATTATGCCGTCTCGATTTATCACGACAAAAATTATTTCTAAGTTTTTAGTGCGTAATTTAATTCCAGTATTGGTGGTATAATAAAAAATAGCGTAAAGTATTCGTGGATAACTGGTCTTTAGAACACTTGCTCTGTTTCGAGCACTCCGGCTACGCCGTCGTTTCTGTCGTTAAAATTTTTTCGTGCGGTAAGTTATCGTGATGTCCTGGTGTTCTGTTAGCTGCTCGTGCTTTACCAATTGTTCGTGCTCCTTGACAACGTATGCACGACATTACACTATTGTTAGTTTAGCCACTATTGTTTATGCTCGCACATAATGTAATTTCATCTTATTCGACCCCATATAAAGCTTCCTATTAGGAGTATTTTTTGTACGCATGCTACATTTAAAAGTACAGCTTAAATTGATGCTTTTGCTAGGAACCTTTTTGTATTGATATTAATTAAGTTGCAAGTTTTTGCCCTATGACTTTCGTATTAAATGTATAATTGTGATGTTTTCATAACAAAACCTCTTATACCATATACAAATTTTTAATATCGACCTGTCTGCTAGTTTTTAAATCATTCATTAGTGGTTTTTATGAATCTCAATAAATGCTGTCTCAGCATCGACCTCATTTCACTTCAAAGAATCTGTGATCAGTTGCTCCTTATCTGTAAATAATTTTACTTGAAATGCGCTATATTCTTAATATTTGTCAATTAATTATATTAGCGGCTCACATACAGAAAACAAGATGGAAGCAGCATACAAGCATGAGATTTGAGTTGTGTTTTTGTAAATACTACTCTGACAGCATTTCTCTGAACCGTCCACCCAGATATTTATCTCAATAAATCAAAACGAAATGTCGGTGCGAAACATTAATCAACAAAATTGCTTTTATGGAAAATTTGATATAAATATGCCTTGGACTAATTGCAGCTAAATTAAATACGCGACTCTATGCCTGCCTTGTACTAATCTAACCTAGGGCTTAATGTTAAGCCGATTTTCGTTTAAACCGTGCAGGCTGTCTGCATAATTCGAAAATCTAGAATGTTGATAAATTACCGTGATTATCCGCGTGTACTCTCTTCTCCCAATAAATTTTTTGATAGGTTAAATCCATTGTTACTGGCAATTTGTTTCATTCCGTTTTGCTTCCTGGCATAATGTTGAATAATCTGTGAATCATTGCGTGGTAAGCTGCTAATTTATGAGATCCTGGGTGTAATGAGTTTTGTGTACTCCTGTACTAGTGCGTGTGAGCTTTCGGCACAGTTCGAACTCCGGGCGTTTATTTTATGAAGGCTCGGTCCAAAATGATAAATTGAGGCGCGTTACCACGGTTCAGTGGCGAATATTTCGCCGAGTAGGCAGCTTACGCCCTAATGAAATTTAGAAAAATGCAAAAACGCATCGTATCAGGAAATAATTAAAATTCAAGATTAGCAACTCAGGAATATAAGTGTAAGAAATATTTATGTTGGAGGTTTTATCGGTATGAGCAGCACATACAACTCGTCCAATTAATTTAAAAAGTTCGGTAGTTGCGATCAGTTGTGGGCGTCGCCAGAACTAATTTTCAATGTCAAATTGTGCTTACCTGGGACACATTCTCAATTCTCAAGGAAGCTTCCATTGCGCTTCCCGTTGTTTAAGGTGACATTGACATGGGATAATAACTGTTACTTTCTCTAAACATTACTTCGCGACGTTAATTATTTCGCACCAAACTTCTCTTTAGGGAAATTGCAGCTGGTAATGGTATTGAAATTTCTAATCAGGAGCTATTTCACCCGGTCATATTTCAGTCAACTCTAGGTAGTATTTATTTTAACTTACCGTTATACTGTTGCTGTTGTTTTAGCTTTGCCAACACGAAATAATGTATTAATTAAAATATAACAAATTTAGGGCGAACGTAATAAAAAGAAATGTTACACAGAGAAGGAATAATTATTATGATGATTAAACAAGTACAGAAGTAGAAAGTTGTAGGTGGCAAGACGGTAAAGTATTTATTTAAAATTCTTATGAAAACTAGTAAATTATATTCCTGTTGGATAAATAAATAAAATTCCTAGATTTTTTGCAGCTTCAGCAAATTAATAAAAACCGATAGGAGATTCTGCAAGAGACATGAGAAGAGTCGGACTTATAATTTGGTTCTAAAAACTTCAAAATTTTGTTGCTCTAAATATAGTGATCAGAAACTATCGAAAATCGATATTTTAGCTACAGGGATGTTCAATTTCCAAACTTATCGGTGTGATTTCAATAACCGTAAGGAATTTAAAGACGCTGAAAATTGGTCAAGTTCGAGCAGTTTAATGTGATTTTGTTTTTTGTTCTTATACGTCGATTATTATATTACTTAGAACAAAATTGTCTTAATATTGGTAGGACGCTCTTAAAAACTATTCAAACCTTATTCTAGATATTAGTGCGTTTTATAATTTTTGAGATACTAAAAAAAGGTAAAAGTGCAAGGTTATTTCAATTACCCCAAGTGGGGGTGGGCTGCTATAGGGATCTTGCGTCTGTCTTCAGCCAAGAACAGGAATTATATGATGGGTAAGAGAAAGGAGGGGTGGAGGAAGGAAGAGAGGCCAGGAAAGTTAGAGAAGTACTGCCTCGGCATTCGGTATTCTGTTGACTCAGGAAAACCACCTAAAAACCGGAATCAGAGCAGGCGGCCAGGGGAATCGAATCCGCGACCTCCCAAATGCTAAGTAGATGTGATAACCACTACTCTACAGAGCTCGGTTGGGATACTAATATTAACCTTCCTACTTTAAGTATACGTCAATGGTGGCTATACCGCTTTTGAGAAACACTCATTTCTGTCTTTTCAATGATATAAGATTTGCTGTACCTACTTTCATAAACAACGGAGGTAGGCGCAACAGTAATATTTGCTATAATTATTTGATTTAACGTTTTTATAGGTTAAAAGGTCTGGAGTCATAGAGAGTTCCGCAATCGTATCTCCGGCTGAACTATCTTGAAAATTGCTATATAATCAAAGCAAATAGTGTGGCCTGCCAGACTTCGCTTAGAAGGTATGCTTTTGCTGAAAAGCATCTGCTCGCGTTAACTCAAAAATGAGCTTCTGGAACGTTCGAGGGACCTTATGTCACGAAAATTACACATAGTTGAATAAGGAATGTCAAATACAACCTATAAATAATTGGAACATGTGATACCCATTGATAAAATATCGGACATTTCCAGATAGCAAATGGCTATACGGTTTATTGCTCTAGTAATATCGAATCACACTTCAGCGGCGTTGCTAATATTGTCAACTAAACTGTCAAATTCTGCATGTGACCCCATGCATGACTATTCGATTCATATTACACTCAATACACAACCGATAAACTTAAAGACCGTACAAGCATATGCTCTCAAAACTCATGAAGATGTTTTCTACTAGCAAATGGAAAGTGTACTTGATCAAATACCCGGTAAGGTAACAATAGTCAAATTAGGAAAGCTTAACGCTAAGGTTGGTCGCGACAGTAAAATAAGAGACTGAAACAATAAGAAAGCCGACCTGCGATTAATTAATAAATAAGCAATGGTAGTAAAAATCGCAGATCAACCCCCCTACCATTTATACACCACGGCAGCTCTGAAAAACCCTTTCTTACTCACCGCGATGGCCGACTAGCTCAAATATCGGCGGCCTTAGATCGTAGGTTCAGATCATCAGCTATGTACCCTGGAATGTCTTCAAAAAAGGAAAGGAAACTGGAAATGGGCGCCAGAAATCAAAAGATTTCAAATAACAAGAAGAAAAATAAATTGCAAGTGACTAGCGTTTAATTAATCAACAATAAGAAGTTTTGAAATGTCAATAATCAATAATCAGAACAATTAAAATGTAAATAATGTAATGACAAATTGTGTATCTTAACTGAAGGTTTCGACACGCATAAAATTAAGAACCCCTTTCGGGTTATTTTAATAATTTACCAAAACCACTCGTGGGATAAGCTTATCACAGTCATCTAATAAAACCTTCTGTTAGGCTATTGAAAATAAATAGCGTGACTGTACCTTTTACATAGGGTCGAAATACACATCAAAATAGCAACTTTAAAAACTGAGCATAAAACTTTAAATATTAAAATAACAGGATGTATGAAATTGAACATTACAGGTTAATAATGGCAAAACGTATGAATATAAATTTTAAATATTGACGGGTTTAAAATACACAGATGTAAATTTCTGGTATTGAAAATAAGTCGAAGTAATATAAATCTCGGAGTAGCACCTACTAACCTCGAAACGTAAGCTGGACGTGAACGGCAATAATCATTGTTGAAGTCGCCGGGGAAGCGCCGAAAATTGCTGCAATAGCATCTTCAAACGGCAGCAAATACGCCGGACCCAGCAGGTGTCGAAAATGCGATAAGACTTGGCCTCCGAGATAAACTCGTTGTTGAAACGGATAATTAAGATTAAGATTAAGAGCTAAGAAAGATATAATTAGTATGGAGATAATAAAACAGGAAAAGCGCAATCGTACCTGATTACAATCAGCCCTTAGAAAATACACTGCTCGTTGAAATTAGTTGAGCGCACGTAATTTGACATGATTAAAAACAAGGCTTAGCCGCGCCGGTATCGGCGGGCTCAAGCGAAGACAGCAAAATGCCCGGACGAAAAATTTCGTTTCCTCGAGGAAGGCTCGCACTCTGATAAGAGATAGCGCGGGTCAGAGAGGGCATTGCGCAAACGATAAGAACTTGATGCAGGTACAAAATACGTTGGTTTGGAAAATTGAAAAATTTGAAATGCAAAAGGAATTATAATTTTACTAAAAATATACAGGTTAAGCCTGAAATAATTGGATAAATGGCGAAACAATTAGGCAAAGCCAAAAAATTGTTTCAAGACATGAGAATCCATGATGTCGGTAAACAGAATGAAAGGCGTAAAAAGCTAGTGCATTTTAGTATTGACAAGAAGCTAGAAATCATAAACACCTGTATACTTGGAACTCACCTGGGAACAAATGCAGAAACAGAATAGACTACGTGTTAATTGACTCACGTTGAAAATTTACATCTTCAATGCTGAGACTTACTCAGGTGCTGACTATGGTTCAGACCATAAGCTACCTGTGCAAGTAGAAGATTTAAATTTCAAAATCAAGCAAAGATCATTTAGGGTTTTGCAACAAGAGATCAGCAACGAGAGTTTTGCTATTCGCCAAAAAGAACGTGAGTTCGACATAAACCCAAACGACAATTCAGAAGCGTCTCGGCCAAATCTTAAACACATCATCTACACAACTTCTATATATATTGTGATAAATCACTTAGAGATTTAAAAAATCTTGAATTATGGACATTTTGTGAAAACTTATTGAAGCCAATGGCATTATAACGGCTCAAAACAAAATACAAATGTGTAGACATTGTTGAATTTATAGAACTATATGTACTAAAATGGGCGGGACACCTGGTGCGAATGGGCGAGGGCCGAATCCCAAAGAAAGTATAAAATAGGCAGATGAAGGGTGTAAGAGGAAGAGGACTACCAAGACAGAGATGGATAAACAACATTGAAGAGGACGCCAAAGAAATACTGAAAGTTTGGAATTGGAAAACAACGGCAAGGTAGCGTCACGTCTGAAGGCAGAAAATTAGGAGGCCCAGGTCTAGATAGAACTGTCATGAAGAAGAAGACGAAGAACAGTGGTATAGTGTCGACAAGACAAATCTAAACAGATTAATAAATCTGTGCAAAAGTCGAGTAAAATGCCAACAAAGATTGTACACTTGACTTTTTCAAAGAGTAAAACTTCCCAGAAGAGATTTTCGTCAAAAAATTTGAGCAATCAGCGATATGGCAGCGCAAAACTGTTACCTAAATTGACAAAGTTTCGGTGGACAAGCATTTAAGGATGAAACCGCAGAAGCGCTTTGCGCTAAAGCTACGGACGCAATATGACATTCTACCTGCTAGTCGAAGATTCTGTTGAGAAAATTAAAACAACTAAGAACCGGTTTGTGACAACATACAAGTAAAACTCGTTGAAAAACTTGTCTATGCAAGTATCAAAGCAATTTGTGACTTCTGCAATAAAATTTGGAAAAGTGGTGAAATACCCTCCACCACAAATTTGGACGGGGTCAAATTCCTTCCCTGTTACAGAAAACGCTCAATGGAAAAGTGTACAAGCATCGTAGACCGGTAGTATTAGTTTTTCAGGCAACAAAATTATGATGAATACCATCAAGGCATGTCTTAGATATGGAACTTCCAATTTACCTTGTTAGAATCATTCAAAATCTGTATTCCTGGATTTCGGGTGTTCGGGTGTTGACTGGGCACAATTGTAGATTCAAAATACTGTAATCATCTCCTTTTAAAGAGTAATACATATTGTGCAAGTACTAGAAAACTGGCATGTGACATATCCAAAGGCGGTAAAGGACTTTGGAATATTAGATATGCAGATGTTATGACCTTGCCATGGCTAAACTTTCTCACTGGGTGGGAACAGATAACGAACAGCTATACCTTCAAACAATGTCTCAATGAATTGGAGGTATTCAAGAGCATATCTCTGTGCGGGTATAAACAACCAAGACGTGAAAAAAAGAATTTAAATGACAGAACGCGCTATTACAAGGCTTGTGGAAGCAGAGACAAAGTAGTGGTCGAAGCCGTGGTGCCAGTCACATCACTCGCCGTTGACGGTGATCATATGACTTGTTTTAATTTATTTTATTTATTTATTTATTTTGTTCTTTGGGGCAAAAACAGGCTAAGCCCAGTGAATTGCCCACTACAATTTATACAAGATAACAAACTTAAAAATTAATTCAATTTAACATGAGTAATAGTAAAAAAAAAACAAGGAAATACTGAATAAAATGATTAGAAACTGAAATTAAGAAGATCAAAAATATGTATAAATTCTAGACTTAAACATTGACAAGGTCATAGCAAATATGTCGACGTCGGCATTTAAGGAATTGTATAATACAGCAAATCTGTTTAAGGGGCTGTAAGCGGCGGCGTTAGTGTTACACAACTCCAGATGGAGAGTTTCGGATCGCCTTAGCATTCTAGGAGGAATATGTTGTTTTCTGAAGAGATATGCAGTCGCCGTCACCCATCGAGTTTCAGATCAAACGCCTACATGGAGGCATACTGTTGCGGCCACTGCCCGTTATGGTAAGGTCTTCGTGGTTATACAGTAGTCGTCGATTTAAACTTAACGCTTCGTTGATCATGTTGTAAGCTTCTTTAGAGGTTTTATAAAAACTGTGCTAGGTTGCTTACATGAAACGTTTATTTTTTATTTGTTTTGCAGGGCTGCCTCCTACGTGTTGCTAAGGCGGTAACCGTTTTCTCGATTAAAGTTGTTTGGATTGCTGATAATTTCAATGAATTTTCGAATAATACGGTAGTAGTAGCTTATAGTCCTGCTTAGTATGTTTAGGGTGGGGCAGTTTGTTCTGTGCTCCCTTGTTCTAAGTAGGTGCTCAACGATTGCCAATTCTTGCGTATTTCCAATCCGTACGAAGCTCCCACATTCTTGTATGCTACATTGTATGCTTCTGTTCATTTGTTCGATGTAATATTTGGCAGAAATACATTGAAGATGAAAAACGGCATTTGTTTTAGGTAGGGAATCTGGAGGATTGAATTAAAACAAAACTTAATAATAATAATTTTTTAGCAATAATTTTCTAATTGTCAATAACCGCTCCTTTAAATTTTGCTGTTTAAGGTATTCGTGGTTTCTTTGTGCAAAAATAACTAGTACCAGTGCAACGCATTATAATTTTGCAAAATTTAAATTTGAAAAAAAATAACCCTTTAAACACATATACATTATAGCAATACGTGCCCCGCCTTTGAGAAATATCCCTTCACTTGTATTTTAGCATGAAGGCGTTATGGACAGTCCAACAAAAAATCAAATTCCTGAGAACCCGCACGTACTGTGATCACCTGTGCAGTTTTAAAAGCAACTCGCCAACAACACCCCAAGTTTTCGTCGTGCCCAGTTTCTCACGAAAAAATTGATTGGCTCATCAAAAGTTGGCTCATCAATAAAAATTTGTTGGAAGTTGCCCGCCTTTTTCAATGCCGTTTATGAGGAGAAGGAAAATTCCAGAGAAGCCGAGGAAATGTTTGCAGCAACCCTAGCTGGCTGCCTGGCCGGATATTGTAGTAAAATTCCAAATATAAAAGTCCTTCCGCTCCATCTCCATATGAGTTCTAAATGTTATTTATGAACTTTATTAAGCGCTACCTAAATAAGGTTTCTGCCTACTTTTGGCGCCGCGAGTCGTAAAAGGCATACAAGGGTGTGCTTTTAATTCCTGGCGTGCCATACAGGCGCCATTCGTCTTGCAAGGGCTGCAGGAGGTACTTAGCATTAAGAAACTGGAAAATTCCACATACATTACTGATTTCACATTTTCTTTATTTAAGTTAACCAAGAAATTACTTAACATTTGTCTAGCTGTCAATCCAATTAGTAAATGGTTACTGCCATTTAATATCGGCAGTAAAAATATTATCTGCCTGTAAAAAGTTGCTGATATGTCGAATTCGGCAAAGAAGAAAGCTAAATGAAATAGGAAAATTGTAATAATCTTAATGGAGCGCTACGCAGTTTCACAGCGGGAGGATTAAATCATTTTCCAACTGACTCTAAGATATTGCCTGGAGACATATTGCTGCTTGCTAAAATGCTTAGGGTGAGTAGGTGTGTAAAAACCAACTAAACTGTATCTTAAAAACGAGTTGAATGGTTTTTCTTCTTTGCTTCAGAATATGGAGAGAGATTTCAAAAGTTGTTTAAGAAATGCAGAATTACATAGATGTAATATTTATAGATATTAACGATACGAGTTTGATTGCCAAAATGAGGAGGTGAGCCGAGTTGTGCGGCAATCAAACGAGACTCGTTAAGTGCCATAAGCAAATGTGTGTTGTTCAATATCTTACCTTCATCAATAAATTCTGGTTCAATATATGTTTCTATATAAAAAGAGTGCGGTAATGAAGCTCTTAACGAAACTACAATTAATTTGGTCAATAGTCTATAACAACACCGATAAGGATAAATATTGTAAAATTACTTTTGTAGATAGTAAAAAGGTTGGCGTTGATAAAACAGTATAAACAATAGGAAAATACTAGCGCGCCATTATGACAAATTTAACCGATATGTCTATATGTCCACTCCGTTAACGGCGGAAGTAGTTAGGGTCTAATATAACATAAATACTTACGTCTACTCTAAGTCAAATAAATGTTTCGTACTTTAAAACACACTCAGATTTTCGTACGTTATTAGCTAAATTACATTTGAATACCGTGTGCTCAAATTAAGTTGTCTTGAACAAGAATTGTTCAAAACAGGAACGAAGTAAAACCATTCCTGCTTTGTTAGTTATGAGCAGACGTTGCAGGTGTTCGACGTTGGATAAATAAAGGCTCCGGTCGAGTTTGTAGCTTTCTATACATGGCACACAATTTTAAGATGCAAACTAATATTGATATTTTAAGGGGCTGTTTCACCTGGCACAGTTTTTTAAAACATCATTTACAACAGTTTATAAAACGGTTTTACAGGAGAAGATAGTTCCAATTTCTAAAAAGTAAACTTGAAGTAGAGATAATAATTTCATCATATTAGATAATTTGGCCATTTGCTTGAAATGGAGCTATGATATTGTATTAGTGACATTTATTCAACCACAGGTGTAGCTCTAAAATTTCTTACTGGTACAAAGTTACATGGCAACCATACCTTTGTTGCATATTTTGAATCTCCTTGAGAAACAGCTTACGAGCAGCAATGCTCTATTATATAAAAAATAGATAAAACTCTTTCTTCTGTCTTACTTGGTGCCACACTTTCCTATGAAAGACATACCATAAACTCCTGCAATGTTGCTGAAATGATTTCGCAATCTGTAAAGCGTAATTGGTTTTTAGGAAATTGCGAAGTTTTTAATTTTTTGAAACTTGTTTTCTATACAAATAAATATAGGACAAAAAGGCGTGGAAAATGATGAGGAAACCGATCCTATATACAGGGTGTTAATTAAGTACGTAGACAAACTTTAAGGGGTGATTCCTTGATCAATTCTAAGATAAAAAGTTCATACAAACATGGAACCTAAACGGCTTTGTTTTCAAGATACAGGGTGTTGAAGTTGAAACAAAAAACATTTTTTTTTCAAAAATCTGGAAAACGCCTAGAGGTATTCTAATGAAATTTGGTGTATGATAGTATTTTATAAAGTGGCATTGTTTGGTCAAAATACATTTTATTTATTTCCACCAGTGGCGTGCATCGGCGCGATCTCAGTTACCTTATTTTAGAAAAATCTGGTACGCCACTGTTTTTTAGTCAATGCGAGGAGTTTTTTAGCTTTATCCATTGAAGCTATACAAAAGATGTATCTTTTATTTTTTTGATAGAATACACATTTTTCGAGAAAAACGGCAAAATCTGTAACAGCAATTGCGTTCATTGGACTTTAATGGGATCTACACGGCTTCGTTTTCAAAATACAGCTTAAAGAAGTTTTTAAAAAATATTATTTAATAACAAACAATCTTACAATAGCTATAAAACTTTTGGCTAAAAACAGTGGTGTACCAGATTTTTCAACACCCTGTATTTTGAAAACGAAGCCGTTTAGGCCCCATGTTTATATGAACTTTTTATCTTAGAATTGGTCAAGAAATTAACCTTTAAAGTTTGTCTACGTACTTAATTAACACCCTGTATATTGCCGTGATACCTCTTAAATTTTACACCCCCTTTTTTTTAATCGCTAATTACTTAATTGCTTATTAAGCCCTCGCACAAAAGGGGATGCCTGCTACTATGCCAATTTAGTTTTAAGCACTTACTTGTCCTAATTCACTAACATTCTGCTTCTTTATAAACAAATCCATCTACTTTGTACTTCTAAATTCTTATTTCCACACATTTTCTCAAATTTGCATTGACTTTCCTTTATTTCCAACTTAACCTTTGCAAATATTGTTTCTATGCTCCCTTTCTTAACCTAGAGTAGTTTAGTTTTTATTCTTATAATTTTGCTCATTTTTACACTCATCCCCCCTATTCCATTTTATCTTTATATAACCATTCTTATCATCTTATATGTGTAACCTAACTGCCTGCCACCTATTTAGTTTATTCCTACTTTGCTACACATAGTTATGATATTTTTATTCTATAGTTCTATTTTTATTCTAAATGTAGTAATTTTCTATTAAATACTTCTTATAATTTTGATTACCTACTTCCTATGTTTATCTACTTACACCTATTATTACAATTTACACTGGACTTTATTTGTCCCTATCGCTTTTATATGAATAAATTTGAGATAAGTGAAATTTACCCCGAATTCTGTCCGAATTTGGAAATCGCAATTCATATGTGTCCCGAAACTTGCTTTGAACTACATACGGTCCCATAAACGGTAAAACGAACTTGGCACAAACACCTGCTTGCCTATCTGCTACTCTTAAGCTTCGCACTACTACCTGCTCCCTAGTACTGTTAAAATTTTGTTTGCTATATGTGACCTCTCCTATTTTTAATTTAACCATTCCTTTAAACTGATCGAAATCGTAACATTGTTCCTCGGCACTCTCGAACCATGTATTAGAGCTTCCTTTTAATATGGATTTTAAACAGTTAATTTCAGTCACCCTGTTGTATTTGTGTCTTAACCGCTCTTTCTAATTATCTAAGTCCACCTGCAAATGTTTAATGACAGGCTTCGGGTGTAGCTTACCGTTATGGCCATAAAATTTAACATTAGGGTTGTTTGTGGTATCATCAAATATGATGAGTACTACTCCCATGTTATGTTCGGGCCTATTATTCCCCTGCATACCCAAATTTTCTATTCTATTCTCTAATTCAGTGTTAACTTGACCACAATGTTTTTCAGTGTAATTTTTCCTTTCTTCCCTGACTATCCCTATTTTATTTTCTAATTCACTCCTAACTTGACTACACTGTCTTTCAGTGCATTTTTTAGTTTCTTCCCTGACTATACCTACTTTATTTTCTAATTCAGTCTTAACTTGCCTACACTGTTTTTCAGTGCATTTTTTAGTTTCTTCCCTGACTATCCCTATTTTATTTTCTAATTCACTCCTAACTTGACTACACTGTTTTTCAGTGCATTTTTTAGTTTCTTCCCTTACTATACCTATTTTATTTTCTAATTCAGTCTTAACTTGCTCACACTGTTTTTCAGTGTATTTTTTATTTTCTTTCGTAACTATCCCTATTTCATTTTCTAATTCAGTTCTAATGCGACCACACTGTTTTCCAATGTATTTTTTATTTTCTTCACTAACGATCCCTATTTTGTTTTCAGTATTTATCTCTACCTGACGCACTTCCTGACTTATTTTCCTTCAAGCCGTTCACATCTTGTGTTTAATTTTGCTTCTATTAAAACCTGCTCCTGCTCTAATCTGATTTCAAGATTCTCTATCTTGTCATTACTTTTTATAAACTGTTGTTGTATTGTTCCCCACCTTTCCTGAGCTTTAAGTTGAAATTCTTCCCATTTCTTATCACTTTGCTGTATTTCCTGTCTAAGTTCCTGGTTATTTACCGCTATCCTATCATTTATTTCATCTAGCTTTTTATTCACTACCTGTGTGATTTTTTGTTTAACTTCCTGACCAAATTTTTTTATCTTGCTATTCATATTCTGAATCTCACTATTTATATTCTGAATCTCACTATTTATATTCTGACTTATTTCCCTCAACATTCTCTTTATGTCGTCGTCTCGTCCCCCCATGCTTTGTTGCACTGATTGTACTGTTTCTAATTTTTCTGTTTCTACCTGCATTTTCCTATTTTCCTCTACTACTTGACTTTCCTCTACTTTATCTTCCATATTATTCTGACCCTTTGACCTCAACTGATATTCATTATTCATTTTTACTATTTTTATATAAACAAATTACCCCTCAGACCTAACGCCCCACGTTGGGCGCCAAAAAGTTGCCGTGATACCCCTTAAATTTTACACCCCCCTTTTTTTTAATCGCTAATTACTTAATTGCCTATTAAGCCCTCGCACAAAAGGGGATGCCTAAGTGAAATTTACACCTTACCTGTACTTTTATTTTAGCTTACGAAGCACAGCCTTGGGATACCACAAACAGCTCTTATTTGTTTACTAATTAATCTGCATGTGACTCAATTGGAAATGCAATAATCTCAGGGTTATAGAAATTTATTCAGATTAATTTATTTTATTTCGCGGGTTCCTAGGGTTTGATGGTCAAAGAGACGATTGCTTTGATTTAATCCTACTTCTCAAATCATTCCTTACGGCGCATTCAACTTCCTACGGCCGTGGTCGAGATGTCATCAACAGGTGTGCGTGTCGGCAACGGTTTGGTGCTTCTTTAGTGTTCCCCTCGTGTTATGCTGTCCACCTAAGGATACTAGAACCCCTCGTCGACCAGGTAAGGTGATTTGATTAGTAGTACTCGTGTAGAAACCAAACAACACTTAGAAAAAACACTCGTTTTATTTTCAACGCTTGTCAAGTAACAACAACGTGATACAAATTCATCGGCTTATGACATAACAACCCGCATATCAGCAGATAAGCCAAGCGAAGCCCCTCCTCAAGGGCGCGAAAAGGCTTATATAGAAGGGTTGAAACCCCCATACTCGGCTAATCCTTTCTAATTGGACCGTAACATGCCACATGGCGCAAATTTTTTCCGTTGGGTCAATTAGGTTCAGTTGTGCGTCAAATGGCCGTTACAAACACGTCTAAATTGGCGGGAAATTTTGACAAAGATGCGTTACTGTCTGGATCTTGAAAAATTGCTTGTCACTAGAATATATGGCAGGAAATAGCCCCCATTAACAAATGCTGTATCTATTGTGTAATTTCGCGGGCTTTTCTATGCACGCCACACTCACAAAAATAGAGCGGGAAAAATGAACCAAGTAACTAATTAAATAACTAAAACATTAAATCTACTCATTTCGCTAACTTAATTATATGTACAGGTCTCCCTGACTAATATACACCCTTGGCACTCGTTTTGGAGGACCGCTGACACACAATGGCACCTGGTGATCCTGTTATATTCATTTGGAGGAACGCTAACTAACATCCCTTTGTGGATGCATTTGAATTGCTGACGATCCATGCACCTGGTGATTACGTTATATTGCTTTGGAGGAACGCTACCTGCAACGACATTCCGGCCTTATTTGTCCTTGGCGTTGATATCCCAGTTTAACCCAGGTGTGATTAGCTTTTGTTGATGTTTCCAGCTATTACATGTGGCTATTGTTATTTCAGGAGAATTCGCCCTTGATTGGAACTGCTCCATGTTACTGCCCTGTGTTCCAACACCCCATGTCCTCCTGTGGCCTGCGGTCTGCATCCGAGCGTTCGGAACCAGTTGCTAGAGTCGTCCAGCTTCCCTGCCTGCTATAGTGCCTGGAACCTGTGCAGTTCTATGTGCAGATGGTCCTTCCAGCTTGATGTCGACGTGGGATTACGGCACACACACACTGCATTACCCGTTCACCGGAAATACACTTGTCGCACTATATCACAGGTGTATTGCACCTCCTGCGTGCACTTGCCCATTTATAATTTTGGTGTAATCGAATGCTCGTTTAATGGATTGATTTGAGACTATATTTGCATTATTGTGTATTAGTTAATGACAATCTAACCGTTTGGCCTTGCTAAGAACTATTAAATTGTATTTGTTTATGACCACTGACGTTTAAATTACTGTTATAATCCTTTCACATTGAGTCACATGCCAGCAGTGTTTATATTCATTGTTTAATTTGAAACATATCGTTTTAACCTAGTACTATTTGCTAACAAAATTAAAATGTTTGCCCTTAAAAGGCTGTAGTGATTCGTGACCTGTAAATAACACAGCAATATATATATATGACATTAAAACCATGAGGTATACTACTGGATAAATGTTGTAGGTGCTAACCATTATATTCTCGCTGATCCTCCTATTCTCTAGAATGTTGATCTTTCGCTCTGATCTTCTTAGCGCCCATACTTTCACACACACTACCTTGGGGAACTCCGGACTTGATAGGCCTTCCCTTTACCTAATTTTTACTGCTGACATCCCAACAACAGCGAATACCAAAATTGCCATCTTCGCGGACGATACCGCATTAATTGCTAGCAATGAAAACCCCCAAATTGCCTCTAATAACCTCCAGTACCACCTCAATTTCCTTGAAAGCTGGCTGGCCAAGTGGAATATCACCGTAAATCGACAAAAGTCTGCTCATGTCACATTTACAACTCGAAGGGTTGAATGTCCCGAAGTAACAATAAACGGCATTCGTCTTCCCGTGAAAGAGGAGATAAAATACCTAGGCTTAACACTTGATCGCAGACTGACTTAGAAACCCCACATTAAGAACAAAAAAACACAAATCAACTTGAAGATACAACAAATGAACTGGCTAATAGGACGAAAATCGAAACTCACAGTAGACAATAAGATTCTCTGATACAAATGCATAATCAAGCCGATATGGACATACGGGGTACAGCTTTGGGGCTGTTCCAAACCTTCGAACACCCAGATCATCCAAAGGTTGCAGTCCAAAATTTTAAGAATAATTCTCAATGCCCCCTGGTATGTCAGCAATAAAACCATACATGATGACTCAGGCATTCCGTTCGTCAATGATGACATCCACAAGCTAACCAGAAGATACCTAAATAGTCTCCCTGGACATCCAAATGAAGGAGCTAGTACTCTTAGCGTCCCACTAGAGGTAAGAAGAAGACTAAAAAGAAGATGGCCCACAGATGTAGATCCATAGCTTTAGTTAAGTAAAGTTTTTCTATTCAACTCGTAACTTAAAAGTAGTTAATTCGGAGTGTAGCTACTGGGCTGCTTCTCCCTTCATGTGTAATACATTAATCTAACTTACTTATTGCTCCTATGGAGCAGATTGTAAATCACTTGTATATAATAAAAAAAATGCTTTCACACTATATAAAAATATAGTAAATACCAAAGTCCTAACTAACGATCGTTTAGTATTTTTAGACAGAGCGAATGCTATTCGTCCCTTGATCTCCGGTTTTCAGTTTCCATTGCCGATTATGTATGAGCCTAGATACAGGAATGTCTGTATGGTTGGAAGGCTGTTAATGACATCATTTGTTCTAGGGTGCTCGATCAAAGAGAGCAGTAAAATACTGTCACAGGCGTATAGTAAGTTGTAATCAGTCTTGCTGGCAATTGAGACTCTTTCTTTCTAACTTTCCAGGACTGTTTGCATTATAAATGCCCTATAAATGCTAAACATGGTTAGTGATAGAGTTCAGCTCTGACGGACTCCTCTTTGAACTGTGAAGGACATTGATTCAGCATTGTTGACTCTTACTTTGACAGTATTAGCTTTATCGAGATGTTTTACAAGGTGAATTAAATGCTTTGGTGCTTTGGTTTCTAATAGAGTTACTCCACATATGGTTCCAATTTACACAGTCAAGTGCCTTCTTCGACAATGTTGTTAAAATCATGTGTTTATTACTGCAAGTTAGTTTTGTCCACATAAATATAGCAAGGGTTTTTCTCCATAATTTCTAGTCCCACTACCAAACTGCTCTATGAATGGGTTAAGGCAATTGTCTGATTTTGTTACTACAATATTGACGTTGAAATTATTCAATTGTAATACTCATTTAATGTGTGCGTTACTTTTGCGATTCGCTCCTCGGTGCAGCTCGCATCTCTAATATTATTGACCCGCGCGCTTCTTTATTGGCCGGGCGCGGCGCGAAAGAATTTGGTTTTTCCGATAATAAGGTACCTGTAAAATTATTCTTGGCGAGTGTGCCTGCCATTGCAAGCGTTTGTCGGGAGCGGCTGTACTTGCGGCCAAATTCAAGCCGTCTGTGGTATTTGCATGGCTTAACCTAGCAGGCCGTTTTCGAGCCGTATTTTGTTTAGGCGTACGTTCTTCGGCGTCCTTTTAAAACGCAAGTGAAGCCGTTTTCCATCTATGGTGAGATTTGTTTTTAGTTTGTTCATTCTGTACTAATTCAGCCTGTTGTTACCACCCCCACGACGTAATGTTCTCGTCTTTGCCCATGTAGTCCTGACGGCGCTGTATTGGGACTTGCCCGTATGCCGACACTCCGCATTTTGGGTCCACGACCATGCATGTAATTTCTCGAGGAATTCGGAGTCCTGCAGATACCTTCCCGAGTCATCGCTTCCGAGGTCGTTACAGAAACCGTCGTAAAAACAGTAAGTACATGCAACTTAAATTTCAGCTTTGTTTCTTTCGATAAAACTGACGTTTTCCACTACAATAGTGCATGTTTTTTAATGCAAGGCCTTCGAATAGAATAAACAGCACGTGTTAATGTAAAACCTAAATTTATCAGATCGGGATAGCTGAAATTGTATATGTACCATGAAAAAACCTCTCGCAGTGTGTCCTTGAGCACCCGGCTCACAGAAATGCCAATTTATTCAGTTTTATGCCTGTCGAAGGGAAATACGTTTCATAAAATTTGCTGGGTGGTTGCTTTGCATCCAAATTTCAATATTGTTACATATCACACTATTTTGTGTCACTGTAATTGTGATGGAGTTGACTCCTGTTACCATATTTTATGGACTGCTATTAAACAGCAGGCTTGGTCTAATGTATTTTGTCATATAACCCTTCCAATTTTGCGAGCTAATTGTAAATAATTTACTTTTTCTATAGCAAATGTAAAAGTGTGCTTTAATCGACTCAAAACAAAAGGTCAAGTGTTACTTTAACAGCAAGGGTAGATAAAGTAGCACTTTAACATCAATGGTAGATAAAGTAATTTAATTTTCTAACTTTCATTTAAATTAAATATTACAGCTTCGTATTATCCCAGCAACCCAATCTAGCTACTGATTGTTACTAATTGTTAAAGTTCTTGCTATAGAAAAAAGAAATTGTATTATACACGACGATAAAGTTATTACTATCCACTCTTGAATCATTAACGTCTCGACGTCTTGTATAATAATAGTAATTTATTATACAAGACGATAAAGTTAAATTTTATCCACGAGTGAATCGTTTAACGTCGAGACGAAGTCGAGACGTTAATGATTCAAGAGTGGATAGAAATAACTTTATCGTCGTGTATAATACAATATTTTTTTCTATAGCAAGAACTTTAACAATTTCAAAAGAAAATAATGACAGTCAATCACATTTCAAAATGTCAGTAGCTAGATTGGGTTGCTACGATAATACAAAGCTGTCATATTTAATTTAAACAAAAGTTAGAAAATTAAATTACTTTATCTATCCTTGATGTTAAAGTGCTACTTTATCTACCCTTGCTGTTAAAGTAAAACTTGACCTTTTGTTTTGAGTTGATAAAAGCACACTTTAACATGTGTTATAGAAAAAATTACTATTTGTTACCGTTGAGCGGATGGTGAAATAAGTTTGCCACGGTTGCTGGTTATAGTTGTTATATTGTTTCAATCCTCTATAAACCTCTCCATTGTTGGATATAGGTATGAAGTTCAAAGATTCTAAAGGGAGGTGGTGATTCGACTTGTTAGCTAAATTGGTTTTATGTTGTGTTTAACGACTGGCGCCCAAATTGTTCCATGTATGAAGTTTATTTTATAACCTTAAGCATCGCGGTCTAGTTATTACTCACACCATTATTCTGGCGAGAGTTAGAGGGAGAGATTTCTATGTTATTTTTTATGGACAGCATTGCGTTATGAAACGGTATACACTGCTTCTTGCTATTTTCCGATGGGTGAGTACTAAGAGTTTGAAAAGTTTCTAATATTTTAGGAACAATAAAATTCCCAGGATTAAACAGTTAACATGTTTGGCACTAACTGGGTAGGTATTAACGGAAAATAACTATTGCAACAAATTACTGTGGTTTACATGTAATCATGCGATTACAAATATACACTAAAATTCAATTTCATCCTATTCATAGGACATCGCATGGACTGCAATTACAGGAATGCTTTTATATAATGGGTGTAAAATAAATATTTGAATTTTTACCCAATTTAAGATGTGGTAATTATATGAAAGCAAAATTGAAATTTCGCTGGTGCTACATTAGAAGCAATAAACGTTGTCAAATTTTAAAGCACAGGAAATACTTTCGTCCTATTTTCTCAACAGTGGGTATTGAGAAATTGTTGATAACCTAGTTATTGTCGACATAATTGGAAATATGATTGTAACCTGTGTAAATGTTTCGAAGTTCCAATCTGCTGGAAGTATCAAGCGGAGCCTCTAATTACAAATGAAAATACACAAAGAGAAACCTCGCGGGGACTTAAGCACTTATTCATTAACTGACCTATCTCTCTGATTTCAGAGCGTCTTCTCCAAATATTTATAAAACAAAAGCACATCGGTTTTAGCACGGAATTGCGATAGCGGGCTGAACAGAGCTGGGGCTGCAAAGTCATCATACTCGTACATCTGCAATTTACATTTAATCGGAAGCCTTCAGCAGGCTGCCCGCTACGACCTCGCGAATTCTCCTGACTTCCTACCTTTCCTATTTCTTATAAAACTAAATAATTACACCAGGTTAAAAGCGGAATCATTTGTTTTTTGGACGTTTCCTGATTGGGCCAGCTCTACGGATGACGTTGACGGATGGCGTTGGGGAAGCTGTTTGAGTTGGAGTTGGAAAAGTACGAGGGTGAGGACTGCGGGGGCAACAAGCACGTGAATGCGGCCTTGTGGTGATTACAGTCGAGACCTGGGGCAGTTGTCAGCGGAACGACTTAGCGAGGACCCAAACCTCATCCCACAGATCGATAGGTTCATTACAGCGTTGCCACGGTTGCAGAATCTCGCACGTTATTCTAATTGGTACTATGACTATTTTGCTAATAGGTAAATAGGGTTGAATTATCGGGTTGGTAAGGGACGTAACTGAATTTGTAGGTGCCACAACAGAATTGCTGCTCTACACGGGGATGTTGCGGAATTGCTAAGATTGGCAAAATTTCATTTGAATGAATATATAGCGAGTAACTGTATTGTTGTAGGATGTAGAAATGGTTTATTAGAAAAAAATAGTGTAGCTTTATTAGTTCTTTAAACAGAAGAAGAAATTATTAAGCAAAGAATTACCTAAAGCCCTCAAAAGTTGCACTTGCGCTTCTACTTATTTTCTATCTATTGTAGTTTTCAAGACACCTTTACATATAACTGAAACTAGCTACCTCTGGTTTATACATATAATCTATTTACATTATAAAATTAAACGAGGAAACCTATCGTTTTATTTGTTACGAGCACAAATACGTAGGTTTAAAGTACATTTTATCGCAGTGTTCGGATCTATATATTTGCTAAGTTGCAGGAAAGTATTACTAGATATTTCACAAATCGCTGCACACTGATTGTCGATTCTTGGACCCTTAATTTCGAGATAGCTCCAGATCAAGGGAGCAATTTTACACTGCACCGATTGCAATTGCTGTCCGATAATTATTTCTGTTAACTCCGACTGCCAGTATCGTTGTAAAACTAATTTTCTCCTCTTGTGAACTGCACCGCTAAGTAATTTCCGGTTATTTTCTTAGCCACTGCTTATTTCGTTTCGCAAAAGTCGAAGGCTCTTCAGGCATCTGGTGCGCTGTTTCCTTCCCAGTTTTAAATTTCGAGTAAATGCAATTTGTAATCGAACCGTCTATGCTGTGCTTAAAAAGCACGTTAAAATATGAACTTCAAACGTTATAGATCTGAAAGACGGGTTGGAAAAACCAATTTGAGTAATTAATTGACCGAAAATTTAAGTCTTAGCTAAGCCTTTTGACAGAGGGCCGGTTCACATATTTGATTTAGGAGAGGAGTTGTGCAAACAGGTTTCATTCACAAAAATATCAAATCAACTCTATAAACAAAACGTAGTTACTTGAGTTTTCTCATCGACGCCAATTTTTAATTTTGAATTAATTTTTACTTCTTTTTACGATGAAGTATTGGATTCGCCCCAAAAATACGAAATTGTGTTTTCAACAGATCTTCACGTTTAAGAGTCGCCTGAACCCAAAAATCATATTTTTGTTCATTCGTCTGTCTGTCTGTCTGTCTGTGTTTCTGCCTGTCTGTGTGTCTGTGAACAGAATACCTCAAAAACGAAGAGCTATGACGTTGAAACTTTATATATAAGTTTTGTGTACTATCTAGATGCGACAGCAAGCTTTTCAAGAAAATCGCGGAACCGGAAGTATGGTTTTTACTCTTGTGATTTTTCAGTTTTTTTCGATTTTTTCAAAAACAGGCCTAACGATTTTTTTCAACCTTTATATTTTTATTAAATTTTTATTGTGTATTTGTGTTTCTTCTATGTTTTTTTTTATTAATTTCTCTTTTAAATATAAAATCTAGTATATTATTAGATTTTTAAAATCAGCTTAGAATGTTAGAAAAAATTTGTCTCTTCAACTAACGCTCTATTTTGTACGGTTTTTGTAGAATATGTATTTTTTGAAAATTTTTGACAAATTCTTAAAAAATTTAAATCGAATTTTTGGCTAATTATTACAAGATCACTGTAAAAGGAAGTCGTGTGGGTGCACACACCAGATTTTTAAAAGTAGTAAACCTTCAATCAATATATCTAATTACACCAGTTAGATTTTTTTGATATTTTAGATAAATAACTAGTACTTACGCGTTTAGTAACGACAACCTTCCACGTTTCAGGACCATTGCATGTGCCTTGTTAACGTAATAATACTCGCTCACGAAGTCGTTAGCAGAAAAGTAATTAAAGGTGCAATTTTAAGAGTACCTCAAGTAATTTAAGGGGTTAATTGCAAAAGTCGCTGCACAAAAACGAATGCCAAAAATGCAAACCAGGCGATGATTTGTATTTACTAAAAATAGATTACATTCTTTGAAGAAAGATTTTGGCACATATAAACAGTTAGTGCAATTACAATAATTAGTAATGCGCATAGAGTAATGGGAAACCTAATATGCTTGTGCTGCATTACGTAATTTCAGCTGGGTGTTTAATAACTGAGAGTGTTGTTTAAAACCACTTCTTTAGAATTAATAAGAACACGTTGCTAATTCAACCTGCAAATCTTACTCTGTGTACTTACTACTTTAAGAAAAATAATATTCAACTTTGAGCACCGAACGTTTAGCAAATGGACTTAACAAATGAAAGTAATATTTTGGTACTTCTATAAGATTTCGTTTATTCGGTCAAATCTTGTTTTACAGTTGTTTCGAGTGACAAAAAAATTTATTTAATACCACAATATAGTTGTAATGCACCACTACCCGTAATCCCATATTAACTTCCACCACTGGTAAATCTTTCAAGTGTAGCTGGTGCTAATGTGTTGATTTTATTTCATTACAACTTTACTGCACTTTATATACCTCTGCAGATAAAATATTACCAGTTACACATTAAAATATATGTTGGCTAATTTATTAATCCATTAGTAGTTCTATAACCCAAATCCAAAAAGTAAAGGAATGATTGACCACTGAAGTAGGGAACTAATGTGTACTGATGCTTAACGCTTGCTGAACTGAGTGTAATTGACTAATGGCTGAATCTAATTAATCAATATCAATGATTGTGATTGCTGAACCCTCCAATGCGAAATAGCACAAGCTGTGAGTACTCAAAACAATGCCGTAACCGTAAGTTTCAACGGACTAGCAGTCTCTCGAGAAAATGAGTTAGCACTAAAATGATCAAAACCAAATACGGGAGTCACCAAATTGTTTGTACAACTACTGGCGAATATAAGTTGGAAAATTCCCCGGTGATATGGTAATTGTAACTTAAATTAAGGAAAGATATCTCAAAATGACGTTTATCAAATACCTGCTCTTTGATAAGCTATAACCTATGATAGAAAGGATTAGACAAAATATGGTGCAGTTAAAGTGATATTTATTTCTAACACAAGCAGACAACTAACGTAATGGAGTAGATTTTCGTACCCAAATAAAATATAATGTTAACTCCAAATTTTACGCTTAACACAAATACACAAAGTTGAAGGAACGTAGAAGATACACATTAATCCACAATAAATAATAAAATTTCTACATGTTTTCAATCTGTCATTTTGAATAGCGGCAAAATTTTTATTTAAATGAAATGGAAATTCTGGCTTATCTGTAGTATGTAGCGGAAACTAAGTCTAAAGTCGAAACAAAAGAAAACTGGTGAGCTGTTTTACTTCCATAATGGGGACGAGATATTACTAGAAAATCTGACCGTACAATAAAGTTCCTAATCGATTGTACTACCATTTACGGCAGTAATGCGAAAAATTCACGAAATAATGCAGAAAATACGCCAAAATCCAGCAGAGCACATCTGATTAACCAAGACTGCACGGGATATCACGCACAGATTCGCTAAATACGCCAAACACTGCATTAGTGAGAATCTACTGTCAAATAGCGTCACTGTTGAGGGATAAGAGACACAGCCCTTTTACAATCCGTACATACCTTACCTCAAAAACGTCAAAGTAGACACCTGATTTGAAATAGGCAGAATGTAAACTGCAAGAGCTAACTAATTAACATTGCGATTGTATACAAGTATAACAAAACATTAAAACATTACGCAACTCGACGAATGAGATTGCCAGAAATCAATAGAAACACATACCTGCACCAAACTTCAACATTAACCTATAAGGTAAAATCTACATATAACCTCTTAAATTCACATAGAATGTGCTCTCACTTCGTCCATCTAGTGGGCTTACGGCCATGAAAAATGGGCTGTTATTGAATATTATTACAATATAATGCAATGTAAATGATGTTGTTTGTCATTGTGGCAAGAAAATAGCCAGGAGAAACTCTAAGCTAAGGTCAAAGCTAAAGAGTAAAATCCTCGAATAAGTAATTTAGGCATTTTTTCTGCCAATTTTTTACTGTGAAAATACATTCTGTTTGTGTATAAGAAGCTTCAAAATTCACGATACTTTGAATAGGAACTGGAAACCTAACCTCACGATTATTAGCATTATTATTATTATTATTTTTATTAAAAAATTTTGCATTTGCATAATTAGCATATATAAGTTTTTTTTTCAATATTATCGGTAATAAAGCGTATCGTTTGCTTGCGAAAAAGTTTTTATACAGAGAGAACGACCTCTCTACATCATGCGATGAAGAAAATGGAAGCCGAGATCCTATTTAACACTGTTTGTAACTTCTGATATGCCTATTTTTGCCAGTTCACCTGATGCTTTTTTCCAATTGTCGAATAACCTTTCTATAAGGAACATCAATTTCTAGTTTCGTAATAGCTTTTGAAAATATAAAAATTGTGTTTCAAACACATTCAGCCAAAAAAAAAACGGTACAAAATTTAAATACTCGTATTTCCAGTACCAATTAGTAAATTCGAATATTTCTTCAAAAAACGAAATAATTACACGCAATATATCTTATTTGCAATAATACAACGTTTCAAATCGATTTTATTTTACTTTAATAAAGGTCATGCAAAAACGGGAATTTTTAATAAAGTCGCTTCACTTTAATGTGTAACAAAATTAGTAGGCAATGACTTTCGTTTTATTTGTTTGGTCAATGTCAGTTTGTATCTGTCATTTTAGTTTTAGTTGTTGCTTTAATCGAAGTCCTGAAGGAAATGGTACGCTTAACTAAAGAGGCAAATCGCTTTTGCGATTTGGCACTGGCGAAGACGATTACAAATGATTGTTGATAAAAATGGCGGTAGTGTGGAACCATATTTTTAAATATTATATTTAATAATAGCGCTTTCCCATCTGCGCTACACGGCTTCTATAATTAAAACTAGCTAATCATAAAAATTAAACTGTAACAGCAACATCAGACGAAGCAGGAATATTAAATTAAAGATAATGATAGTATCTAGGTTAAAATCAGCCAAATCGGTAGCAATTATGCATTATATGTCACTTTTCGTATCACTGATACATAATACTTCTAGATTATGTATCTTTGATCCATGACTTGAGATACAAATGTATATCTGATACGTATCGCGGATACAGAGATACTGCTAAACTCTGCTAATTGCTTGGCAATGTATAACAAAAATAAAGAAAACGCGATGTATGTACATTGTACATCAGCAAAATTACATTTCTTGTTTAGGCAATGAAATGTCCAATCTTCTATTTTTACAGTAATTGCTATTCAATATTTTTTAAAAATGTCTCTTTAATTTCAATGTTGTTTCTGATGTTTGTAAAAATAGCAGAGGAAGATCACCACAATCATTTTTTGTCTTGAACGAGACACTTAATGTGTTAATCGCGGCATGGATAGCTATTAGCTAATGCTAATAATCTTCTCTGTTTTGCATTCTTCAAATGTTATTAATGTACCTGTGCATTTTAAGTTCCTTTTTTGCTATTTAAAGTACCACCTGCTTTTTGTTCGTACTAGCTTAACACGCTCGTAATAAGGTGGACCTTCAATCTTTCTTCTTTTACCGCATTTAGTCTTCTTCTACCACTTTCCGAGTTTCTTCTAGATTAGTTGGTGCATCTACTTTTTAGGTCCTTTGCCTATCTCATCGCTTCATCATCCTAGACAAGGTTTTCAGTCGGCCTCTTATTATTGTTTGAATTCATTTCTGTATTAAGACCAATAAATAGTTTTTCTACAGCATCACGCAGTCGTGCAGCAGTAAACGTTGCTGCTGCATGGCTCTGGAAAGTCGCACGGCTTTCTCTTGCGTTAGATGGCGCTGAAGAAAGCAAGCCCGATCTTGGCCGAAACAAATCCGATCGGTGACAACCCAGCATGACGAATGCATCAGCGTACATATACCAAACAAGTAGAGACTCATGCCAAATGTTGAATTCTGTCTAGAGTGCCTGGGACAGTAACTCGAGGGGTATTTCTAAGCTTCACTATCAGATGGCAGCACAAAGTTCTACCAATCAGAGCCAGTTACTGGCTCTACTACCAATCATATGTGATCAAGTGGCGGCGCCATCTGTTAGTACTATCGGAAAGTACCCCCCAGGAGCCGTTCAAGGTAATCAAAATCGGTATTTTTACATCAAAGGACATACCACAATCAAGTAGGCTGTTGATAGAGTAGTCGCTACAAATCCAGAAGGAAACAATCTATGCAAATTTTTACACTGTTGAACGTTCTAACAGTTAATAGCATCAACCTAAGCCAATGACCATTAAACCACCCTTGAATTCAATCCAGACCGCGAATTGTGAATACTCAAAACGATCTTCTGACCATTACGTTCAACGAGGCCCACCAACTAAGCTCCGGCAGTGTGGGTGGGTAACACTAAACTGACTATAACCAAATAGAGGCGCCACCAATTTAAATAATCAACACTTTGCAAATCTAAGTTAGAGGTTCCTCTCATATTATGAGTACCATTAATATGCAATGAAAATGAAATCTCAGCAGCTGATACATCTATGAAATGCAAACGAATTGATAAATTAATGCTAGGTAAAAAAGTAAAAACAAGACATAAATGCGGCATCATTAAATTGAGTCATATATGCAGAGTGTATACAAATAAAACAACAGAACTGAAACGGGCGAATCTTTGGGTGAAAATATAAAGATTAAGTCAAACATATCTAGGAATATTACGAGTATTATAACTGAAGCAGATGTGGGTTTGAAATCCGAGCTCGTAGAGCCGGGTTTTTAGGACATGTAAGCCTGTTATGATTCATAATATTCGTGGTGTGTTTAATAGTTTATCGGTTGCAGTATGATAATGGTTGCCATGTACGGTAAAGAAATATTACCGTACAGATACAGTTGTGACTTAGTTACCAACCTACCTTTGTATATGAAAACAAAGGCTTAATGTGCTGAAATCCATAAATATATTTACTGAGATAATAGTAACAAATTATGGCAAAATACCTAAAATAGAATGCAGATGTTAATAGCCTATGTTCGACTTTGAGAGTGGTCACCCTGTATAATAAAGACGTTCTCCTTTTTTTGATAGATAGTAATTATTACTAATATGTATTATATGTATGTATTATCTGTAACCTCATTTACGATTCCTTGCAATGTAGAGGCTAGCGCGTTATACGCTTGCGGCTGGCGGTACAATGCTCAACTTGCCCCGGATTCAAGTTACAGAGTTGGAACGCGCCTTTTCTGCTTGCGCAGCAACCATTGTGGGCGGTGTGTGTCTTCGTGATGTGTTGACCTTGTTACTCTATGTCGTAGGTCTGTGGTTCTTACTAGAGCACAGTTAATTTGGTGCCCAATTGTGAATGGTCTCACTGAGTCCGACTCCAATCGCCAAGGCTGCAGAAAAAGTCTTGCCGTCGCGGGATTCGAACCGAAGATTGGTTACTGCAAGCATAGCGAATTAAATTAAGGCTGTTATGTTGATTAGAAAGACTGACGCCTCTATTGGTTTTATGCTGTTCGGAAAAGAAATTCTGTTAAAGTCCTTTACACGACTGCTAGGTGAGGCGGCGAGTCAGAAGCCTATCGACAAGTTAGTGCGATGTAATCTGTCACGTTGAAGTGTTTTTCCTAGAATGTGGACATTTCGCCTCCACCGTTTATTTCTCGCCGTTTAACTCCCACCGTTTAGCCTCAGCCGTTTCATCTCCGGCGCCGATTCGCCCCCGACCATTTCGCCCCAAAGTTATGCAATATGCAGTATATTTTTGAATTAGATGACCATTTTGTGTTAATTTTAACTATGGTTTTGAGTACCTGGACATTTTAAAATTACACATATAGATGGGCATTATTTGAGATATTAAAACGACCATTATAGAATGAGTTCCTGTTATAATTATGAAAATACTGTTATTTCAACAAGAATTAAAAATATTGCAGAAAATTATGGTAGGATAGATAGAATGGATTATTTAATAGGCATTGCCCATAACTTTGAATTTTAAAATATTTTGTAATACGTATTATTTAATAAATATTATATTCAAAATTATCTGACTTTCAATTTTTTATTATTATTTTCGGAGGCGAAACGGTCGAGGGTGAAACGGTACAGGGGCAAAACATCCCGGGGCGAAATGGCGGGGGCCAAACAGTGGAGGCTAAAAGGCGGGGCCGAAACGTCACATAACCGTGTTCCCTAGTTGCACTTTCGTTTTTTTTTCGCCAGATTTTCAAGCCCCCCTATTATTTTGAAGTTCCGTTCTCGTATCGTTGCTGTTTCGACGAATGCCCATACTGATGTCGTCCTTATATCGAAGCCCTCTGCCACCTAAGCTACAGTAGCCGTTCCTCGCTTCTTCGAATGCACTCTTGCTCGGTCTGAGATCTTCAAATTCAGAGCCAAGCTAAATATTTGTTACTAATGCTGCCTTGCTTCCCACTAACCTACTTTTTCACTGCCTGAAATTTAGTCAGTCTCAGCTCTTGTCTCGTGCCGCCAATTTTTGAATTATTTCATTGTACTGCATTGTGTAAAGTGAATCTGAAGCAGTATATTAACGGGGGTTCAAAAATAGTTTCAGTCCAGGGCAGCTATGGTGTAGTTCCTAATTTATGAATGTATTGGGACAGCAAGAACTATTGTCGCTAAGGTAAGATTTTCTCGAACGTCTACGTTTATTCCTACAGTAAGTACATGGTCAGCTCAGACTACAAATCCGAGAAGGCCAATTGCTATTATAGCTTATACTGTAAAATATTTATTATTGCAATATTCTTATTTATTAAATACAACCAAATTTAAAGCAAATGCTCAGATTGAAAACCCTCAGCTATAATAGAGTGAGAAAGACGACCAATAAAATTTTCTCGAACTTTTTCTATAGCTTCCGGAGTTAGTTGTGCCATCTCGATTCGCATGCGTTCTTTGAGTATAATCATGTGTTTGACAGTATATAAAAATCAATTACTTAAACTTGTTGATATTTTTCTATAGATAATTAAAGGACCTTTCGAAGGATATATGCTATAACCCACATTTCTATTTAAAAAATAATCGATGACGTCATCACTCTTACGCAGATGACGCCACGAATAAAAAAAAATCAATGGAGTGCGCGTTTAAAAATAAGAGTCGACCGGTTTCAGAACTTTTCTCTAAAGTAACTCATTTACAAAATAGTTAATTTTTTTCTTTCATTTGCACCATACTGTATATATAACTACAACTATTACTAACACGTTCGTCATGATTACGATCGGATGAACAATATTGTTATTTTTCGTGGCTACCTGGTTGTATGGAAGCTGACACTTTCGTATGCGACCGTAAGAAATTGCAATTAAGCTATCCAAAAAGGACTACATTTAACTTGAAGTGTTATTTACTATATTCAAATCAGATTTCATACTGTTCCACTTCTTGCAAAACGATATGCGGTAAGCATTTTCATAGAAGTAAGGTAATATTTTCGGGAAAAATAGATCTACTCTTATTTGAATATCGCGAGCAAGCTTTTCCTCTGTCAGTCTAAGACCCTCCCCTTCGTGCTGATCTACCATTTAGGCTTGGGGAAGATTGTAAATGGAGATTCCCAGTGAGAGAATTAGAATATGCTGCTATGAATCTATTTTTAGCCTTTATGATTTCAATAGTAATTAATAATATGTCAAGCATATCAAGTAATATTTTATAAAATGTTCCAGAAGTGTGCTAGTTTCATCTTGCAGATTGTATAAAATAATATTGGCATTGATAATAGTTTGCAAAACAATATTAAAAATAGTGTTAGCCTTGATTTGTACAAAATGTAATCAGAGTAGGCTTGGAAACAATGTAAGATCGAAGACAAACAATTGGGGAAAAGAAGGCTAGCTTTGAGGAGGTGCTAATTTTGGCTTTCCAATAAATAATTATTAATACGTGAATAAATACCCGTTCCCCAATTCAGTGTGGTTGAAAATTAAACTATATCCTTTGCGTACGCTAGAGTAGAGTGCATTGATCCATACCACCTCTGCAGAGATATAAAAAAGTGTTTGATTTGTGCATCGCGCATTGGCTGGCTCTTCCGAAATTGTGTACGAGGTTCGAGCAGTGCAATTGGAGCTCAATGAGCTAGAGGTAGGTAGCGACCTTAGTGGGAAGCAGTTGGAGCCCTAGGTTGAGCCAACGGCTAAATTGGAGGCGTTTGTGAGAGTGTTCGAGCTACAGGAATGGTTTTGAGGCCTGTATCGGCAGACCAACGGAGAAAGAGGGGCGCAGGCATTGTGGGACTTGCTGGGGCTCTATGTAAATCCTAGTCTCCATTGGAAAAGCATCGGAGGGGTCAGGAAAGTGTATCCTAAAAGATTGAATAAAGTGAATTTCTTAATGGAGTAGGTTTTGCGCACTTCCGGCAGCAATTTTTATCACCTAGGCAACGCTTTAATTATGCAATCGCAAATAATTGCCGAATAAAAGCGAACTAGTTCTGCGAAATTGTGAGGTTGGGTCGCCATATTTGAATTTAGTTCTGACTAGTTAAATAATATCCAGCATTGTAGCGATCCGTGTGGTTAAATAAGCCTTGTTAAAAATGTTTACAATTTTAAATTATTAAAAATAGTACCACGCTAATCAAGTTGATAGAAAATGTATTCCAATAAGTTACACATATTAACATAATATTTGTTATAATGTAGAGACCCAACCCATACTAGATTAAAGTTATTTATTTTAAAATATAAACAATCCACATCAAGTATAAAACCAGAGTAATACGAAACGCTCGTATACGATGCGAACAATAAATTTTAATCATCGATAAGGTTATGATCTCAGAAATAAAGCAATAAGAATTACACCTCTAATAACCATAATTCTTTTAAATCGGGTAAAAATACACTTTTTTAATGCTTGTTTTTTGAATAAAAGATTTAAAAGAACAAAGCTTATTCGTCATTGTTCTAAAGAGTTTGAAATCTATATACTCCATTTTGAAATAAGCGAAAACTGTTAATTCCGCTTTACAGTTGAAATTCCGCAAACGTAACATAATGGGAAATGTTAAACGCTGGAGCCAAAAATTTTAAAAATCGGTAAGCAATTCTAATGACTAATTACCTTTGCAATTAGTTGCTGCTCCGCTTTATCAACACTAAATTTCGCAACATAGCTTGCTATAAAATATTAACGATCCTATACACGCTTTGGTTTACGTCCAAACCGCAACCGCCACATTTACTTGACCGTTGAACTTTATTTAGGGCCCAGCACTTCATATCCAATTTTCTACTTGCTGCATTCAGCGGATTTTTATGAACAAAGCAGTAATGGGTTTATTGTGCATCCTACTCCACTCACTGTCAGTAAAACGCAATCTGCAGGCCTGCAATATTGGAAGGAAGGAATAATTCACGAAACATACGAAACGAGTTAAACATTTACATTTCGTCCCATCCAGGCTGGTGTGCTTCTGAAAGGTGCACTTCGTTTCAGTCCATCTTCCGTAATGAGTTATTCAGAACACGTACTAAACACATGGCTTGTTGGAGTGTAACTACTACAATTCTGAACTGATAACCCCAAATCGAGTTTGCGTTATTTTCTCTGTACGGGCAGCAAGTTAAATCAAAATTCCCGTAACAAATGGTTGTTCAAATTATCCGTCATCATGGGTCTCGAAGCTAATGACTGAGGGATTTCCTCGTTTAATATTAATTGAAATCGGTTTATCACTTATAATTCCGTCCCTCCCCGCAGTGTCGAAACTGTTTGAAGAAAAAGCCACAACTGGGTGCTAACTGGACGTAATGTGTAATATCACTCATGTTTTCAACTTTTAAAGATTTGAAGTGTAACAGTGCGTCGCCTATCGCTTTAATTTGTGGTGTAGCGCAAGAGCTCTTGCGGATTTTATGTCGTAGCTTTAGGAAATTTAAGTGCTACCTTCGTACTCCACCTACAAAATTGAATCTTATAAATATGTGTGGAGAAACAAATTTGACAAGACAGAGAAAACGATAGCAACACATAACTCAGGTTCAAAGACCTTAGTAAACCCTAGCAAAAAGAAAATCAGAACAAAGTGTCTAATATTGCTATAAAACCGAACAAATTAAAACCACTAGCTTTTATCCTCCTTATCTACAGTAATTACTAACAATTGAGTAATAGATAGTATATATGTTGCTATTCAACCATACACTAATACTGTCACAGCTATTATACTGAAACGGTTTTAGTTAAAACTGAAAGTATTAACCTAAACAAGTACAGCAATATGAATATTTATCTTCGCGAACACGAACAACATTTATGGATTAAAGAATAAAGAGGGAGAAAAACAGAGAGGATGGTAAAAGATTACCTGCATTATTAACACATAGAAAACCATAAAGAAAAACTGTCCTAAAAGACCAGTTACAAGACAGCTGGAAATCTGAGTTTTAATATCAGTGGACGTTCATTAACGCAGATCAACAGAAACAAACCCAAGGACTACCAATAATAAAGTGAGGTGTGGTCACAACACCAGATTGTTTTACTAGTAAAAATTTAATATTGCGACGTTTTCAAGAACTACACTAACAAAAAAGTCGTTTGAAAAAGGTTATAGATAATTACGTACTGCATAACAGTTTTAAAAGCTTTTCTTTTATTATTGTTGGACTTACGATAATTTTTGCAAAAATACAGTTTTGTGATTTTTCTCAAAAACTATACTTCATACAAAAAACTTTCATCACAAAAGTTATGAAGAATTGCATAATATATAACACTGTTGGAGAAATATATTCCCATAATTAATTTTTGAACTTTGAGAAATCTTTGTAAACATAAATTTACGATTTTTCGATACTTCTTATAAAAAAAACTCTTTAAACAGAAAGCTGTAGAAAATTGTATAGTAAATGAAGAAGTTCTAGAAAATTTTATTTTTATCAAACAATTATAAGAATTTCCTGGACGACAGGACAAAACATTACAGCAAGCTATCACTTCCGGTTGGACGATTTTAGTAGAAAATCACTTTAAGCTCCTTGTAATGAGCTAGTTCGTGTCACCTTGGTATTTAATAATCACGTTGGTATTTAACCATCATTCTGCTAGGTATAGAACTAAACTGGTGTCTTATACTGTAATAATTAGGCTAAAACATATTATTCATTAAAACCTGCAACGAGTGTCGCGGGTTAAATTGTACGCTCAAATCAGCTTATGCAGTCATTGAGTGCCGTTAATAATAGAACAAAGCAAGTGTCGCTTGATAATAGGCGTGTCCTAACAAAAGCGACAGCCACGCAAAGTACTAAAAAGTGCTATTTTGAATGTGTTGAGCTGCTTTAACAGCACTCGACGCGACGATGGTCTTGAGCCGAAAAACAGCCTCGAACGCATATAATTATCTTGGAAGTAACACCAAGGTACCGATAATTCTTTAGCACCAAAAACCGCTTTGCCAGCTTCAAAGAGCAGTCGATCTGGTGAATGTACGAGATCATTTGGAGCAACTATAACTCAAGGTTAGTTCCTATAATAACATTTTACGAGTAAATGTACGGCCCAGGAAGATTGAGAAAAACCAAAGCTTTAATAAGGAATCAATTGCTATTGTAAGGAGGATTGCGCGTACAAAAGCCAAGTGCACATACTTGCTGAATTAGCACGTCAGAAAGAGCGCTGGCATCATCTTGTTTTTATGCATGTATGTTCTTTTCTATAGTATATGTATTTCATGCAAACTGTTTGGCTTACATTCCTAGCAGGATTTGCATGTATTATTACAGAATTATAGGTGATCACAATCAAGCCGGAACAACCAGCAATATTGGCATATCCTTTAGCAGCACTGAGATAAGAGCGGATCTTGTGATTCTACGACTGAGCTAACTAGCTAACAAAGGGCAATTTAGTAGAGTATAGGGCACGGAAAAAGGCGAATTACATATTTAAAAGAAAGAATGAAAATATACGACACCTAGCAAATCGATAATGAACTGAAAGTTGTTTATTGGATACAAATGACTAAACAAACAAAATTGATGAACAAAAGAAGTTGCCCACTAGCTCCTCTTCTTTATTAGCTATTCTCCATTCTGTTTCAAATATATACCTCCCCCCAATGTTCCACCTTCCCCTGTTTTGTGCTTTTCTATACCAGTACAGTCCAGCTGCCTTTTTGAGATCATCCAACCACCTCATCATGGGTCTACCTCTGCTTCGACTTTCTTCCCATTCTTCTTGCTTTCTTACTGCTTGGCCAACCCAGTTGCTCTTCAAGCGTGCCACTTGTTCTACTACATGGACCGCCGACCACCTTCGTCTTTCCTCGAAGCTATATATTAGCTTTGTGGTCTCTCAGACGCATGTTTAACATCTTTCTTTCTATTGCTCTTTGATTGCCATGGATCTTGTTTATGATGTTTTTGGTGAAGGTCCATTTTTCAGGTGCGTATTTTGCAACTCGTAGTATATACTAGTGGTAAAGTGTAGCTTTTAGTTGCATTCCTATTCTCATCTAAGTTACGTCTTTTAATTTGCTGTATGCCAACTTTCGCTTTTTGGTTTTCTTTACTAATGGTCACCAAGTCTTTCAGACATATATAATTTGTTACTTTCTTAGTGTTTTTGAATTCTATTCTGACCTCTGCGTTCGTTTCTTCATTTGCCATAACTTTTGTCCTGTCTGAGTTTGTTTCAAATCCTATACTCCTTGCAGCTTTATTTAGGTCATTCATAATATTGTTTCTAGTTCCTCTCTGCTCTGCTATCAAAATAACATCGTCTGCGAATCATAGGTTGTTAAGTCGCTCTTCTTCTACTAGTATTCCTTTATTTTCTCAGTTAAATTTCTTGAATTCATCATCGGGAGCTAATGTGAATAGTTTTGGGTACAGCACATCTCCCTGTCGTACTCGTCTTTGTATATTATGTAAATTTTCTTGTTTGCGTGCATTTTAATCTGGATAGTTGCTCGTTTATAAATTTGGTCGATGAAATTAATATCTCTGTAGTTAATTCCTGCTTTTCTGAAATCAATAAAACCTGATCATATTGTATCCATAACTTCTTCAATTAATGTCATTATTGTATGTAACTGTTGGAAAGTGCTGTAGCGTCTCCTAACCTCTGCCTGCTCAACTTGCTGAAGTCGTTCTAATCTATTCAATGCTTTTTCTTGAAAAAGGTTTATGAATTTGTGATAATTGGGCAGTAGTTTTCTAGATTTTGGGAGTCTTCCTTCTTGTGCAGAAATACTACGATACTATGGCGTTCTCCTGGCATTACGGAATTTCTCCTTTTTTGATACATTTAGTGAACAGTTTTGCTAGTTCCTACTTAGTCGATTCCTTGCTTCTTTTAACATTTATGAACAGATACCATCCTGGTTTGCTGTTTTTCTGTTTTCTGTTTATTAGGTTTTCTAACTTCATCCAGCTCCATTTAGTTTACGTTTATGATAATGCTCTTTAGCTTATATTGGCGTTTTCGTCATTTATTTGTGATGTGTAAAATTTCTGATAACATTCCTTTGTTTTAATCAGCAGTTCATCTTTGTCTGTTATAGGCGCCACGTCTTCTTCTTTCAGTTTTGTTATCTCTTTTTTCATTGCTGTTTTCCTGCGGAATATTTTATGCCTTGACTTCTTTCAAATAGTCTTTCAACTACTACCTCTTCATATCTTCTAAGGTCTCTTTTGCCATTCTTCTTATCGTTTTATTAATCTCTCTATACTCTATTGTGTTTCTTTTATCTGCTGTTATGAGTTGCCTTCATTTCTCTAACATTTTCTTTGTTGCTTCGGTAAGTTTACTTCTATTTTCTGCTCTGCTACCTGCTATCTTGGTAGATGACCTTTTTGTTATCCTACTAGTTACAATATCAGTATAAATTAAAATCAGGAAAAAAATGGAATATAAAGAAAACCTGGCCGTCAATAGTATGATATTTATGTCGAAAACTTGTAGGAATTATTATCAAGCTGGAGCAGCACCGTTCCGCCAGGCGTCGTGGTTTTTCCATCGTGCGACTCGCAGTCCCAGATACGTTTCTTTCGGCGACCCAAAATTATACGGGGCACTAAAGTTAACGCAGATAATATCGGGGTCACTTCGTATACGAGAAAAGAAAAAGATAATCCTAGAAATAAGTTCGACTAGATATCAGAATACCTGGAGAAAGCGAACATTAATTTAATAATAGATAACACAAATTCGACACCCGGTTACTGGTGTTTTCGAAATGAATCCGTTTTAAGCCCCCCTTCCCCACCCGAAAAGCATCTTTACAGCCTTAAAAGTAAAATTGACTTAAAATGTTTGAAAAATAAGAGTGGCAAAAGTTTGTCCAAATGCTTAAAAGCCCGGCGTTGGAAATGGCGTGAATGGAAAAAATTATTTAAGAGCGGTACACAATAATTTGTGTAACAAAAACACCCATCCCATACGGTAGCTAAAGGTGAAGGTGTGTTGGAACGTCTTTCACTAGACAAATATTCATGCAACGATACTTATTTTTATCCGATCTGAGAATTCACGTGTTGTGCCTACGCTTGCCACCTTTTTATCAACAGAGATCAGACGCACTTCGTCTGTGATTAATCCTGTCGCTACCATGCACCTCATCTCGCAACGATAAGCGTGTGCGTAGACGAAACATTGATGGTCTGCGCATACGGCGTTCTACTGCAAATCAGACTTCCTTACGAGCGCAGGCTTTCCTTTCTTTACAAACTAATGTAATTTCCATTACAAACTGTTTCCTTTTACTGTATCAGTAAAGCAACATTAAGATATCTTTATCTATTTTGTGGAATAACATTCTTCAACCGACGAAAAAACTTGTTTTCCTTGCAGTGCGCTTCTTTCTAATTAAAACGTTAAAGAAAATACGTAATTATTTTAATCATTATAAGGTAAATCTATGTGTTTGTAGCATGAAATAAAATATTCCAAAGAGAGACGTAATTACTATGTACATTTTATTTCTTTGCCCCTTTGCCACAAGAAAAAGAGGGTTGATCTTGTCAAACGTATTCTTGCGCCACGATTTTACGTAAGCGCAAGCAATAATTGTGCAGAAAACTTATGCGTATACGTTATTTGTCCGTTAATGTAGCTACTTGGAAAGCCCTTACCGTGCCAAATTTGGCAAACTAAGATGGTTGTCGCATATAACCAGCTTCATAGAGTGCAGTCTACCTATATGTGTTTCCAAATCCCGTCGTTCTGGAGTGCAGTGGAATTTCATATCGATCTCCGATCAAATATATTTAGAGGAACCTTCGTATCGTCCCAAGGACGCTCCGTTTATCAATGCCCTATACATTACCGTTCTGTATACCGATGCCTTGTCTCGACGCAATCTTAGAAATCCTCTCTAACTCCTCGAAAACTTTCCTAGCCATTATTTTAACTGCCGTTGTCTATTTTTCCCCAGGAAACCCTGGGCGAAACCTTCCTTTAACTTATGAATTCGCCGCTTGGTACCTTGAAGCTGTCCATTTAGTTTTCATGGAAGCTTATCGTTGTTTATAAAGTAAGTGCACCAAGTTAAGTTTAATACCTATGTTTTATTAATTTAGTATTGCATGCGAAATATTACGATAATTTTGAATTTGTTATATGTATTAGTTTCAGCATGCGTAAATTACAGCTAATTTCGTATACGTAATAAGGGGGTAATATAGCTGCGAAGTGAGCCTTGAGGCATATCATCGTTAAAAATGCAGTTACGCCTTAAGGTCCTGCGCCAGTTTATGAAAAGTGGGAAATTCTCTGGGAAATGGTCTCCCACGCTAGCACATGCGAATGTTTTTATTTATTGTGAGACTTGACGTCACAAGTTGGTAGGATCCTTAGGGATTGCTTGTTACCGTTATTTGTTAAGTTCTGGTCCTCCGCCGGTGGCTACATAAATAGATTTTGGATTTTACAATTAGTTTAATTATCGCGAACAAGTCCCCTTTCTTATCAGCCTAGGACCCACCCCTCACTCGGAGTTACTCTACCTCTTCAGGCTTATTGCATTTCATAAATGAGGTTTCCCCTGTAAAGCTTCTTTAGTGCACTGTACAGATTTGGTTATGGTAATCCGAGCCCACATTGAGCACACCCCACACAGGAGGTTAGCATAACCGATTGAATTACTGAGGAATCTTCTTTTTAAAATCTTCTGGGCAGAAACCAAACAGCTTTCACCACTCGGATATCCACTCTCTCTTGTCTGATTTTAAAATATTAGTTAGTTTTGTTTTAACTTACCTTAAATTTATATTTTCCAAAAGAGATATTACAAAATGTTGGCCGATGTCTATGCTATATCTATTTAAAAATACAAGATAGTTGCGGAATCGATTTATGAAATAATAGCAGCCGGAATAGAAAAATTGGAGAAATTAAAGGTATGAAAAAGGAACGGAAAGAAGTGAAAGAGAAGGCGTTGATGCAATTTTGATTAATTTCAAAAGTATTGGTTCAGTATTTGAACGATATTCCAAGTGAGGGACAAATCTTTAGCAGCAATTTATACACAACATTTCATAATGCAACAGAAGTACTATAAAAATGGGTGGAAAGTTGTTTTCATCAACCTCAATAATGACACGGTCCAATCCTCGAAGCCGTTCTTTAAGACGTAAGTTTCCCCAAAAATAATACATACATACATACACACCTAAACTTTATATTCCTTACATTTAACTGTATAATTTCAAGTAAATTGTAGTAAACAATAGAGACGGGATTCATTGACTCATTGAACAGAATTGTCTGGAGGCTGACAGGTTGGTTACTTGCGCTGGTTCCGTCCCTTTAATTCTGAGCATACGGTTGAGACTGCAATCTGTATTTTAAGGCAAAGGTAGTCATGCCACTCAGAGGGACGTTAGAATTTGGTAACTACCTGGGGTGCAGCCTCACACCTCATAATTATAGGCTTGGAAAGATAGTAATTCGATGATAATGAATCAAACGCTTAATGCCCATTACGTTTATTATTAACTCTCCACCTATATATACATATCTACATATCGCTTACTTCTAAAAATTGCATTGTTCTAAAGTGCAAGAATTTTTGCCTTACTATGTAGCTTTCGTATGCCATAATCATAACAAACAGTCATCATTAAGCAAGGCGGCTATGGGTTAATTTTTTTAATTCTGCTAAACGTGCAGTTGTGACACATTGAACTTTCACGAACTATAGTATATTCCACTTCCGGTTTGCATTCCTCAAATTTTGAAGTAAAAATTGAATCTGTTTAATTTGAGATTAAACACTATAAAATGAATGGTTTAAAGAAACATATTTATTCGCTTATAATGCTAGTACTATTGACAAGGACGCTAATTACGGCGAAATATCTAGATTTTTTTTAAAATGCTTATCTTGTTACGCTTTTCAGTAATGAAACACTATTTTATGCTAATTAAAATAGCTGTAACGTCAAAATAAGGAAAATATGGTCTTCATATTTTTCTGGTCATTATTACTACAGTTTTTACGAATTTTAGGAGTTTTAAGCGGTAGCAAAAATTTTACAGCAATATATTATAGTACCGTAATTTTCACGTTTCTGCTTATATGTTCGGTTTCCAGACCGACTTACTAACCTAATAACAACTCCAGCAGCTCAGTATTGCGAGCTCCTTTTCAGACACTCTACATACACCCAAGTGTCTGTCTTATAGGATACTGAAGTTTCCAATAAATCCTCCTTGTTCTGTTTACTTAACAAACTTAGACAGTGGCAGAAGAGAGGCGAAAGCTACTCTCTTATGCTGTCAAACCTTGTCAACAGTTCTGGATGTACATGAGACAAATCGGCCTTGAGATGAGTTTAGGACCTCATAACAAGAAGCATGTATAATATATCAGGCCACTTTGATGGCACAGGCTACGTATCTCCTCGCATCAGAAGCTCATACATATATTACTTGCCCCATTTCTGTTTTGCAGCAGCTTGTGTAAGCTTCGGGATCATTTGTCATTTACCCTCGTGAACCAAAAGAATGGACATAACGGCATTATGCATGGAGAAAATTGAGATTTAAAAACGACCTTTGCAGGCCTCGGGAAAAGTTGTGTGCCGCCCAGATTGGATAGTCCTGCATGGCAAATTTTGGTGTGCCTTCTACGAATTTGGCTGCACAACTGTTACACAGGTGTGCTATGAAAACTTATTATAAACGATTTACGCTGTAGTTAACATACAAACACAAAGTGACAAAAATGTTCCTACAATATTGTATAAATTATATAGATGAGAACATAAACGTACTCATCTCGTTTTAATTATCTGTTATACATCTCAATGCTAACATCTGCTGCGATTTTGCCTTGATAAATAAGAATTTTTGTCTAAATTTGTTAATATAGTCTGCAATACCGTATTTCCAATCAGCATGTTCTTAAAGTGGTTCTGCAAAATTTATTCAAATAAAAAAAACAGGCAGCACACATGGATTTGACAAGTGTCAAATTCACAAGTAAATTGATTGTGAGAGTGTAAATTGATGGAAGACACTGATTTGGTTTTCCAAAAAATCTTCTAATGGCCTGCATTTTCCAATAATTTTCAAAATAAAAGACATGAAATAAAAGTACATAATACATATCTTAGTAATACGATCCATAATCCAGTTTTTCTTAATGCATCTACAACAAGGGTGAATTCTGATGTATTACCTATAGTCAAAGTTGGCGTGCCGACTTACTAATTTTGACGCAATGACTCCATCTATTGACAATTGTAGAGGTTTACCTGCAAAAATAGAAATGTATTAATAAGTTATAAAACATCAAAAAATTAATGGTTTATTTAAAATACTATCTTTTAGAGTAGGTATTTTCCAATGCTATTCTTGTTTTACGAATCCGCTGTACAATCACAAAAGACTAGATTCTAATACTAACGCTATAATTGCATGATGATCTGAAATAAAGAAATTTTAAATTTGTAACTGTTGGAAATAACTTTACAGTTCATAAAAAAAGGCAATCAATTAGTAAATTATAGTACAACTTGGTTGGAAACAAAAACAGTAAATCTTTTCTTGATTTAAACTCTGCTTAGGGACCCTGAAAGACGTCGAACAGAAATGTTATCTATCGTTAGGAAGGTGCTTAAGAATGAAAAATTACGGCGGTAAGTAAGTAAGCGCGAAGTCAAAAAGGTTCCATAGAAGTCTTAACGTATGTAAAACTTTTTAATTTACAACAAAATAATATTTACTGACAGTAAAAAACAATAATTATAACATTGCAAAACAATAGTTTGAACTAGTAATTGTTTTCATCAGGAAATAATTACAGATAATAGTAATTGTTATTTGTGTTGCAGATTTTCTAAGCATATAAGCATTTAAAGAAATATGTGTATTGCAACGAATGGATGGAACACAGTGCCCAACGTATAAGTCAATATATAAAGGGAATGGAACAGCCCATTGTCCTATAAAACAATTAATCCACTAAGAAGAAACTATGCAAAAAAAGCACACATTTCTTTATTAGAGTAGAGTGGAAGAACTGTAACGTTTCGCCCAGCAGAAACGCGTTTTTGTGAATTAAAATCAATTCGCGCGTTTTCCCCTAGCGATTTCTACGTTACGTTACGAGTTTGAATTTTTCGCCCGCGCGGCCAAATACGTCATCGAGAGATCCCCGCTCCACGTATGCACTGCTCCCCCACTTAGAATGTCCGAAGTGGTTGCTAGATGCACGAAGCACCAAGAGGAGCCCATAAAAGCCGCTTCACGACCGTTCAGGGGGCATTCATTGGCATTCATTAGCATTCATATTAATTCATTGACATTCATTCGCATTCATTCCCTCCCTTCATTCCCTTCCTGATGCTGTCCGACCGTTTAGAGACAATTTACCGAATATACTTTGGACCCCAATATCCTTTAGTATTTCCCGTAGCTAAAGTTGAACCGATGCCTCCACTCCTGGAGACCTTGTTCCCAGCTAACATTTAAATAAGTCCAAATTTCCTGAAGGATCAGTTTTCTGAGGCGATGCTCCACCAGTGGGAAAACCGTTTCGCTGATCAAACCAATGCCTGTTATAACCTGGACTTAGCGTAGATTGTTGGCCCAAATTCCGGTGTCAAATAATTGTATCAAAATTTCCTGGAGGACGTATTAGAGACGAAGGTTTAACAACCAGGCCGTTTCATATGTCAATTTCATAGTAATAATGCCATCAGCCTAACACCGTAAATTTGCCCGACCCGACCGTATCAGATTTCATTTTATTGAGGCCCCATACATCGCTTATCTTGAAGGACATTTGAGTTTGTACTTAATATTTGTTGACTACACAGTTCTACTCACCGTTTCAAACAACTTCCCATCGCATCTCCGGAGAGCGACCGCCGCAACGATCTTAACCTGCCGTGTGCGAAAGATACGATGCAGGGCCCCAGGTGGACAATCATCGTCAGCTCCCATACCATCGTATCCCGCAAAACACAATACCAAACTCCCGGGATTTGCAAGCTTAGCACGGTGTCGTAAGGCGTAAATCATAACATAATCGAATTAATCTATATTTGCAGACACACGTGAGTTCAACATCGAACCTGATATTCGAGCCCGAAGGTTGGCACCACCGCGAATTACTTTGGGCAAATCGTCTTCCCGACCAGTGGCGTTCCGAAGATTTTTCCAAAACTCGGCCAGTCAGACCATCCACACACAGATGTAAAACGGGTTGCCGGGACGTAAGGAACTCGCAACAGGACGTCCCGTATAATTATTGAAATTCATTGTAAAATACATTTTATCTTGTTCTAATGAATAATACCGATGTTTGTAAATACATTACAATATAATTAAACTGTCTAAAATGATCCTGGTGTTTGTTTGCTGATTTCCAAGTGTATATCTGACTGAACCAAATTAACTCCGACTGAGAAAGCTACCCGATGGTGATTATTAAATGTATTAGCCCTTATTAGCAGAGGGCTACGACGTTACAGAACAAGAGGCAGAGGTGTCTAGATAACTACAGAGCGACTCAAATGCTTCAAGAAGATGAAATGACAGTATCTGTCAGTGAAAGACTTGAAGAAGTATATAAGAAAAAATGGAAAACGACAAGGAACTAGGACCAGGGGCAATTACTCTTGAACTACTAAAATATACGGAGTAACACAAAAAAGAACAGAAGGGAAAGTAGGCTAAGGTTAGACGGATTTAGAAATAACAAGATCGTGTATAGATCATATATCTACCACGTAATAACTACCTGAACGAACAACGGCAAAAATTAAGAAGGTACTTTAAGTCTTTATATATCTGAAAAAAAGCTATGACATAAACCCAATGAAAAAAAAGTGGGCAGCTATAAGTGAACTAAATATCCCTAGCAAGATTATAAGAGCTAGAAAGAACTGCTACAGAGACAGAAAAGTGCAAGTACAAATGCAACATAAACTTAGCCAAATCCATAATAACAAAGAGTCTTCTCCGGGAATGATTCATCCCACTGGTTAGTCCTGAGAAGGACTGATATTATACTCTTTTATTCGTAAACTATTGCCTCCCTCGGGGTTTGAACCAGGGACCTCTGATCGCTGTGATTAGTAGTCTGCACTCATACCACTAGGCCACCAGCGCGGTGATATACACCCTAGACATTGGAAAAAGTCTGATAAAACACATCGAATTTAGTATTGGCCTTCTGGTGAAGTTACTAAGTCTCCTAATCATCATATTCGTTTCCATTTCATTTTTCACCCGTTACTTTAGGTTGCTGTTTATAAATTGCATATTATTGTCTTAGCTTCTTAATGTTTCATGTATATCTGGTTATTGCGTTTCTTTCGAGTGGCTTTTTTCTTTCTTTTGTGACTTGATTGTTGGGTTCTTTGTGTGTGGTGTGGTTATTCTTCCATGGTGTTAGGTTGGTGTGTGTCATTTTCATTTCGTTTTCTTTGATATTCGATTAGGTAACTGCTTTCTTCTTTCCATCGCTCATTTATTTTGCTACTTCTTCTTTTTTTATTTCATGTGCTGTTAGTTTATTGTTATTTATGATAACGCGTTTCTGGTCTATTAATATTCGTGCTGTGGTAGCTCCGGCTAGTTGTGGGTAGTGTTTGATAAAGAGTATGCGTATTTCAAATCGACATTCTCTTGTAATGTTTATTAATTAAAATAGCTAATTATATTATAATTATTATCAGTCTGTTTAATGGTATTATTCTTCTTATTGTCATTAATAGAGCAAGTTTTATTAGTAACCTAATTTCAGTTTCATTTTTATTTTGACGTCATAGAATAGTTTTAACAGTAAAATATATAAACCAAGTGTCCTGTTATGAAAATTGTGTACATCAACCACTGCAATTTCAAAGTAATTTAATGCCTTATAGAAATGGACCCATAAGCATAGGCTTTGTATAAAATTATGCCATCCAACCGTCAGAGTTTTTGAAATTGCGCTGTAAATATAAATTAGATGCTACTTGAATCCTTTCTCGTTTAATGTCAAATTTGCTATTTTGTCTGTATTTCATAAAACAAAAATATATTACCACCTTCAATTAATTAAGCTAGAATGATATAGACATTGCTATTCATATTTTGATCTATAACTTACTATAATTATTGAATTGTTGATCAACTTATAGCATGCCGTATTGTCTTAAGATTTTTGGACAAGACTTGTAGAAAATAAAATTAATAAAGCGATTAAAATTCATACTATATCAGTATTAAACTATGAATTTCAAAGGACAGCCATTGATTTCTAATCTGAAACAGATCCGATAAAACGTAAATAATAAATATAAGCTGCTTTTCATAAGGGAATTACAGATGCTCGGGAAATGCTGCCATAGCGGTAACTAACTAAGCAAATAATATAAAAGTGCAAGAAGCATTACTTCGAGAAGCCGAATCTGTCGTAGCATTACTTATCTCATAACTTTATGGCGAGCAAACTTCTCCACGTAGAATAATTGTGTAGGATCACAAATTTGTTTTACAGTAAACTTTCTGAGAACACTGTGCTCATAACAAATTGCGTGGTTAGGACATTGTTAATTGCTGCCTACTAGAGAGCACCCGCATTTTCGCTTTGTTGCCAGCAGCTGCAACTCTTGCAATGTGTAAGCGTATCGATCTTAGTGTGCTCATTTTGAAATTAATCAAAATTATTAACTTTTCTATTAAATTTATACGCCCTTGCTTTTAAATTTAACTCGTCTAATCACATAGACTTCACAATTAGCTCACTAGTATTACATTTTTTAGAGTATAAAATAGAAAGTTTAGTTCGATGTCATCTAAGAAAAACCACAAGGTTTTACATCAATGAGCTCCAACAAAGGTGTTGATTCCTTTCATTCTAAAGCACAATGAAAAGTTTTTATAAGTCCCGTCTTCATGAAGCACTATTTCTGTTTTCTTTGAGCTTTGATCTATGTCGCTTCTTCCTTTTGGACTCCTATTATTTGCTGGATTCCGCGACAATAAAGCAACACTCTGAAAGGAAAATCATCCCACCGCTCATTTCATAACTGCAACTTCCATGAAAGCCTTGACACACGGTAGCTATTATGGCAAAAGTTACCTCGAGCAGCCTCCTTAGAGAGTCCTGCAGACGTCCCTGAAAATAGTGCTTCAGCTGACGCGAACTAGAACAATGAATTGATAATGAACTTCGGCGCAATAAATTTGGTTCCTCATAAATAGAAATCGGACAAAGAGCCAGTGTTGCAGCAGCTTAAAGTAGCTCCAGTGCAATGAAGACATATAAATTTGCATTCTTTAAATTTAATAGTAATATGAATTTGAAACTCATTAAAATTATAGTAGCAAAAGAAACGTTTTACAACTCCAGATAAAATGTATAAAATCTCTGCAAATACTTCTATATGGTTTTCCTGTCCATGACAATAAAAATAAGTAAACAAAATTTAATATATAATAAACCTTATAGAAGTTTGCGTGCTGTAACTAAGTATGCAACCCCTCAATAATGGATGAATGAAAGAAGGGCAGTGAGCATTTAGAAATTGGGAAAATTAAAAAAAAAGCTTTAGTATTGCGTTTGAATAAAACAGCGGGTAAAGCTCCGCAACGGTAAACAAATATATACAATGGAAACTCTGTTACCGAAAATTCCCAAATGGCAGAACCTATTAACCTCAATAAAAATAAGTAAATATAAACCCTTTTCCGACATCGAACGTGTTGATTTGATCAAGCTGCGTTGTATGGAATTATCAGCTGCATATTTTTTTGTTTTTTAAAGGTTTACTTTGCTTGAAATTCAAAACATTGTGAGAGTGATGCAGTTTATCTATCGGTTTCATGATTAGTTACTGGAACCACAATGAAATGAAGCGAAACGGTCAGTACTTAATATTGTCATAGTAATAAGTTATACCAACTGTAACATTTCATTTATTTTTTTCATGTAAAAGAAAAAAGTTTTTCCGGCTCAATTACTTATAGCACGCAAATTATTTTTCACCAATATCAGTTTTGTTATCATTAGGAACTTGAAAAAATAAATCAGTAAATATAAATATGTAAATATAAAGTTGTCTACATTTCGAAATGTATTACTATAAAATGGTTGTGTTATCTGTATAGTCATTCTGTTTAATTTATAATTTTAAGTATAGAACGAATGCAAAAATAATGTGTGACTATTAATATCCTGAAATTGCTGGACATAATATAGAGGGAGATCAGGAAGAGAGATAGTACAATGAAGGAAATAGGCGGAGAACTATTCAGGTTTACTACGCAGACATATCCGTATATGCTAACTGATGCCAACACCAACCGCTTCTTGCGAAATTTTATCAAAGATATACTTGGCTATGCAAGGAAAACACTGTAGCACCCCGTTTCAATTTCATTTATGTAGCGGGTTAATGCTTTTGTCACCTTATTTCGGACCACCGTATATCTAATTTATGCAGCCAAAGAATTCAAGGTTATCACAGCAGCCGTTGCGAGGCGATTAGCACCTGCGGTTTTCGTGTTCGAATAGGTCTAGCATTTCGATTCGAGTTGGCGCTCAAACAGTTGAAGAGCTGGCAGAGTAATGATTTTTTCAAGAAGCACGCTCTTGCGAGTCTCGCGGATTTGAATTGCTAGATTAAGTTGAAGCCGTTTTAGTTGTTTTCGTAAGATGCATTCTGTGTAGGTAAGGAAGCTCATCTTATTGTATTATTTGCGTGCTGATTTTAAATATTTAGGCTGGATTTCCTTGCGCTGCCGACGATTAAAATCGCTGACAAGCGTCCTCTGCTATAATTAGGCCCAGAACACCGTTCGGTAAGGATCCTTTTGTAGGCTTATTATCGAAACCAATTTTTAACATTTAGCGGCAGTTAAGGGCCAAAATCTTGCATTACGGGCCAAAATCTGGCAGTTGCGGGCCAAAATCAGGCAGTTACGGGCTAGAAGAAGCTAATATCGTTTAGTGTGGTTTATGGTCTTGCATGGGCTAATTGGGTTCAAACGAAGGCTGGATATTCAGCCAATTCGGTTACCCGATTCTGCTTTCGCATGGGGTAGAAATTCCCGACATGTGCCGCTGCCTTTTGTGGATTGCTGACTTCTAACAGTGGCGTCTTCGCTTTGGAAATTTCAGAATTTGGCAGCCAAATTTAGCTTAGCGTCGTCATGGAAGGATGTAACACAACAGGATAATTCCACTTGCGATAGCTGGACTTCAACATCAAGTTAAACTGTAAGTACATGTATATTAGCCCTCTTTTTCCGACAAAGGCATTCGCAGTAATTATCTCTGTTCTTACTAAGATCTTAGTAAGTCAAACTAAAAAAGTTTAATCAAACTTTTTGGCTCAAACCTTAATAACGCTAATGAACGAGAATTTAATAATTTAAAATTGCTGAAATAAGCAAGTGCATTGAAACTCATGTACCACGCTTTATGCGTTGTTTGTTATGAAATTGCGATAGCCCAGGTGTTGTCCTCGAATGCGAATTAAGCTATAATTAGCATTTTGAGGGTTGAATATTTGGAAGTAATTTTCCAATTATGATTTATTATTTCATTTGATAGGCAATAGTCCTACCACTTTCTTTGTTGTCACATGGCCTAAGGGCTAATACAAGTAATTCATATGTTATTGCAATATTTGGGTACAAATAAATACCCTCATTGCTATTATTTGTTTGTGTTTTCTTCTGCAACCGCTCTAGCTGAATGAGTAATCTAGGCATGCGAAGGTAGGTGGTGTATTTTTAAGTAGCTAGTATTGTTTTTAGAGATTGTGAGTAACGACAAGGCGCCCAATTTGTATTTATCTTTCCGTTCAATTTAAAAGCCCGAAGCAATTATTAGCCTGATTCTTACACCACACCATTTTCCGCCGAGAGTTAAAGGAGCTAGCCGAGGCCTTGTTAACCCCTTCGTTTAAGGGTGGTGCAACACCAAATTCAAACACCAACCATAAGGGTTTCACAATAACACGAAAAGAAGTAGAACATTATATGCACCACCTGAAAAGTAACAACAGGTCAAGACCAGACAACGTATACTCGGTAATCATCAAAATAATTAGTGAAATCAACATCGATCTCTGCTAGACACCTCAACCAAGTGTACGCTCTAGCTGAATGAGTAATCTAGGCATGCGAAGGTAGGTGGTGTATTTTTAAGTAGCTAGTATTGTTTTTAGAGATTGTGAGTAACGACAAGGCGCCCAATTTGTATTTATCTTTCCGTTCAATTTAAAAGCCCGAAGCAATTATTAGCCTGATTCTTACACCACACCATTTTCCGCCGAGAGTTAAAGGAGCTAGCCGAGGCCTTGTTAACCCCTTCGTTTAAGGGTGGTGCAACACCAAATTCAAACACCAACCATAAGGGTTTCACAATAACACGAAAAGAAGTAGAACATTATATGCACCACCTGAAAAGTAACAACAGGTCAAGACCAGACAACGTATACTCGGTAATCATCAAAATAATTAGTGAAATCAACATCGATCTCTGCTAGACACCTCAACCAAGTGTACGCTTCAGCAAAAACATCTACCGATATTCTGGAATTTATTTTCATTCTTAGTCTTAAGATGACCAACTACCGTCAATGCAATGATTTTAGATTAATTACTTCGATGAGCAATGCCATAGGACCTTCGCTGAATTATTCAGGACTCAATACGACATAAATGTGAGCAGAAAATCCCGAGAATGCATGGGACCGCGTATATAAGGGGGGGGGGGGGGGGGTACGGGCAAACATATTCAAACATTAATTAATAAAAAATTCAAACATTCATTAATAAAAAATTCATTGTTGATTACCTTTCTTTAAAAGTTTTAAATATTATTGCCCATTAGTAGCTCCATATTTGTGCCAACTTTGGATGTGAAATATCCACCCCTTATTAGTGTTATTTCCTTACCACTGAGATATTACTGTTTCGTAGACTTGGAAGAGGCACAAGATACAAAACTAATCAATTCAATTCACTTACCAACTTGAGCATAAAAAGAAAAGGCCTTCAAATGCTTAAAAATCTGTGTTTGGAGGAGATGGAAAAAGTCAGAACTAAGGGAACCAACTCCGGGAATATAGTAATTGGTTTAGCAGTATGACAGGGATGCATTCCATACCTCATTCTGTTCAACATAGTATCAGAAGTAATATTAGAACCACTGCAGTAAACATTACAGATGGAGTGAAAGTGAATTATAGTAGTGTATCATTTCAACTATTTAAATCACTGGGTTGAATACATTAGAAATCCAGGTAAATAAATCAAATGGCAATGCAAGGAATTGTGCGATTCAGACAACAATTCTGTGACCTTCTTCTTCCTTTTATATTAGGCCAGTGATCTGTTCAATTCCACAAAGCTATTTTTCTGTGAGGCCTCATGCTCGTTATCAGGATAAGTGGCTAACCTTGTCCGTCGAAATTAAGGCAGAGCACTCTTGTCGGGATTAACAATTTTTGGCAACAAACATTACACAATTCACCGAGATAGTTTGATGACATGAATAAAACATATTTCGCCTATTGCGCTACGCCACTACCCAAGCACACGCCACTGCTGGAAGATGTGGAACCCATTATTCGGCCCTGAATCTGCATCTGTTGGAACATGGCCGGTGCTCGTAAATTTGGGTTGCGGTTGACATCTATCTGCTCGATGTGTCAATGTCGACGGTGTCCAGGAGCCACAAAGTTTCGCTTACAATTTATGGCAGGTATCTAACTTGCATTGTTATTCACCTATTGTAGCCCCGCATACAACCACATTTCTAAATAAATGTGGTAGTTGTTTTCAACTAGTATAATTAATACAGAAGGTTGTTGTTTTTGTGCATTGGTACATATAAGATTTAATTCTAATATTAAATTTTTAACACTAATGACTTCGGCATTATCTAAAATTTAAAGACTTACACCAACGTAGTTTTTACTCTATTAACCTCGAGGTGGCGTAAAAAATCCCAATTGGTTTTTATACTCGGAATTACTCGCGTCCGAATACGAAATGTTTTCTACAGTGGCTGTGATTCGCTGTAAATTTGCCACATTGGCGTAAGTGGCGGCTATAAGCAAATAAAAATTGGTCACCCGATATGTTTATACCGAAAAATCTTATATTTTACTCAGGAAATTATACATAAAAGACCGAGAAATACATCAAAGAGTCAGTAAACCTACTACCTACTTATTAATTATTAGACTAACAGTCCATGCACTTTTAAATTTTACGTACGTTTTAGGTGAGTCACAAAACGACGGAGCTGTAACCAATTTCCAAAAAACTCTCGGACGGTTACATCGGAAATTGTCCCGCACTTTAGTAATCGCCACATCTTCTCGCTTCTTATAGGTTTATTTATTTACAGGCTTAAATCCATACCTTCACCATGGCTTAGTTTGTGAGGGGTGCTTTCTTTACGACTTTGGAGATTGTTCGAAAGATAGCTCGAAGCTGTCGACCAACTCGTCCGGACCTAGAGATCTCTTTGTAAAGATGCCAACCTGATCTCCATGTGTTCTGTGACCTGCTCGTGCTTCATCAATTGTTGCACGACAGCATATGCGCGGCACTACACTATTGCTAACTCACTCACTATTGTCTATGGTCGCAATTAATGTAATCTCATGTAATTCGAACGCATATAAAACTTCCTATTACTAATGTTGTTGTACGTATGCTCTATCTAAGTGTACAGCTCAACTTGCTGCTTTTGCAAAAAACCTTCTTGTGTTGATGTTAACTAAGTTGGAAGTTCTTACTCTATAAATTCCTTGTTAATGCACAATGGCTATAATGTTTTTAATAAGAAAACGTTTCGCTTTTCATAAAATTTTTTTATATCGAGCGTCTTGCTAGTTTTTAAACCATTCAGTAATTGGTTTTATGAATTGCAAGACATGCTTCTCAGCATCCCCCTTATCTTTTAAAAATAATTTATTTATCTTCAAGGGCTCTGTTATCAACTGTTCCCTATTTATAAATATAGATGTACATTTATTTTGTGTTTGACAGAAACATGTTTTAATAAATACATGTGTTTCGAGGCTCCTTGCTTTATTAATATGCATATTAGGAGTAAATCACACCGAGATTATTCCAGTAGATATAGAATGTACGTAAGCAAAATTGGTCTCCATTCGGCTATAGGGAACATTTGGCTACCATTAATATGTTGGAATGCGTTAGAACTTGGCGTCAATTTGGGAATATCTCGTCAGAAATAGCTGCATATAACAGTAGCAGGTTGCTGTAGGTTGTAAATTCAGCTTTCATAACTTATATTATAACCAAACCACGCCAAACCACACGATACCGAATAAAAAATGTTTTAAGAAAAAAGTTTAAGGAAGAACGTTTGCATAAGTTGGATGATTTAGGCCACGAGAATAAAGGTGAGATGGCATTTTTAAGCAAATCTACATCCAGGTAGATCTTCGCCACAATTAAAGAGGCAGAGCTAGTAGCCTATATAAAAAGTTGACTGTAAGGTAGCAAAGAATTAGGAGCTAAATAAAATGGCAGGTTTGTGTCTTGTTATCGTTAAGCAATATTTATAGGTTAACGCTTTTATACCCACATTTAATTTCTTCTTTTTTCGAACTGTAATTGTACAAAAATTATATTTTTCAGGATTGGATTGGCTACGTGGGTTTATGCGAAGACTTGGAAAAGAGATATCGCCACATAAACCAGAAAACAAAAACATAAGCACATCTGTGGCTTTCAAAAAACGAGTTGTGGATGATTTTTTTCTAAATGTGTATTACTTCTGACAGCATATAAATTCAAGACGGTACATATACTATAGAACTTTGATTAAATTTGACGACAGTTTGTCACCCATAAAAATAGTTGCCAAGAAAGGTAAAGCGCAAGTGCTTCACATATCTTCTCAAGACAGGGGAATAAGATAATTATAGTGCAGCATGATCCACAGTTCCGCCAGTTTTGGTATATCCTAGGATAACCCTGAAGACTATTTATGCGAAGAGTATTCAAGTTCAGCCTGACGCAATAAAAATGGATGGATGACTTCGGACATTTTCCCAAAGTTATTGAAAACTTCGTCAGTACTGTTAAACGCTCTGTTCAAGAGAAGGTTCTTCTGATAGTACATAATCAAGAATCTTATATTTCTGTTATCTCCCCACTACACACAACCCACCGAATGGATCACTACATGTGGGGGTGTATGACCCTTTTAAGTTCTACCTGGTTAATTCACAAAATGACTGACTACTCACAAATCCAAGTAAAATGATTACGATTCGGCATTAAGCACGTTTTGATAATCATGCATATGAAAGTGGTTTCACAATTAAAACATTGCAAGCCCTTTCAAAAGTACAGGGCTTTGGCTATTAAACCGCCTGATATTTAACGACGACGATTTTTTACCAAGTGGGGTAACAGACAAACTACTAATTGGAAACGTACCACAAGCTGACATTTTTACTGACGATGTACACCATGAAAGCTTTCAATCACAGAGGGAAACAACTCCACCCGTACCTTCCACTTCAAATGAGCAACCGCCTCCTCTACTGCTGTCTACATCAGTAGCTCCTTGTTTAAGTGAAGTTGGACCTCATCCAAAAGTAACTTTCGAAAAGAAAAAAATCTAGAAACGTCGACAACTCACACAAGACAAGACAAGAAAAGGAAAAGCTCAGTAAAAGAAAAAAGCTAGTCAGTTGAAAGAAGTTTAGTAAAAGTGGGAAAAAGAAATATTTCCACATCAAATGAGTCTAGTATTTATATTACATTAGATGAGTCCTCTGAGGAAGAAGCCTTTTGGTAGTATATGAAACTCTGCAGCAAATCGTAAATGTATTACGTGGGACAAATTCTTCCTTTGCGATATAAGAAATATGAATATACATTTTTGCGAAGAGGGAGTAGCTCAAATTGCTTTCTATTACCGGATGTCGATGACATCTCAACAATAGAAAGAAAAGATATTGCCGCTGTTTTGCTTCCTTCGATAAGTGAAGGAAATGGTTGTTAGGGATGAAATGTTTGACGGGTTTTGAGCGCATTATTTTTAAGTTTTAATTAGTAGTTTGCCATTTCTGGCATGTATTGAACCCTTGACGAATGTATTGGGCTCGCGGTCCGTTGTTTCAGGGACCCGAAGAACATGTGCAACTACTGCACCATGTCGAAGGGGGCTCGGTTAGCAATGGAATTAAAAACAGGACAGAACGTTTGGGATTGTGGCAGAGGTGCGACGTATTAGTTAAAGTGGGGTATTTGTGTAGTTATTTCTTAGCGTAAGCGATTATATGCGAACCAATAATTAATTATCAGGTGATAAGATGCAACAATTCGATGCGAAATTGCAAGCGCGGCCATGCGTATTTTCTGGGTAGTGAATTAATTTAGCTAGAGTAGAATGCACGTACTAGTTAGTTGAATGGTGTTTGGTAGACTTTTTGGCAATTACAGCAACCGGCATACGTCAGAGGTTCTTGCTTTGCTAGTCGACTATGTGATAGTCAAACAGTTGAATCCCGCGAAAGAACGACGTTTCGCACAGTGATTCGCGGAAGCATGTGGTTCCGCACCGGAACCATGGAGTTCCGAATTATAAGCCCTGTTAGAGCAATAGCAAGATTTACGGTAATTGCTGTACTGTGAAAACCAGTATACTACGGTTGTTATTACCGACTCTGTACGGGTTGTAACAATAGTTAATCTAGTGAATTACTATTGGGCAGTACTAGCGAAAGGTACCGACAGCTAACCCAGACAATGAAGGCAGCGATGAGGGGCCAAAGGGTTGATGCTGCCTGATGCAAGACCAAGCATTGTAGCGCCAGCAGTACGGAGGGGCCAGGGGGAGGCTACCTCCGGTGAGTACAATTATTGTTATCTATGAGATTTACAGATCAGTAAGTTTATGTTCCTTTACATTTAACTGCCTCTCTCCGCCACTGGGTCAAGGAATGCTCGAACCTGCACTGTTTGCGCCCCGCTGCCGACTTGTGGTCATAGGTGAGGTGCTTCCACCACGTTGACACATTTCAAAAGTATTGGAAATTGAATTTTAATATTACACACATAATAACGCGTCTAACATGGTAGTTAAACATTTTTTGCATTAGAAACAACGAGAAGAGGTCCTTTTTTGTTTTGAAACTATTTCACGTTTAGTTACGAACCGTTTTAGTAGCATTTAAAATTTTTTTTTAATGTATAATACTTTAAATAGACCAATAGTGGAATACTGTCGAAATCGGGCGTATTCCGCAACAGCTCCACTTGGTAGATGAATGTTCCTCACAGGTAGTTACAATTCTGCTATTTGACAAAAATAAATTGAAGTATCCCGGAGAAAACGATTTGATAATTATACGTAAAATGTATATAGCATCAGCCTATTTTGTTACATGAAATCAGATTTACCATTACCTAGCAATATTCTAGAATTTGGCCATTCTAAGGTAAATTAATATGCCTAATGATGCCCAGCTTCTCCTACTGAAATTTCAATGGGCAACATATGTTACCCATTCCATTAAACTTCTATCATCGACTTACAGTTAAATTATAGTCCACATGCAGAATATTAGGTATGAAAAAAATATGCTAAGAATGAGTTAATTACATTTAATATGTATGTGATGAGCTTCTATCTCGTAGGTAGAGCAAAGGTAGACCACCTAGGTGAAGCTGCAGAAAGTTTGAAAACACCGACTGCATATTTTAGCATGCTTTCAGGTGCTTTCATCACTCATAGCCTAAGCATTCGCCTAATATCCGAACTCTGCTCATAAAGAGCCGAGAGTGCATTTAAATTTGCAGCGATCAAAAGTGTTCTTGTTTTAATACGGAGCAATTCTCATATTTCAGCCACTCCTCCTGAAAGCTCTTAGCAGGGCGTAACTGCGGGCTAAGTTGGCGCACTTGCGGTTGTTTCTTTCAGACCGCAGCCGTCTCAAGTTCAACAATTCGGATTTTATTGTGCCCCTTGTGTTTGTCTTCATAGCAGGAACTTCGAGAGCCTTGAGATCTCCGGATCCGGCGGCGATGGGAGGTCGTGCAGTTTAATTAACACGAAAACAAAACACAAGAATTTATATTGAATGCACCGAAGGAATTCTTCAGTGGATATCAGACGGAGCCAACAGGTAAATCGGTGAATAATATTCATGGGTCTGGAGCCCTACGTGTTCGGAATAGTACAGGCTTCGACACTTATTGGTGGCGTCTGACATGAAATTCTACTTGTTTTAAATAGTTCGCCGCCAGCGATGTTTTCCTCCACGCTCGAATGCACTATTTATGAGCCTTTCAATAAAAGTGCTTCTATAATAGGGACATTCGTCGCTCGTGACGTCCCGCATTCGCGCCAGAAATAACATTAACAATCGACCTGTCTGACCAGAAATGAGTTACCGCGAGCTTTTTAAGGAAAGCTTTAACGAATGCAGCAGGAAAACGTATTAATGTAAATTGTGTCGAAAACAACACTTATTTTATTATGTAGTATTAAAAATGTTTAATGTATTATTATTACAATAAATTTTCGTAACTGCTATCATTACCAATCAATCCAAAGCAACACTATCCGCAGGCGTAAATTGCACAACTATGTCTAAAAAGTGTACACGTAACACTTAACTTCTAAATTAATTATTATACAATAGTTCTCTTTGTTTATGAATTGGAAATGAATAAACGTGTACTATAAGCTGATTCGTACAACCAGTTTCAAACTACGATATTATTGTTTAGAAGGAAAAAACCACGTCCTCGTGCTTCACATTATAATCATTTATATTTTAAATGAAGATCATTTAGATTTAATTGCACCATAAAAGCCTTGTATATGAAACTGCTGAGAGTCCATAAAGAGCCACATTATTTAACTAGTATAATAATTATAAATTTATTGTAGTAGTACAATAAAGTCAATTGGAGTGAATCGCCATTGTCAAGTAAATGTTACAATATATGTAACATAAACAAACAGTGTTTATTTATTTATTTATTTATTTATTTAATTTAATTCGCACTCAGCCAACAGCCGTTAAGTCAATTATAGGCGTCGCTGTGCAGTTATGAGGACTTCCACCCCACTAACAACTGTCATGATGTTTTATGACCGCCGGGACCAACCTTTTTCCGTGATAACCGTACCACGAGGCGCCGAGAGATGCAGCCGTGGAACTCCCATCCAAGTTCTGACCAGAGACAGCGTTGCTTAACTCTGCTGATCGAACGTGGACGCTTGTTCAAGCTACACCACCCAGGACCCTTTATAGAGGAATAATCAGCGGTTACTTCTTATGGTAATAAATATTTGTCTTTTCTATTTCATTTCCGCTGTGATATAGGTTTTAGAGCTTATTCCCTTAAGCAGCACAGTAACACCCTGAGCGTTTTATGCCAAGCGTGCCAATATTGCTTTCCCTTGTGAAACGTGTCTTGCAGACATTTGCTGACGCCACAACGAGTATGTAGAATTCTTAATATTTGAGAACCCTTTTTTGCGGTTGCTACTGCAAGGCTGGCAAGCTTGTCAAGCCATTTTTATGCTTTACCGATATGCTACCTGTTGGAGTAGTTTCAGTACAAAGTTTAAGATTTCTCTTGTATATAGGTTACTTGTCAGTCATATATCCCTGTATAGTACATCAGCTAATTGTCTCGTATAAGACTTCAGCAATTTTGCATCTCAAATTCTAAATTTGACATGCACGCAACTCCCTACCGCGCTGGGCTCTAACCGTTTACTCGGCAGCTGCAGTTTGCTTACATCACTTTTAAAAATATAGCCAGTTGGAGCAAGCGAGATATCTGTCACGAATAATTTGAACTTCAGTCGCTCTCTCTCGTTCGCGGTTTGCCCGTCGTTGTCATGCGAGGCTTGCTGCGTTTTCAATGGCTACATCTGCAGGTCACAGACAGCGCGTTTGAGCGCGAAACTAAGCGTGGCGTCTCTTTTCGCAGGATTCCGTCTCCGGCCGCGACACAGGACAGTCGTGATAGGGCAAGTTTGTCTCCCCAGGCGCTTCGTGCGCGGGCGGGCGGCCGTGTTGATTGTGTTTTGCTAAATGTGAGAGGACTTCTGTTCGGGCTGTCAAAGTGAGAGCTGGTTTTGGCGAGTGGAGTGAGCTGTGGTGCCTTGTGCGTCCGTATGATCGCCAGCTTTGTATAATTTTGTAGTGCCGTGAAAAAGCCATTCTCCCAAACTGGGGATTAAGATCGTAGAGCTGTCCAAAGCTTCGGTCTCGCCGTTTCTTTGTCCCGAGGATGACGTAATTCAGTCTTCACCACGTTGCTAGAATATCTGCAGGTGCCGCTTGACTTCCACGTCTTCGTCTATGCTTCCGTTGCAGTGGACAAGCCGCTAGCCACCGGCCGTCACGCCAAAGCCGGGCGGGCCCAATAAGGTAGCGTGTGTATAATTACCATTCATAATTTAACTCTTGTAACTGTATTCGCTGTAAATGCATCGGAACTTGGCCGATGTCATTCATAACTAATTTCATTTACCTCTGCAGGCCTAATTGAGCGCATTTGCTGCATAACTAAATTCATTGCCGCCTACCAAGGCCTGTTGTATAACTAAATTTATTCATCCGCTTACCAAGGCCTGTTGTATAACTAAATTCATTCATCCCCTTACCAAGGCCTGTTGTATAACTAAATTCATTTATCCGCTTACTAAGGCCTGTTGTATGACAAAATTCATAACTGCCTACCAGGGCCTGTTGTACAACTGAGTTCATGTGACCAATTAATTATAATCAGTGATAAAGCGTCCCCCAGCTGGGCTATATATTGTTATAATATGCAGAAGGTAGTTTTAAAATATGGATGATAGAAATGATAAATTTGGAAGGTTAATTATAATCAAATTCTACAGGGTTTAATAAAGATTGGGTGTAAAGTTCAATAAGAATAATAAAACTAATTAAGACAATGAGTAAGGTAATTTGAGGTATAAATAGCAATTGAGTATTCAAATTTTGATGGTTGCAGTTAATTTTAATAAGTTTCAAGCCAAGGTTACAATTGACAAATCTATATAATAATAAGAATTTATAGTATGTAATAATAGGATATTTAAAATTTATAAGAGGGTAAGAAGAATTGTATCTAATAGAAATGAAAATTTTGTTTAGTCAGTTGTAAAAACAAACTCGTAAAAAATGTACAAATAATCTTGAAATGTTTAATTTTGATCAATAAAAGTTAGAAATTATGCCTTCTTTGTATAGTTATTTGGTAGTATACAAATATAAAGGTTATTAACAAATCTACGAGGTGCAGAAATAAAAATGAAATAATAATTTATTAAAACTAAACAATCAATGAAGAGATTGTCTAATACAGTGAATTAAATAGAAAGAACCAGAGAACTACCGAATTGGAGAAAATTGGATTTATTTGTGAAGGTGACACATAATTAAATATTCATTGGTTACATTCGTGGTTGTATGGAAGTGAGGTCATTCATCTAGAAGGAGGTTAGTAGGAATACCTACTAAAATTGGACGGCTTTTGTGGGGGTTGCTGAGTGCAGAGGACTATCTAAGGAATAAACAAGATAAGATCAAATTCATATATAAAACTGAAACTTATCAGAAGTCTAATGGCGTGAAGGTGACCTTTGATGAGAGGAGCGATACCGTATTCTGTGGACGTTTGGAATTGGTTGACAGTAATAGATGTAGGTGTTGCATAAGGTGAACATCGGGATCTCTTGAGGATAGGAGCAGTCGTATTTATATATTGGCAGTGTGAACTGAAGAAGTGGGTTATAAAACGGTGACAAAGATAGTTAAGCACGAATAATAGTAACAAAAATAGTGCATTCATTTAGTACTGTGCAGGCACGAACATTATATTTGCGAACAAAGTTTTAGCAAGAAGTAGAAGTAGAACCTTTAAACAACTATTCTGTTAGCTTTCGACATAATTCTGTTCATGGGAACGAAACACAAGTACTGCATGGAGATCTCCAATGGAAACATAGTTGTGGAGATTTCGTTTGGATAAAGCGAGCTTTCTGCTAAAAGCTCTCAAAATATACCAGCTTAGCATATCCGACTACTATAGCTGAATACATATGCAAATCTTCCGAAACTTCTCCCAGCGATCACAGTAGGCTGAATTTAATTTAATTTTTTTTTAATTACAAACAGTAAAAATCGCAAATTGGGAAAAAGAAAGAAAAATTAAATATTCAAAATATTTAATACTACAGAAAAAAATACTCTTTAATTTGTTTTGTTTTTACTCCAAAAAAAGAATGAAGAAATTGATATTTTTATTGTATATTTTCACCATTTTGCGATTATAGCTCCTTATAACAAAGTTTAATTTTTTTTTGTAACAGTAATTCGTATCTCATGTTTTTTAGGATGCTTAAAAAGAATTTCACATGAAATTCAGATTAATAAGGTGATTTTTGAAAAAGTCGCATTTTTAATCAATCATGGTAGGTGGACGTACAGAGTTGGTAATTACACAACTAGGTTGTTTAAGCATCTTTAAGGAAATGACAAGCCACTAACATTTCAAATCGTTATGTTTAAGGATATAGAAGATATTATGGTGTACTAATTTCAAGCGAAACACACTGTATATGTATATGTGTAGTGCTCTACCGCAGCTTATTAACAAGATATACGCCATAGGCAATATGTAACCATTGCAGGCAACACACCTCCCTATAATAAATAATATACAAGGTCTGCGATTGAAATTATTGCTTTCAACGCCAACGTTCGATATCAAATGCGGCAAGAAGAAGAACCATAGTAGATAGGGACACTTTTAGCATATGGTTGTCGTTAAAAAAAGAAAATAAATATATCTTCTGGGCATTTCATATTCTTTCACTATTTTCTATACAGCCATTTTGTTTACTATATGGAACATCTTTTTAATAACCACAAAATCCAAGTACATTTAAGTTTCCTGGTATACGCCCGTTTTGATTATTACTCTTAGCATATATTGTAATGGCATGATCCTTACAACAATTCTTGTTGCATTGCCAACGTACTGTTGCTAATAAAAGATGCAAATTGGGCCAGAACTGATATTGTATTTATGGCAACAATATAACTTAATAGTAAACATTGATAATTGCATAAAGCATAATTAGGAATAACTGTAGTATTTAATTAACAGTTAGTGGTTAGTGATTGAATAGAACAGTATCGTCAGGGTTGCAAACAGCTTGTATTCATAATTTGTGTTCTATATGGAAAATGCAGCAAAGTTTATGAAGACTGAAAGATTAATTGTGTAACGTCATGACACGATAATGAATTCGTTTTGGTATAAAGGTGTTACAAAGGTTTCATGCAGCGTTTGTATTCATATCGTAGTGCCAACAATCGATAACCCAGATAAAAAATTGTTATAAAGCATTAGAAGAAGGCACAAGGATGCAAAGAGCATTTTAAAAAGCAACCTGAGAATAAATAAAAACTACAAGAAAGTGCTAATAGCTTGTGAATCAGTGTTTTTTAACTAAAAGTGAAAACTGCAACTACGTGAGCAGTTATAGTTTCCAGAATGACATTTACAAAAACAACTAGAAATTAGGATCAAAGATTGTAAACTTACTGGAAACAATTGTGAATCATGTGGCTCTGGTGATCTAGAGTGTCACATATTGCTGTTTGTTGAGGAAGCTAAGCCGAAGGTTTGTGAATTGTTTGGCTCCCCGTTTTTGATTAATTTTGTACATAAAAAAATATAGTTTGTACCAAGTTTGTATTCTGATTTACCTACCATTGTGCCGAGGCCAGCTTCGGTTAATTTGGCAGTGTTCTGGAGTGCAGTTACAGGACTATATTGGACCTGAAGCCTCGCCTGTATGTGATAGCATTTAGAGCTATATTTTGACTAGTTTCTGAGCTGCGGGAAGTAGAAAGCAGGGTGCATCGCATAAAAGTGGCATTGTTTGTGGTCTATAAGCAGATAGCAGCCCCTTCCAACCGTGGCGAGGTCACTTTCGAGCCAGATTTGCAAGACTGGGAGCTACAAAACGCGGACAGCAAAGTGTAGCACCTGTGGAAGGCTTACTTCGTACTCCAGAGATAGACAAGGGTAGCTGAAACCGTTCCAGGAAGAAAATATAATTTTGGCGTCTCTTGTGCTGAGACCGGAAGTGTATTTCGAGCCAGCAAGAAAAAAATGCTAGTTGTCGTCGCTGTGTACTTGAAAACAACTTCAAGGTAGCCAAACGACTCCATTATTTAAAATGCACTGTTATAATTTACCGGAGGTGTACTGATTGATTGTTGGTTTATTTGTGTTCAAAACACGCTGGATTTCCTGTGTTTCGAACAACTTTGTTTACAGCCAAATTGTGTGGTTATCTGTTATTCTTTAAAATAGAGTATTTGATATACAATAGCTAAATTCATCTAAAGTGTAGCAACCTGACCCTGTAAGTACGAGTCACAATAGCTACCCGGAGGATAGGTTATAATAGGTTAGAAATTAGAAGTAACCTAATCAGGCAAATAATATCTTAACCAGTGCATTGAACTTATTTGGCAAATGTTGCATAGAACAGCCAGTACAGCAGGTTCTAAGAGTGATGTGTTTTATCGGACCTTTTCCACTGTCTAGGGTGTATATCACACAACGTTTCGGGAGGTTTGATCTATTCCCGTCTTCAGGTGTTCCTGGTTAGTCCTGAGAAGGACTGATATTCTACGCTTTTATTCGTAAACCCTTGCCTCCTCCGGGGTTTGAACCCGGGACCGCTGATCGCTGTGATTACTAGTCTGGCACTCTTACCACTAGGCCACCAGCTTAAGCGAGAAGAAACCGGTCGTAATTTTACTTGGTTAAAAATTTTAAAATACTTTACTACTTACGAACTAATGAAACTAATGAAAACATGTTATTAAACATTTTACAAACTTAAAACTCCCAACTAAAAGTAAATTTTACACATTGTCGTAGATAAACCAATTTAGAATCTGCTGAATGCTGAACGGGCTGAGCTCAACTAGATCCGTCGGCTTGAATAACACCACGCGAACGTCAGCACGCTACGCCAAGAAGAGCTAATTCCACAACTATGATTTACTGGCGACGCAATTCACTAGGTAGTAGGTACTTATCTGAGAAGCCAAGCTTCTGCAGCGGATTGCAAAATCGCCTCCAAAGGGCGCTCACCGCTAGGTTGGCAGCAGGTTAAGCATGCTTGCAGAAACCATTACTACGCAACCGAAATTCGGTTGTAAAGCTGGTCGCTCAGGCGATGTGCATCAAGGTTAAACGAGGTTCAGAGGGCGGAGTGAATGCACGCCTCCCACGAAAAGCTGTATCGGTCAATTTTAGAACCTTAAAAAGCTAGAAAAGCCGTATGCAATCAGCTAAATACAAAACGCTAGAAAAATTGGATTAAATATTTACGCTGCAATACAGGCTTTTTATGGCTAAGCTGGCTAGCAGCTGGTAATAAATAATTCTTCTAATAAACGTGTACTTTATATGACCGAAATACGTGCTCCAGGAGAAGAATCCACAGGAAAACGATGCTTCCAGAAAAAACCTCTCGAAATAGCAGCATCTAACAGGCTAAATTCGGGGCACAAAAATTACATAGAAGTTGCCAATCTGACGCCACGCAAGAAACCGAAAGCTATTCCAGTCGCAAAAAGTCACTTGGTGTCTCGAAAACCTAAACGAATGACACCTGCACTACTAGATAAAGATTTCAAAGCACAGAAAACTATCAAATAACTCAGCGAATATTTAAAGTTATAGCAGTTAACCACTATCTGTACAGATTGTGGACAGCGGCTAGAGAACCGTTCAGACGTTAATTGAATGCAATTAAATATGCATTCACGCGACTGAATCTATGAAACAAAATAAGTTCGAAAGCTGGCTACGCATTTTGACACAAAGATTTAATTTATTTAACTCGTTTCAAAAGAATAAATATCCAATCGATAATCTTTTCTAGGTTTTGGTATTTCTTAGAAAATATTGTTCTCAAATTTCTCCTAAATTGATAAATACAGGGTGTCCCAAAATTAGCCTGCCAAACTTTAATAGCGAATTCTAGAACCGGAAATATTAAGAAAACCATAAACCGAAAAACCCTTGGTTTTACAGATACAGGGTGTTAAAAGTGTAGTGCTGAGGATCGTTTTTGTTTAATATTTTCGAAATGTTCAAAAATACTTATTTGAAACTTTGTTCACCTACTAAAATTTTTCTACCTAAAAAGATAAAGTTACTTTTGGCGATGTAAAATGCACATAGACGGGTAAAACTGGAGGAGCCAAGGAAAGTATTTCCCCAACTTTTTTGTGTGGGAGTTTTTATCACGTCACAAAAGTTAACAAAGAAAACACTAAAAATAACAAAGACAAAACCGAAACAAAAAGGTACTATTATTAATGCAATAAGTGTTTGAAGACGTTGCCATTTTGTGCAATGCAAAAACGAGCCCGGTGAGTTACAACAAGAGAAGCTCTTAAAATTTCGACTCTGTTTTCTCTGATTTGATTGGCCGCATTATTTATCCTTTGTAATAAATCCTCCCTTGTTTCTATTTCATCGGCCGTGTAAATTACACTATCCATAGCTCCCCATAGATAAAAATCCATAACAGTAAGGTCTGGCGAACGTGGCGGCCAGACTATGGGACCACCGCGCCAATTCACCTTTCTCGGAAATTTTGGTCTAACCAGGCTTGAACATTTCCATCATGTTGATAAATAATATTTATTCGAACATTTAGGTTTACCTCTTCTAAATGCTCTCCAAGCATATATTGAAGAACATTTAAATATTGAACAGCAGACAACCAATTGGGCATTTTCACGAGCAGACAACCAGTTGGGCATTTTCACGGGACCAATTAGTCTATGGAGAACTATCCCTGCCCGCATTCGAGGAAAAAAGCCAGCAGGTATGGTTTCCTGAACTCTTTGATAATGGTATGGATGAGCAGCTTGCAATCTCAACATCCGTTCAATATAAAATAAAAGAAGTTGTTAAAATAAAACTGCTAATTAGGTACCTAATCTCCATGTTATTACTGTTGAACGGAGTACGTTCGTATTTCGGGATCCGGTTCTTATGCTTATTTGAGGCTCATTTTCAAAATACTCTAGAACATTTTCCAAATTATGTCCTCCCTGTCCTCGAGCACGTTGAAAATTTCCCTGATTGGACAAGTTTTTGTGGATATCTGCGAAAACTTGTCGCCCAGAGACTATTCTGTTCGGAAATCGACTCTGGTACTCCCTTTCAGCAGCTCGGGAATTGCTGTTGCAAAAGCCATAGACGAAGTGCATATCTGCAAGTTCTCTGTTTGTCAGTTGTGCCATTTTAACGTAAACAAGCTATAATAATTTAGTAATAAATAATAATGAGGTAAAAATGCAGCAATACAATACTTTTATCACCAATTGTCAAATTAAACAAAATAGAATCTACATATTGCCAATTATCATTGTATTTCGCTCACGGATATACTACAAAACATAATTATTTAAAACTATCTTTGAACGTTTAGAAAATATTAAAGAAAAACGAATCTCAGCACTACGCCTTTAACACCCTGTATCTGGAAAAGCAAGGCATTTTCGGGCTATTGTTATATAAAGTTTTCTTATTATTTCCGGTTCTAGAATTCGGTATTAAAGTTTTGGTAGGCTGATTTTGGGACACCCTGTAGAGTTACACAAAGACAGAACACCATAGAAGGTCATATCTAAATTTCTTAGTTTATATTTATTATTCGGCTGGTCTCATGAAATAGAAACAGATTGGAGTTCATTAAAGAAAATATGCTATTCCTAGCATACTATGATAATTTTTAAACGAACTGGTTAATAAAACACAATAAGTAATATACATATTGTAATTTTTGGGCTATGTATTTGCAGTTTAGAAATGAATTCACTTATTGTAAGTTTGAGCAACATAATTTATTTCAACGACTGTACATGAGAATTTTCATAATTATAAAATTTGAATAACACAACCGTCAATTGAATGAATTCAGCGATTGGTGATAACACAAATACAAGTATTCCCATACAAATATTCAAAATAAGCATGCAGCTCGCCTACGAGTATTTATCAGCGTATTATTTAAAACTTTACTGCAAAGATAATTCGGCGTGAAAGAAATATTGTTTCCGAATGAATAAGCGGGAACAACAAACTTATTTGTAAGAAAGCTTTGGGGGTTGATAAGATTTACAGAGGTTCATTGTTGCTTGCGAACAATAAAACAATTAGGTCGGAAACAGATGAAAAGTGCCAAAATTCTCTTCATCAAAAATGGAGTTCATATAATTCGAACAGCTGTGATGGGAATACGTACGAATATTATGGAGACAACCGGAACCTTGGGGTGTATTAGATTTACAAAAAGCAGTCGCTATTAATTCAGGTCACACACTAACCCCGAATTGTCAGTAGTTCCCGTTTAATGAATTTCTGGCAATTTTTTATTCTGTTTGTTTTGTTTGCTCGCGTTGTTTTCTCGCTGCTCTTTTGTTGGTATCTTGTTTATCCCATATTTTACTGCCTCTCCAATCTCCATAACTTTGCTTGTAGCACTACTAGCGCAAATAGACTTTAAAACGTTAAAGGGCTTTTTTTATTTTTGGGAAAGGAATTTTATAACTGCCAACTCAACCAACGGTTAAAAATATCGACAAGCAACATATCAGGCAGTTTTGTGGAAGCATAAGCACACATCAAACGCCTAAGGAAAAATATAAAAACTTTTTATTAGGGGAATATTTGTATACCCATCAAAGACGTTTCATGTAAAATTCTCTCCCTTAATTTAAATACTTACATAAGCACTAAAGTTATTTGAGTAGCACTGTCGATGGAAACCTTTAAAGAGGCAAACATACTCGTATTTTGTTTTTGCTACAATCTGGCTGCATTCCCATTTGGTTGATTGAAGTTAAACTGCTACCCTAAAAAATGTGTACCCGCTGAATGAATATGACATAAGAATAAAATAATTTAATAGTTGACGACTAGCGCTGATTTGTACAGCTAAAAGTGTGAATTATTAAAAACTTTAAATGCCTACTTCATACATAAATCACGGGTGGCACTCTCGTAATTGAATTTTATTTGATCGTTGTGCTCAGCAGCCTGAATTTACTTTTTGTGAAGTTAAACGAGCAGTGAACGTAATACTACTTTTTTAAATTATAGTTTAAGTGTTTGGTATACAGGCATATGCTATTTCCGTATTCAATTCAAGTTTTTAAGAATTTCTTACAAAATAGTAGTAATATTTACACTATTTTTCTATAAAGATGTGAGGAAATCCCTGTTCAGTTCTATTTAATCTGTAGTTACCTATGACATCATAACAATTACTTGTCACTGAACTAAAATGTGGTTAGCAAGTCGAGAGGATTATAAGTCTGTACAGAGCGTTACAGAAATAGCTGCATTAATTTTAAATACTTACAAGATCAATTAAATGAAACAATTTTTTAATTTAACGTTCTCCAGGAAACGCATATTTTTTAACCATATCCCAAAAGTTCTTTCAGAACCTTTCCTGTAATGAGGTCGTATCCTCGAGTTTCCTTGGATTTGTGCGATCTTCGATTATACATCTGACTTTGTCGATTTTAAACTCGTTTATTTGTAAGGCTAATGGTTCCCAGCATCAAGTTGTTTCTATGTCGCATAATCTTCTCTTTGAGCTTATAAGTTTGAATAGTTGGAATATATCAGCAAGGTGCAGAGAAAACATTTCAGCTTTTTCCGTTGCACTTCTGGCCCAACCATCATTAATCATAATTGGTGGTATTTTTTGCGGTGTGTGTTTTAAATACTAAAACGAGCTTGACGTGGCTCACCTATATGTGTAGAGAACCGCTTTTCAATATACAGCCAATTTGAGCATATTTACCTATGTTCTTTATTGTTGGTTAGTAGATTTAGGCAATTAGGTTTAGGATATTTTATTAGAAAATGTAGTATCACGCTAAGGTGTTTGTGTATACGACTTTGATGTTTGAGCGCACTAGTCCCTATTTGAGTTACGGCGTCGGTTAGGTGCTCGCAGGCAAAACTCAACGCCGTGTGGCCTTAGCGCCAGTAGAAAGCGTTTGCTGAGAAACTACAAGGGAAGCAAAGCTTAAAATAGTACCCGGTGAGCTGTACAGAAGTACCGAAGTTTTGCAGATATTGCAGATGGGCGATTTGGTAACCATAACACCAACAAACGAAGCGAGCACTTAGTCGAGTGGTGCATTGAGGAAGGCATCCCCATGAAGGGCTACAGGAGACCACGATCAGGTAGTTCGCAACTGGCATTTATCAGTCATTACTACAGGCAGGTGATGTTGTTCAGCAATTTGCAATTCAAAGGTTGACATTGAAGCCGGCATGGTACGCCAAGAAGCGTAAGCGCACTGTATAACTGGAAACTGTGCATTATTTTCATAACCAATCGACAAACACGTTCGTTATAGTAATGGCCAGGTGAATGATACTGTTAGTTTTCGCAGCTACTTGATCGTATGGAAATTTCCACTTTCATTGTAGGCGTGAGAAAAACTACGTTTAATGCAAAATTGTAGTAGAAGAAATAGCCTTCTGTCAATAGAGATACATTGTTCGCTATATAAATATCTAGTACAAATAGTTTTTGGCGCAGTGTTTAATATTATTGTGAGTATAAATACTTGATGTAGTATTTCACTCTAACATTATTTAATTCTGCTATGTATGTTTCTTGTTTATTGGTGTGTAGACAAATTAGTTTTTATATAAATAGATTTTTAGAAATTACCTTTCCAAACAAGCACGAGTCCAGATTAATTTCTGTGTTTATTTCAACAAGCACTTTCTTTAACTACGACTGAGATAAACAAAGTAAGAGGGATTTCATTACTACTAAGCTAGCTGGCAATAACGGAGTTCTAAAGGAATCGATAGAAATGTCGCGGGGTACAAAACGTCTTGATACAGTGTTTAGTGGCCATCCAGAGTGAATATTTGCTGGTTCTGTACGAAAGAATTTTCTAGGTATGCCTCTAATGTTATGTCCCAGGTTTATTTCGGTTTTTAAACTCTCTCTTATCGTTTAACGATGGTGTTTTTGTTTTTCAACAATTCCTCATTTATTATTCATTGGGAGTAGACTGTCGTTCGCATTTAATTATGATTTTGACTATCGTTGCATTTCGTACATTGAGGTGTCCCATGGCTGCAGTAATTTCTACCTTTGGCTTTAAGATATATAATTTATATAACAAACGTAGTGCCACAATCGCTTTCGCTACTGAATTCATAATGTTAACATATGGCATTTGTAAAATGCCTACAATGTTAGTATGTAATAATTAAGTGGATTTAGAATTTTCCTTTGAATGATAACTCAGTAGTCCGCATTTGGCTTTCTTAGAATAAACACAGGCTCGACGCGCTCTGTTATCTTGGAAAGTGCAGTGCCATATGCAGATAGTGTAATCAGAGGTCTTCACTCATATTACTGAAGTAGCATCAAAAACCGCAAGTACAACATTCAATATCCTTTAAACGAATGTAAACTTTATACAATCAATGTTTCCAACTGGAAACGCCCACGGCTTCGGCCCGCCAACAGATTACGTTACTAATAACTATAGTGCTCCGGAAAATCACGGTTTTACATTTAATATACCAGGTGCTCAAGGTCTCCACCTTTCCCAACAAGCAAGTCAATCCAACCTGCAACCTGCAATGGTGACCCATAATCAAACACTTACTTTACCCGCATTTATACCACCCCCCAATGCAGCCCCAGAATCACAGGCAATGCAATATAACCCTAATCACCAGACTTCTCCTGGAATAGACAACCCTACAGACTATGGAAACACACAGCTCGAGAATGATTCAGACATAGATGAAATAAACAACGATACGGAACAAGAAAACTCAACTAACACTAATCACGAGTGGCAAACGACTAAAAAAAGAAAATTTACACAACAATCTAATCCCAGTAACATTCAACCCTACCAATTAAACACATCAAACAGATACGAAATTCTCTCGCATGAAAGAACCACTAACGATAACGACAACCAATTACCCAAAATCCCAAAACCCCCACCGATCTACATTCACGGTGTAACTAATTACGAGAAAATGATAGAAAATCTCACTCAAGTGCTTGAAATAGAGCAATATACACTACAGCAACATCCAATGACACCGTTAAAATCAACCCCTTAACTGTAGATTCTTACAGAAAACTAATGCGTCATCTGAAGGATGAAAATATAATACATCACACCTACCAACTTAAGGGGGATCGAGCATACAGGGTAGCCATCCGAAACCTACATCACTCTATTCCGATCGAGGTCATAAGGGCGGAGCTAGCAAAGCAAGGCCATCAAGTCCGAAATATCATCAATGTTAGACACCGAATAACTAAGCAGCCTCTCTCTCTTTTTATGGTAGATCTCGAACCATGTGAAAATAATAAAAAAATCTTCGACGTCAAACATATCAGCAATATAATAGTATCAATCGAGCCCCCCAGAAAGAAAAATGCTATTCCTCAATGCTTGAGATGTCAAGAATACGGACACACCAAAACATATTGCAACAAACCCTTCATCTGTGTCAAATGTGGCGGTGGACACCAAACATCCACTTGTAAGAAAGATCGTACAACCCCAGCTAAGTGCGCATTATGTGGCGGTGGGCACCCGGCCAATTACAAAGGCTGCACTGTCTACCAAGACCTTCAAAGAGCCAGAAACACACCTTCCAAAGGAACAGTAAACAAACATCGCCCGCATCAAGTACCATTCACCGCAACTGATTTCCCTCCTCTTCCAACACCTTTTCCTAGTTCCCCTACCGTCCATCAAGGAGTCCAGCCAAATGTCTCCATCTCTCATCCCACATGGGTAAGAAGACCTACCAATCCGCCAAATCCTAACAATCTCATAAATATGCACGAAATGTTCTCAAACTTCCTCCTCGAATTCAAAACAATGTTTTCCCAACTCTTAAGCCAAAATACGATGATCTTAAACATGCTCTCCACAGTTATAAATAAAATAGCTTCAAAATGACTTCACTACGCATTGCACTCTGGAATGCCAACGGTATCACAAACCACGTCCTTGAGATCTCCACATTCCTACAAATACAACACATAGACATATTACTTATCTCAGAAACGCATGCAACAACAAGAACAGTTTTAAAAATCCCACGCTATAATATCTATTACGCCAATCACCCAGATGGAACAGCCCATGGCGGCTCAGCAGTTATTGTCAAAAACACCATAGCTCATCACGAACTGCAACACTATCAAACAGAAAAAATTCAAAGCTCAATCGTTCAAGTTCATACCCTTCCATATCCACTCGTTGTAGCAGCAGTCTACAGTCCTCCACGACACTCCATCTCATCTGCCGAGTATGAGGAGTTCCTTAGACCACTAGGCAACAAGTTCATAGTAGGAGGTGACTGGAATGCAAAAAATACAGTCTGGGGGTCGAGAATAATCAACCCAAAAGGACGCAACCTTTTACGAACAATACAAAACAACAACTTTGGATATCTCTCAACTGGAGAACCCACTTATTGGCCCAGCGACCCAAATAAACTCCCCGATTTACTAGATTACGCAGTCACAAACGGTATAAGACACACCTACACCAAGACAGAATCGAACCAAGATTTATCTACTGACCATTCTCCAGTCATCATTACCCTTAGCACCACGATAATTGCTAAGGAATCGCCTCCAAGACTGCAATAAATATACGGACTGGGAACAATTTGCAAACTACCTAGATGAAAACCTTAGCCTGGCTATTCGAATCCAGAACAGCCAAGACCTCGATGTTGCCACTCAGTACCTGACTACCATGCTACAAACAGCCGCCTGGCAGGCTACTCCTGCTTCTGCAATCACCAATCCTGAATCAAATAACATCCCTCGTCATATCCGAGACCTTGTAGTAAAAAAACGAAGAGCCCGAAGACAGTGGCAGAGAACACGAACCCAACAAGATAAAACTTCTTATAATAGACTTGTCCACTGCTTGCACAACGCCTTACTAGAAGTACGCAACGACTCATTCAAAGATTACCTATCTAAACTCTCTCCAGATGACCAAACGATATGGAAGGCAACGAAGAAATTTAAACGACCGATAGTTGCACTGCCGCCCATCAAAAGACCCGACAATAGCTGTGCCAGAACAGACAAAGAAAAGGCAGATACATTCGGAACACATCTAGCCGACGTCTTTACGACCCCACCCCCCCAAGGGAATCACGACAACAACGAAATTAACTCCTTCCTGGACGTCCCCTGCCAGCTTCATCTACCCATCGCACCATTCTCACCAGCTGAAGTCCGCCATGAACTCCAATGCACCAATAAAAGAAAAGCTCCTGGATACGACCTCATAGTAGGAGAACTATTACACCACCTACCACGCAAGGCAGTAGTTCTTATTACAACCATCTACAACAGCATCCTGCGATTAACTTACTTTCCGATGCAATGGAAATTCGCTGAAATAATAATGATTGCTAAGCCTGGAAAACCACCCCACCAATCCTCTTCCTATCGACCAATAAGTCTCCTTCCCCTCCTGTCCAAAACTTTTGAAAGACTGTTATTAAAACGCATTAGGGATACAGCCGACCTCGACCAGATCATACCCTCCTATCAATTCGGATTCCGAGAGCACCACTCGACGATACACCAAGGCCACCGAATCGTCACTCAAATAATGGAGTGCCTTGAAACCAAAAAGGTCTGTACGACTGCACTCCTGGACATAAAACAGGCCTTCGATAAGGTCTGGCACCAAGGGCTGCTGTACAAGATTAAACTTCACTTTCCAAGCCAACTCTACTTGCTATTCAAATCGTACCTTGCTGACCGGATTTTCCAAGTCAAAATCAACAACACGGTCTCGGCCTATCATCGTATTACATCAGGAGTCCCGCAAGGTAGCGTACTGGGACCACTCCTCTACTTAATCTACACTTCCGACCTACCAACCACAAACGACACAGTGATTGCCACATTTGCGGACGACACGGCTATCCTAGCTACTAGTGAATCACCACAGGTTGCAGCCGATCGCCTCCAGCACCATTTGGACCTTCTCCAGGACTGGACCAATCTCTGGAGAGTATCCGTTAATAGCGAAAAATCTGCTCAAATAACATTTACCAACAAACAAGCAATCTGCCCACAAGCCAGATTCAACGACATCCCCCTCCCACTAAAATCAGAAGTAAAATATCTGGGGCTGCATCTCGACGCAAAGCTCACCTGGAGCACCCATGTTAAAGCCAAAAGAAAACAACTCGACCTAAAACTCAAGAAAATGTACTGGTTACTGGGGCCTCGCTCTCAACTCTCTCTCACAAACAAGCTTCTTCTATATAAGGTTATACTAAAGCCCATATGGACATATGGAATACAGCTCTGGGGCTGTACAAAGGCCTCCCACACCAAAATATTACAGCGGTTCCAATCCAAGACCCTCCGCTTAATCGCCAACGCACCCTGGTACATCAGGAACGATACACTCCACACAGATCTTAACATCCCAACCGTTGCACACGAAATCCGGAGACTCGCCATTACCTACCATTACCAACTCGCAGGACACGGAAATGTCCTCATCGAACAGCTGTCTAACCCACCCGCAGTTGCCCGCAGACTCCAACGAAACTGGCCACAGGACCTCACCCACCAACTTCCACAGCCATAACATAATATATCTGGGAGAATAGCGCTGGCTATATCCCCTCACATGACATGTAATGTTCTACCATTTAATTATTACTCAACTCAAGAGTAGATTGTAAATATGCAATGAATGAATAAAAAAAAAAATGATAACTCAAGTTATGATAAACATTGAAAGTACTAGAATGTGATAAAATTACACATCCTTGAAGTGAGCAGACAACAGGAACAAGTTCTTATGAAATCTTGCAGAGTAGGAACAGTTCTTGTGAGAACCGCGTAACTACAGAATTTTAACAGGCCTACGCGCATTCTTTGAAAGACGGATATAGATGATTACATAAAACTTGCAATCATGAGTAGTGATAAAGGAAAGATAAAGTTTGAAAACATATTTTTGTGGACATTTACAGCAGAGCAAATGGGTTTCTGGAGGTCATTAAATGAACTGTTTTGTTATCCATGTGTTCTGTTTTATTGAGAAGGAATAACAGGGATAAAGATTTTAAACGTTTAATTTAACACCAGGGTACATTCGGTGTTGTGTTCCAATACTTTTTGCTTCGTGTATATAACGTTTCCTTTTTAATTATAAAAACAAAAAGTAATAGCTATATACGAGTATTGATTAAAACATCGACGCAATGTATTGCTTGTTAAAAATTAAGAGCGCCTATATACAATTATCACGAGCTTCTACTGGTAGGTCTGTTGTACAGTAGAAAAAAGTTAATATTGTTCTTGTTCAGCGATCGTAACAATTCCCTACCGTTATGGACAATCACCTTGTACATCCAATGGTTATGCTTGGCGGTATTTTGAGGTAATGCCCATTGTTTTAGAGCCTTTCACATATCAGAACTATGTCTAGCTTGCGTATAGCTATAAATGCTTGTAACTCTTGACTAGGGTTGTTGAAGCCGTTTAAGTTTGAACCATTAGTGCAACTTGAAAAGTATGCTTGTTAGCAGATATAACATGCTCTTCATGTTCTCCAATCACTCGCACAACTATGCTTTAAAAAATAACTTCAAATAGTGTTAGCCTGAGGAGTAAAAATTAGAAAGAGCAGAAAAAACGCTAAACATCATTTGGCTCGTTTAATGGAAGCAAGTGAATTTTAAAGATTCTCTTTTTTAGTCAAGAATATAGAAACTAGTAAAGATGTTTGTGAGAAACTTGGATAATATACTACGGTAAAAACTGTTGACGTTAAACTAGAACATTTATCTATTTCTGGCTACATACCGACATATATTCCAGAGATAAAAATATAAAGAAGATGTTAAGTAAGTAATGGAACGGTAATTTTTCTCTGAGATTTTAAAGCCATACTTGACCGGAGTCACCAAGTCAACCGATTTCGAGAAATCTGTAAAGTAAGTCTTCAATACGATCTCTCTGTAACGCAATTTTACATTCTTAGAGTCACCACACAAAGGTAAATGAAAATACCATATTTTCATTGTTCTTTTATTAGACATATTCGACGAATCTCGCGATTTTAATATTTTTGCTGAAAATGTTCAAGATAATTTGAACTTGAAGCTCTGTATCTTCTTAATTATCAACATATTATTAGGACATACCTAATTTAATACTATATTTTTAGCTTTAGAATACATAGCTCACGTTTGTCTCATTATTTGGGAAACAACCTGTATAGAATGGCTCGTGTAAGACCAGACCAGCACGTTTTATCAAAAGTAAACTGCGGCCGATGATTAGATTAAAACCGTTGAATGCAGACAGACATATTGAATCGACAGCTGTAATCGGCACTAATAAATGCAGGAAATGTGCACTCGCAGCTTGGCCACAGCTATTTCTGTTGTATCCCTGGCAGAGCTATGTGAAACTTACAGTGTTTAATTTTCATTCAAATCTGACACGAGTTTACATTCAGCGATTTTAATCAGTTGATTCGCTATATATTGGTGCAATCGGGTAGAATGAAAATTGCAATATCAGATAATATCGGATTACGTCTAAAGCAGAGCTGCATTGCTGTCTTCATCACTGTGGGTACTGTTGGATGACGTTTCCAATTTCCATCTGTGATGCTATATAATTTCCATTTATTTTTACACTTGCCTGTTCCACTTACAATTGTCAACGTTAGGCATTAATAAAGCCACTTTGAAGGTTTCTAAATATAATTTAATGACTGAAGATCATTGATCATTGATTAGATTGCGCTGTAGCTGAATAATGGATTTCAAGGGTATGCAATTTTAAAACCGGAAAATTAAATACCTACTAGTTATGAGCCTGCATTTTCCATTATCTCAACTGTGCGTGCATTTCCAATTTGGCTGAAAATAATTAGAATTTGGAGTTATGTATATATATATATATATGTATTTTAGGTAAGAATTAACCATACGTTAGATGTGAATGCGGACTTTATTCAGACCCATGCCATTGTTCTTGTCAAATATATATGTTTACTCCAAAGCATAGTCAACCGTTTTTTACATTGATCGCTTACTAAGAAATTCATACCAACTGTTGAACGTGAATGAACCCCGTCAATTACCTGCTGTAAGAGATGACAATTAGTTGAACGTTGCTTTGCTGCTTTAAAAGTACTGTTGTACAATATAGGACATTATTTTTACATGACTGTTGTGTCCAGAGAAAACACAATAGAAATTTATCAAATCTTATAATTATATAGCCTGCATATCTTTAGTTCTTTGATTGAACATGATAAATTGAGTATACTTCAACGTATATGTCGATTTAGTTTTCAAGGTTTTACTTTCCCTGGAGTATTTTAAATGAATGTTATGTATTAAGTGAACATACACTTTAATCATATGAAATAATTAGTGGAATAGTTAATTTAGAAACACTTTATATTGCAAATATTACCTTGTCTAAGTAAATTGAATTATCAATATATTTAAAGATAATGTTAATGATGCACACGATTGCATCATATATCATATGTCTACAGTAATGCATTAAAGGTATTACGGTTAATTTAAATTAGATACAGTGTCAATTTGTAATCTTACGACAACACCACGTTCGTCGTTACTACACTAGAAAAATTAATGATCATCAATCATCACCTTGAAACACGCTTGAAAGGTATTTTATAGTGTATAGCATAGGTGTACAAGTACTGGCGTTTTTGCTTAAGCCCATTTAAAAAATTACCTCATATTATGCTTAGAGTTTGTTTCATATTATTTTGCGTCAATTATGTACTCTGAAATTTCTTAACTGTTGCACTACGAATAGTAAAAAGAAAAATTGCGGAAACAAAACTCGTGGTTATGTACTATTCAATACCCGCTATATGGAAATAAGAAGACTGAACTCTTATGAACCCCATATAGAAATTGTATTGTCAAAGGAATATTGATTACCTTTCAAGGTGACATAATTGTAGATTATGGGGGAACTAAGTAGTTATCACTCATGAACCACATGTACTTCAATGAACTTGTGAGAAGCAGAAAGGAAGAGTAAAAACGTTAATTACATAATTTCTTAATGATTGTACTTATTATTCTGCACTAATCCGATAAGTGCTTTGGATTTGACCCAAACTTTGAGATCCGGGGGGCAGTTTTAATAATTCGACCGCGATTGCATTTAAAACTACATTTAAACCCACAGATAAGCTATGAAACTATGAATACCACTCAAAGACTCCATTAAATTGGTCTGCTACCCATTCCAATGTTATATGGCTGAGAAATATTAAATCGTAAGCCATCTAATGAACGCCATGTCATGTTGACATAAATGTTTATATGTAAAGGTAAAATCTAACCAGAACTACCGTTTTATAACTAACTTACCCTAACTATGTATAATTATTAGTATTACTAATAAGCTGCTCAAGTACAGGTCTAAAGAGTAGCTTCAGCACTGCGAAAACATTAAGTATTATAGTGAAAATGAAATTTCGACTTTCGCCAAAACCAAATAGCGCATGAAGGTGCTCGGGACCTTAGCAACAACTTTGCCCCCTTTCAAAATTTCGATATCTGTAGCCGTTCGAAAGTTACAGGCGATCCAGACAGACAGACAGACGGACGGACGGACGGACGGACGGACAAAACGTTCGCATAAGTACGCTGAAGCTACTAATAAATAATGTCTATAAGAGATTTAAAGAAGTCATGTAATCTGACTTATCGCTTTCTCGTATTGTCCACTAATTTTCAATTGAAATCTTATTTAAACACATTACCTTCAAAATAGCTAAGAACCTATCTTAATTTAGGTTACTTTACGTACAAATCGACTTTCTGAAAGTACTCAAAACTGCCCAAAAACCGTAAATAAAAGTTCGCAGAAAAGCGAATTCAACATCGAAAGATTTTTAATTTATCACAATAGCTTTAATAGCCAGTTGCCGTGACCTTTTCTATGCATCTTAGAGTTCTTGAAAATTTTTCCGGTGCCATACAAAGGTTAAGGGGTTCTCACATAATTTTAATACAAAATCAATCTTAACGTTGCCCTGTTGGTCTCTATCCACAGCAATATATAATTCCTTTTCTGCTTTAAAATTCCTTACACGTACCATAATATGTGTTTATCATGACTCCTTGTAGTAATAGTAGTTTCCATTATATTGGGACATAGAGCACACACGAGCTTTCGAGCTGAGGAATTGTCATTTTCGGTTTTTCCAGCTGTTCTTCGGCAGTTATTTTTTGGGTGGCCTCCCTGCGAGTTCCAATACAAAACAATTTCACTGATCACGTTCTTGGTTTTTTGCAGTGTGGCTAAACTCTATAGTTCCTCGTTGCTGACGACATTTGATAATAACATTTTCAAAATGTTACTTGAATACCGATTTACAAAAACTTGTAGCTTCTGCTTTATGATGCGTTTGACTGTACTGTTTAACATAATAAATAAGTTTATGGCTGTGTTTATCCTTGCAGCTATATCTTGTTGCATACTCAACTCATTTTATTTGTTCACCATCCACAATGATTTAAGGGGCATCCATGTTTACACACAGTAAATTAGTCTTATTTTTATTACTTCCCGTTGTAATTTTTTGACATAACGACACGCAGCTTGGCTAAACTGCAAAATCCGGGGTCAATGCCTATCCTTTGTGTTTCTTGTAATGTAGTTTTAATTTTTAGAGAAACAGAACTTACACTTACCTTTTTTTTATAATAGATGTTAAAAATGTTGTTGGTTATTTTCTATACACAAATTTACTCGTCTCTTTATGTTGTCAAAGACGGCTTCTAACTGTTGCGGTGTGATTGCATATTAATGGCATTCACTATGGCATCCTGTAACTCATCAACCGTATGCAAACGATTTGCATGCACAACATTTTTAAAATGACCAAACATAAAGGAATCGAGCCGTGTCAAATCAGATGATAGCGATGACCGTCGATCTGTGCTTATTAGTCTATCCTAGAAATATTGTGATAAATATTCCATCGTTGTCCGAGCTACCGTCTTTTGTTTTCGAGGTAGAAACAAAAACCGCATTTTTCGACTTTCCGTTTAGTGGCTATGTTTCGCTTATTTATGAAAATAGAGAAAAGTTATTTTTACTCTCTTCTTTCTTCATAAGAATCCAGGGGCGTAGTAAATTTTCCAAAAAGTGTTAAAATTCGAGTGACAACATCAAGTTGTATTTTCTTATATGGTTTCTTATATGGAATTCATAGTAGGCAGAATCGAACCTTTGTATCTAACTCGAACACAAAAGACGATGGCTTGGTGTGCACCATTAAGCTTTTCTTGAAAAAAAGGGATCGAGGATGAGGAGTCCACTTTTCTATATATCCTATAGTTACTGAGATTCTCTATAAAAACGTAAAAATTTTCCCACCCTGTACACCAGACTGGGTTCCGTTGTTCTTGTGCGCTTCGCTACAGAGGAGAAAGTAGTTTTGGTATTTGCTTTTTTCCTTTCCTTGACTCCTTTATTAGAGAGAGAACATATACGAATATAATTTTTTGATTTCGCGGAATGAGAAAGAAATAGATACATTTTGATTTTATATACTTTTTCTTGAGGTGTAATTGTTTTGGTATAGAAACGTCAAGGTGTTTGGTGATTTTTTTAATAGCTCCCAAAAACACAAGTGTAAGTGTGTATTGTTAAGAAAAAAAAATTGAATTCCGTGCAGCTACCGGATTCCTCACAGAACAGGGAAAACGTGTAGAAACCATTCTAAATGAAATGCAAGCTGTTTATGCAAATGCATGTCCTCGTAGAACCATGATTCATAAGTGGTCATACTTTTTTAAACAAGATAGTCATTAGAAATGTTCTAAATTAAAAACCAAACTACTTTACAACACATGGAATGGTTATCGTGTCGAATTTGCTGTTATGGAAAATGGTCGAACAAAACTAAAATAGATCACAGAAATGTTCAAAATCTCAAAAGACTGCTTCAAAAATTCTCATGTCATATCAAAAGTGAGTACAAGGTGGGTACCGCTCAGGCTCACACCACCTTAAAGGCACTACCGAGTTGAATGATGTAAGAAGTCTCTGGAGTGTTGTGGTACGTTTCCAGTAAGCATTACCAACAAAATGGCAACCGGAGATGAAACTTTAATCTATTAGCATCATCCCGATCCAATACAAAAGTCCATGCAATGACATGTAAAGAGTGGCCCAGTCCTGAAGGAGTTCAATGTCGTAGAGCTGGATGCTGGAAACGTAATAGCGACAGCTTTTTGGGACAAGAGATTCTGTTTACAGAATATTAAGAAAGTGAGCATACTACGCTAATATCTTAAATCATTTGAAAGCCGTGAAGAAAAAAAGAGAGACAAATTAGCAAAAGGTGTACCCTTAGTTTCTGATAACGCCCTTGTTTACAAACTTATTGGGGCTTTGAATAAATAAATCATCCCCGGTACAGAGTTCTCTTTTAGCTCGGCGTGATTCTTTTATTTTTCCTAATTTTAAAAAACCTTCGTTCCATGTTCGACCACGTCCGAAGGATGTCAAAAATAAAAAAAAAATCAACATACTTTCGTCTTTTTCTTGCCCATTCCGAAAATACAATAAAGTCCACTCGTAAGAATGTTGTCTCTGTTATTATTTATTGATTTTTATTAGTCTCAGATGTTATATTTTAATAATCAGACGTAAGGGTTTAGATTGCTACAGTTTTACAATAGCTCTTGCACCTTAGATTAGACAGAAAACATTATAACTTTAAACACAAACGAAATGGCAAGAGTGAATGGTATAGAACCAGAAGAAATAAAAACAGTTTAAACTGTTTCGCAATTAAAAGGTGTAGTAAAGCTGGAAGGTAAACAGCTGATTACTAAAATGCATTTAATGGAGCCTGAATGAATTGAATTAATTAAAGTATCTACTACTATCATATTAAAGTTTCCTTTATTTGTTGTATGAAATTACAGTAATACTATAGCCATTAATTCAGGATTACGTTATGGTTACAATACGTGTTCCGTATTACTTAACAATGTATCACGATAAATTGAATGTAACAGCTTCTAAAGGTAATTCCATAGTTAGATCCAGAACAGTAATTGAGCATGTAACACGGCTTTTTACCTATCAGTACACTCTACTATACTGTTACTTTGTATTGCCGTGGATCGCTAGCTTATTCAGTTGGTGAAGTATGAGACTCTATTAGTATCGTCAGTGCAGATAAGAGCAAGCTAATATTGTTTAGGGGTAGCTCATTGTCACCTGGAATGTTGTACCTACACATGCAAACACTATCAGCAATAAAAGTCCAATAATTTATATACACCCATATAATCTGTAAGAAAACACAAACACAAGAAAATACATATACAAAATACACAATAAAACGGTTGCGCGCTACATATATGAAAACAGATCGTTAAAGTTCAGCTATCAACGCAAAGTCAAAGGACACGAGCGTGGGATGTAAAGGAATTCAGCGCACCAATAAAGTAGTGCGAAGTTGTCTATTCTTTTAAGGGAGCTCGTACCACGAGACTCTGCAGGCAGGGGATCTCCCGTGCTCTCAAACACGGTGATGATGGCTCTAGATTTTGCAATAATATTTCACTTTGTACGGTGATTATGGCTAGCAACTATCCTGGCTTTTGGAGGCTCCCAAATATTTTAGCAGTATCGCAAGAAAGGTGCTCTTTCTATGGCGTCGCAGCGATAGTTGCCTTCTAACAGCGGCTGCAGCCTGTGGTGCTGATGCAACAGGACGCTGTGTTCCCTCTTAGGATTCACAATGTGACTGGCGAATAATGCAAGCCACGTCACACTATACTGAGCACCTTTTAGGGCTGTTATTAGCTCGCGCCGAGCTTCTGTTAATTCGTAAGCACGAGCAGCTTGCTTGCTTACGATTCGCACCCTTTACTAGCTGGGGCCCGAATGACTGTCCCGCGGGGCTCAGGCATTGTTGCAATTCTATTTCCTATAATCTTCCTGGAATTATGCTTCTGTATACGCAAATTAACTCACGTTCACACTCGCGATATCGCGTCCAGATACTTATAATACGTGGCTATGAACTATATGAATACAGGTGGCATGAATTGGCCCGTTACAAGTACAAGCCGATAAAACAAGGGTCAATATTCAAATTTCTAGGTCGTGAAATAATGTATTAAGGCATTACATGAAAATTAAAATAGTGAGTAGTACAAATAAAAATACATTACAAAGAAAGGCGGAAAAAATTCAATGTTGATATGATGTCATTAAACACGGGTATCTACTAACAAAGCAAAAATAAAGAGACAGAGCACAGCAATACGTTTTCTGCGATATGTTGGTGGATATATTGTATCAAATTTAATTTTTTTGTCCAACAAAAGCTCATCAACAAACAACTCATGGCCAGACGAACTATTGTTGCTATCGACTTGTTTCCTTTCCATTGCAGACTTGCGATACCTATAGAACGACCCCGAAGAAAAGATAATCCAATTTGGCCATATAATCGTAAGTGGTCATTATATCTCTTGAATAAAGCCTAATATCATTCTGCTAGTACATCAAACACACAAAGCGAAATAGCACTTGCAGTTGTGGTATTTAATCAAATTATACAAGAACATTAACAGCTTAAATATGGGTGCAGTTGATCAGACCAGTATTTTTGACAGAAATCTATGATTTAAGCAGATTTCTCAGCCAGAAGGACGATTACAAGACATTGTTTTAAATACAGTAAGGTGTGCCCATTGTATGGAAATAGCTAGACTGAAATTTTATTACGAACACAACTGCATATAATGAGAGGTTGTTGAAGACCATTTAAAGCTAACTAGGCATGCACCTACAAGATTGCTTAATTTTTTGTGTGACGGCTGCTTTACCTAGCAGCCTGCCAGAACTTCCTCGCAGGATGACACGTAAAGAACAGCCAGCCTTTGTTGCAAGCCGAGCGGAACTAACACGCGTTGTCAGTGCTGTTTTTGTCTACTAAGGGCTTAATGGTTTTGAGGAAGAGGCCGTAATTAGATTTGCCCCGAAATGATAGACAAGCATTTTTCTATACGAGCCGTAATGAGGCCGAATTAAGGAAAACATACATTTCGTGCGCCCCTCGTCCAAACATTTACTTTCTGCCTGAGCGTTCCTAAAGGATTTTCGTAGAATTTGTAACATCTAACGAGACCTGTATTAATGGGCTACTTTATGCAAATTTATGGAACTTCCTCGTGCAACGAGGATTCATTTTGCTGCAAAAAGCAACTTAGACCGAACGGAAATAGCTCTAAAAATATTCAGATTAAAACGCTTGCCATTCAGGTTTTATTTTACCTCTTTCATACTTTGGAAACTTTAAGCCACATTGAACTATGCGGTCCTTATCCTTGATTGCTATTAAATAAAAATACACAGAAGTTATAATCGCTTATTTACCATTGTTTGCATTAATTACTGGTTAAATTGGCCATTAGACAATTAATAACAGATTAGTACATACCTTATGATCAATAATATGAAACAATAGGTTTGTTTCTATCACGACATATATCATGCTATTGTTGCGAGCAAATACAAGAGATTCATCCAAGTTGTTCAAAATTTGCTGTCACCAAACAAAATGGATCCTTAATACAGTAGTTAAAAGTATCTAGTCTGCTTATCAGTTCACCTGTCTATTATGTTTTTGTGTTATTTCATGATTTAATGATTACTTTTAGATTTTCTTCAATTTGAATTAACTAAAGAATATACAAAACAGTTTATCAAAATTATGATAGAAAGCACTATTTGCCCTATTAAGAAGCTTCACCCAATTACAGAAGAATTTCTTTTGTTAATTTCTCCAAATAAATTACTCACTAGCAGACTACCACTCAAGCAAGAGCAATCAGGTTTCAGGAGAAACATCTCGTCGACCGATAGATTATTCATTTTAAAACCAATAGAGATATGATTGGGCACAACTAAAAGATGCAATGAAGATACTTGCTAAAAACAGGTAACAACTTAACTTTAAAAGTTCTAAAGAACCTAACTACGAGAACCAAGACACAAGTTGAAACTGACAATTAAAAAAATTTCTCCATTGGAGATAGCATCAGTCGTTTACTTTTCAACCTGGTGATGAGGAAAATTACCACTACGAATCGTCGCGTATTTTACTTGTCTTCAAAAACAGATCAGATACATGAAATATGATCATATGATAAAGCAGAACCTAAACAATAACTGTCTCTAATAAAACCAGTGCGTTGCATGCTTAACATATATGAAAACATCATCAAGCAAGCCATATATTTCAATTGCGTCAGAAGGAAAATAATAAGCAGGTGCAATTTAGAAGATGAAGTCAACCATAAAGCAAATAATGCCGTTTCTGGAAGTCTCAGAAGCAATAGATCACACAATAGGCGGCCTAGATTAAATGGCAACTGTAATAGAGACGCTTAGAATGATAGTAAGTCACCTTCTAAGAGGCAAGAAATGAACCAACGAAATGAGATAAACATGCAAGTTGAATGATGTGGCAAGATGGAATTAGCAAACAGGGAGGAAAGAAGTAATAAATAATAAATTAAAAAGAAACGAAAAACCTTATAGAAGACGACCCGTATGGAAACCACATAAAATGCGGAAAGACAAAATGTATCCAACCTTTCAAGAGGCCCAGCCTGTAATGTATAATAAACACAAAGTCATCCTCATAGAATCGTAATTCAAAGATAAGTTGTACAAGTAATGTGGCTACATGATTCGGTTTAAAATGTCTAAAACCATCTTCAGGCTAAAAACAACAAACAAACTTAGAATACAAAAAACTAATAAGATGAACACCTTGCCTAAAGACAAGAAGCAGAATGGATTACTCCATAGACAAATAAACAATTCAATAATTAAAATAGACAAAACAAGAGAAACGCACTAGGAGACAGACACGTTAAAATGAATAAAATTATTTATTTATCTATGGCGACCCGTCGCGGTGAAGAACTGTAAATACGCATCGAAGCCAACAAAGTGCCAAAAATTGATAGAAGGAAAACATGAAATTAATCGAGTTTTATATTCATAAAATTGTAATTGCTACTGCTGGAGAAGTCTGCCACCTCATTGAGGCAATTATTGATAAGGGAAAAGGGGGTGGAAAAGGAAATTATATGTTGTAATATTTACTTTTGTGTTCTTTGGGCTGTTTGAAAATATTCTATTATTTTATTTGTAATCGTATAATTATAGGCTTTGGACTAAACCAGCCACTAGAATAAGATACGTTCTAAATTTAGCACAGAATCGAAACGAGTCCAAAGCTAATCGCCAGAGGGAGGGTTGTTTTTAAGAATCGGACGGTGTTTTCTGCAGGGTGTTTTTGAATATCGGTGGGCTTTTGCGGCAGTTAGCCAAGAATTCCCATATGGGAATGTTGTGAAACCCAAGGCGACTGGGGGTGGCATTTTGTACAATGCGAGGGCAGTCGATAGGCGAGGTAGCACATGTGTGCACGCAAAAGCCGATGCACCGCAGGTATCATTCCGCGTGGATGTATTTGTTTGTCAGTGAATTGAACTGCGGTAGATATATGGATTATAAGAGAACGGATGAAACGATGAGGTCTGTAAAAAGAAAATGCTAGTGCTTGCGTAGCTTTGCAAATGTAGTTATTGAACAGCGGAGTCGAACATTCGTTATTGTTCGACTGAGGCTGACTGTAAACAGGTTTATTAATTGGGTCGTTGTTCTTTGTTATCGTTGGCCAGGGGTCAACAGAGAGCGCTCTCATGCCTGGATCAGTAGCCATTCGGCGAGATGGTCCACGATCCTTGACCTGATAAGCATCTTGCTTATCAGCGATCTCCAGATAGCCCGTCACGATGGCTTGTGAAGCCCGTCTCCCAAAGATTCCTTATACCTGTGTCTTTTACGGTCCACACGGCCACCGTAATTGCAGGCTACATTGACAAGAGTTGGACCCATTGCTGCAGTTAACGTTTGGTTAAGGCATACTAGATGCGGTAAGCGTCCGTGTTTTCCGAGAATTATTACAGGCACATCATCTAAGGTGCACCGAAACATATACTTGATGAGGTCTTCGTCGAGATGCGACGTGGGAACGCCAGGGGGCATAAAACCCCCTGTAAGTATTATGTAATGAGCACATTACTGCTAAAAGCTGAATGTTTATTGTTTTGCTTGCACGACTGTGGAATTGGCTGAGCGGACTGGCGTGTGCAACCACCTGCTATATAAAAGGACTCGTCCGCCTTGCACCCCCAGTATTATGTTTCTGAATTACAAGCCCCAGAACCGCAGGGGAGTTATGGAATTTCTGGTAAGTCACCAGTTTTTGTAAAATTTATGCACGTGAACCGATATGAATCCAGGAAAAAATAAATTAGCCCGGGGCACCGAAAATAAGTGCCTACAGGTAATATTAAAGCGTTTGAAGATGTTTTTTAAAGAGTTGACAAGAGTGCGGTGTAGGGAAGTGAACGAAAAGAGTTGAGTTAATTCTTTGTATCTAGAGATCTGTGGGCTGACAATGTGGTGTGGGTTAAATAATGTTGTAAACGATAAAAAATGGGTACAATAATGTGAAGGTGGTAGCCGTTATTAGCAGCTATCTGTTTTATAATGTTGAGTTTACTAGTGAAGTTACAATGGTTTAGGGGTGTCAAAAGCAAACGTCTACAAAGAAATCCCATTTCTCTTTAGACGTTTGCTTTCATTAGTGTTATTTGAAATACATGTATTTTATTGAGTGCATTTGTAGTTGATGTTACACTTTAAGCATTACAAATTTAAAGTTATATTTTCATCAGTTGATTGAGTTATTTGTAACCCTTGACGCAATTTTTAAGGCTTCATTCTTAATGGAACTAGTAAAATTTCCTTTGTTTTTTAGTCTAGATTACTCATTTCAGTTGAAGCCTTTGTGAAATATAACAATAGGTACACAATTTTTCCTTATCTGCTTAAATGAAATTACTGTAGTCTACGCTAACTGCACTCTTCACATCTGATACTGTGCGAGACCAAGTTCACTTCAGTAAAGGTAGAATCCACGTTATTTATTATTCATGGCTGGCAATCGATATTCCGGTCGGTAATAATTTATTTAGAACGCTGCAATCGTTGCGAAAGTCTAATAATACTGCATGCTTTATGTGCGTTTATATGTGTTAACAGTTTCCTTTTTATTAAAACGGCACAAAGCGTAGGCGCTGCCTGAAGTACCTCGTTTTGGTATAGCGCAGCTGTATTTAATAACGGCTGACTGGACTATTATTACACATTTAAACCAAACCCTACATGAATTCGCGCGGCGTTATTGAAAATGTAGGTTAAAAGAAGATTTAGGAGATCAACAAAGAAAACGTGGTATGATCGTACTTAATAGAAAACTAAACCCGCGGCTGGAAGTATATCTGGCATTTTCTAGTTCAATTTCTCTGCCACTGAAATGTGAATTCGAGTCCACATTCCAGCACTTGACGGACTGACTTTTATCTTTAAGCCATAAAACAAAAATTAAAAACGTACAGTTAGCAAAGCTATGACTAGTTTTAAGTTTTGCTCACATAAAACAATTGAGTTTGTTTTGCAAACAGTACGTTTAGATTCTGTAATAACGATATCCCTTGGTAAACATGAGCATTGTTAGCATCAAATCGATTCGTCGACTAATTCTCTCGAACAAAACAAATTTTATGAAAACTTGGATAAAATTGCCGGCCGGCAAGTCAGGAATATGGCGTGCAGTTCTTTAAGTATTAACCAATGATTAAACTTCAAAAGGGCACCGACCAATATTTATCAATTAACGACAAGTGTATCCAGGCATTCGACTGAGAATTCGTAAACTCAAGTAGCACACAAAATCTTGAAAAATCACATACAGGTAGCAATATCTAGTAATAACACCAAAGTGCTAATATCAGAGTATAATTGTTTATAATTCATAGAATTCAGTACAAATATCCGATAATTGCAAGTAATCATCGGAAACTGCAATATCTTGGGCATATTATGAGGAATACAGATAGATACGATCTCCTTCAACAAATATTACAGGGCAAGATCAACAGTAGGAGAGGAACAGGACGAAGAAGAATCTCGTGGTTGGCGGATCTAAGACGGCGGTTCCATAAATCATTAGCCTAACTCTTCAGGATAGCTACCAACAAAGTACGAATAGCCATGATGATTGCCAACATTCGGAACGAATAGACACCTAAAGAAGAAGAAGAATCATTAGTACGAATTTCAAATAACTATTGGCCGGTCTAAAGTTAATTAGTAGTGCAAATTTCAAATTAAAGGCTTACACAACAGTCATAACAAAGGTACAAACATGATCCACAACAGATTAAAATTAAAGGCGGTTGCAATTAACCTAGACGCAGTGGTTGGGAAATCAATAATTTAAGTACGTAGTTCGTAAAGCGAATTGTAGAATAGCAGCCGACGTCCGAATTGGTAGCAATCGGGTGACCTAACACTGGTTCACTGATCACACCTTGTATAGTTTCATTTAAAAGAAAGGAAGGCAAAACCTGATCTTAGCTTCCTTTGAGCCCGTTCTGCACGCTATCTGATAATCCAGGTAAGTGGGGGTCCACACATCCGAAGATTCGAATGCAGGTTATAACAACTCGAACAAGGCAAATGGCGACGGTTTGATCGCGGAATGGCGTTTCACGGCCAATGCTAAACCTATGAGTTTCAAGAGCCCCAGATTGGTTACTGAAGAATAGGAAGAATCCAATAGGGACTCATGGATGCTTTCAATAAGAATCGGCGTAAAGAGTTTCAAGCGGACGTAATCCAGTGATCAACTTGGGTCAGCGTGCCGCTAAATGACAGGTGACAATTTTTCTGCCAGTGAAATGGGAATTCGAATTCGAGTACACATTCAAGCACTTGACGGATTGACTTTTATCTTTAAGCTATAAAGCAAAAATTAAAAACTTATAGTTAGCAAAACTATGACTAGTTTTAAGTTTTGCTCGCAGCCATAATATTATTAAATAACCAACTAAACGCCTTAAACAAATCTTCCACAGAACTGCACAGGATACAACGATCTGCAGCTTCTGCTGGGCCACGAACCAAAACCATATTCTGTAAGCCCGTAAAGCCGCAGGGCAATTAAAAACCAAGTGACCATCACGGCGTTCCAGGAAAAAAGCCAACATTTGAGTCGCTTAGCCGCGCAGACTCAAAGAAGGCTGTGAGAGCGTGAAAATACGAAAACTCGCATCACAGACATTAAAAATATAGACGGCGCGCACATCGGATTGTGACCACTCAGAAGAGCAATCTAAGTGTAACAATAGCGTCAGATAATGATACACCTATTTATCTACACTGCTAGATGTAGCTCTTCCTTTGTTCTTCTATCTGGTCCTACCTTGTGTCAGATTGATTAAGATTCTTGCTATTGTATTTACCTGGTCTAACCAGCTTGTTATAAATATTTTTCATTGTGCTTCCCAGATTCTCCAGACTTACATTTCTGAAATCCATTTATAGCTTTTCGTCCTTCTACAATGGTTGAATCAGTGTTATCTTCATTTTCTCATTCTCTCTTTAGATGTCTTACTCTTTTACTACTCTTGTCCTTTGTCTTAATCATTGCTTAGTTTTTTTCCTGAACGTCACTCCCATAGCTCTTTGATTTACTTTTAATTTACTGAATGTCTTTATTATTTATTTAGGCTTGCAAAGGCGTTCGCTAAGTACCAAACATACTCCTGAACAATATTATTATTAATAACCATTGCTATTTCCCATATGAAAACTGCGAGAGAGGCAATATGGACTATTGAGAACAATTTTTCCCGAGAACAGATCAAAATATTGAAATAATATATTGGTATTTCTCTCTACCTAATATTTAAAAATCCAAAATACAGTAAGCATATTTGCAAATTGAACAATGTATTTGTAAGAGAGTGAAATAGGTGGTTGGCTAACTACCGTAAAGTAACAGATAAGGGTGAACTTACCTAACGTAATGTTTTTATATTTTGTTTATTATTCCAAAACCAGTTAAATTGTTGTTATAGGGGAAACCCCATTTGTGATATGCAAAAAGCTTGAACGTTTTCCACAGGATGAAGTTAATTGATTTTACATTGAGCGATTTACTCAGCTACCAGCATTTATTACACTGTTTAGTCAGTAGAGATTCCTGACAGACAGGTCACTGCCACTGTTTCTACTTTAACGAAAACGGCCAATATAATCGAATTTATATTATTGTCAGCTTTTTTGTGTATCTCAAAATAGAGATAAAGTTCGAGTGTTTTTCTTGAAGGAGAGTTTACAATTTCACAGAAGAGGACACTTTACCTTTTAAAATGCTTATCTAAAACCAGGTAATACGTTATGGTTGACACTGTAGTTCACAAAAGTAATCCATACTATCACCATCATCAGCAAATTTTCACTACGGATCTCTAATATTCCAGTAATATTGTAGGACTTAAACTTGGACATAGTTTACGTACAAAACATTCAAAGCCAGATAAAGAATATAATGTTACAAACATATATTCATACTTTTTTTGGTCATTCAAAATTTCAAATATAATGTCTTCAAGATCACAATTTAAAGTATAATTAAAAACAATATCTAAAATCTAAGACTGGCTGCCTGCGACAGCAACTTTCTTTGATTTCAAGAAAATTTAAAAAAAACCTCATCAATGCTGATAAATCTGAAATAAAAGTCCTGTATCGTTATTTTGGCAATCTGAAAGACCGAGGCAGAGCCAGCTTAACCGGAAATTGCAAAATTGTAATCGATCCCGAAATAAGAATTTTTATTTTATCTAAATGGCCTCCTTAATGTGCGTCCTCATCTTTCTGAGCAAATCAGCGCAAGATAGAATCTCCGAAGAGTCTCACTCTGACGTCACCTAATTATAAATGCCGAAGTGGGATTCGTGCATCCGATCTGCAGCGCTGGACAGGTCTGGTGTCATGTCGTGGTCAGCGTTGTGGGAAGGGCGGCCTTTCCCTCCCTGCCTCCCAATACAAGACCGGGCCTGTAAGAAAAGGGAAAAAGGGATTGTTCGACCCAATATGCCTCGGACGGAACTGGAGCGTCTCTCATTTATCCGGACCCGCAATCGCGGCGTAGTTTTGTATAAAACTTCCGACGCCCAATTTATGTTACCGAGCATAATGTTGTGTAAACGTATTATCTGGGCTGAAGAGCCAAACTGCCAGAGCAACAGATGCATGTGTGCCTACAAAATGGATGTTTGCTTTAACACCCTTATGCTTCCATATTTCCAAGCCTTTCATTCGATAGCGCCTGTGAAAAGGGACTCGTCTGCCAATATTTTTTCAAGAAGACGGCTAAATTATAGAACGCTGATAATATCACTGCTTAGTAAATTCTATTAGCAATAAACTAACATAGTTGTGTTTAAAGATTAATCTCAAATGGCTAACGTTTAAAAATAATAACATAATAAAAACGAAAACTCGCACAGGCCATTTTGAAGCAAAATCAACATTTCCATATACGCCATGCTATGAGGGACACATATTCAAATGTTATTTATTAAAGCATATTAGCAACAGCATGATATCAATATCAATAACAAAAACATTAAACATTTTTAATAAAAATTAATTAAATCAAACTATCATACTATGGAAGAGATTAACACAACTCAAAAATGGACGAAGAACATATATACACAGGCTTTCTACGGAAATACCCAATATATGAAAAAATATTTCAAAGAAAATACTTTAGAGCAAAAACAAGGTTTTCAAAATAGCAATGAAAAAGGTAGTAGATGTAGGGTATGCAATATTATAGTCAGTTATAGTTAAAATGCATTCAAAACATTAACACAGGCACTGTAAACTACTTATTAAAATAAGAAAACCCCTAAACGTGTTGTTATAATCTTCCTATTTTTATAGGTCAGTGGTCTGTTTTAACTACAAAGTGGTTCTATAAGCCCTCTTTGCCCTTAGGCCTGGTAGGTGACTAGCCCTGCCCGTCAAAAGTGAGGACGAGTTCCCTTGTTTAGGGGTTAACGACTACCACAGATGTTAGCGTGGTAACCACTGAGCGTACGATTTTTAAACCGAATTCTAAGCCGGGCCGGCCGTCTTAGATGCGAGCATTTGCTCGCTGGGCCATTCGCTCACCATTGTTATAATAGCAACATTTATTAATCATGAAATTTTTACTACTAAAGCAGAGAAAAATAATACAATGTTTATAATAAATACAGTAGACTACAAACACTTAATGGTTACATGGCTTTAAGCTTAGTAAAACGTGGACCCCTGTACACGATCTAAAGCATTACAACCACTGTGCGTCATACGGCCACGCCCCACGGATTACGTTGCACTCGGAAAACCAACCAGCGTTACGCCACTCCGCGCGCCTGGCACAGAGGACTATAAATAGCTCCACACCGACCTTCGGTTCTTAGTCCGACTTTGACTCTGATGATGCAAGCTGCAAAGTCTTGCGAATTGTTAGTAAATATGGATGCGCAAACAGCAAAACGGCCAAATCTGCATAAGCATCCTCGTTCTCAAGATACTCAAACAACACGAGTCACCAAAGAGCATAACCATCGCGCGGGTTTTTGTTCGACTTCACAAGGCGCAAGGCACATTAAGCCAAAAACTGCTGGGTGTTATTCCATGTTAAGAAGAATAATTCGAGTAACCGCGGAAGCCTCAAACAGTATATAATTGTGAGATTGCGTATAATTTCCTTTGTTACTGGTATGACGTTTTCATAACATTTAATTTTGAAAGTTAAATTGTGACAAATTTAGTTCTTACACTTTTTCAAATTTGAAGCTTGAAAATGGTTAGAATATGTGTTATATGCAAAAATGAAGAACCGGTGAGGTACCACCTGTAGGTTATCTTTAGAATTGGCTAATTGCACAGCGTTATCCGCATAACAAACAGTATTGAAGTTATCACCTACTTTCTATCCGACTCTATCTCGCAGAGAGTCAATCAATTTATTCATGACTAAATTAAACAGTAATGAACCTAAATGGCCTTCTTTTTTTATACCTTTATTAATAATTGTCTCTACTTTCCATCTACATAAAAAAACCATTTTTACATTAACTCTGCCAAACAAACAACTTCTGACGTTTGCTTTAATCTACAAAATTCAGACATCCGCAAATGACAGCAATTTATATTTCAAGACGCGGTCGCGGATGTCGCTACCGTTATTCCGGTTTTACCAGCGTTCGGTTCCGATTAACAAGGCCATATTGGCGTAAGCTAACTATAAATATCCGTTGGCCATGGTGTAGCGTTCGATATGAATTCTTCAACGGCGTTCTCGGGGGACAGAATCAGTAGCTCGCGGACTTTTCCCACAACTTCATGTCGTTAAGCAGCCAAGTGAATATCGTCAGACGGCGAATTTAATAGAAGTGGCTGAAAGCCTTAGAATAAATTCCCCCTAGGTGTTTGCGGATGCCACATTCCAACGTTTACACATCAAGTAAAGGCTATTTCCATTATGTACAGGGTAATTACACAATGCGACATTCCAGAGGTTTTTGGTGTTTCCAGGGTTTTCTGGCATCAGCCGTTATGGCAGCACCAGAGCTAGCCACCAGAGTATTCTCACGCACTGTGCGTGGTAAATTTCCACTCGTCGCACCGTTCAAGGTTTGGTAAGACAATTCGCGGCGAGCATATTTCGAGGGTAACTTGCAATTCTCAGGCTTGCATTTCGAGATAAGTAAATAGCTAGAGGAAGTGATGTAGCTTCAGCGACAAGCGGCCACTACAGCTATCTCGTAATCGCTGTAACTTCAGTGAATGCGCTTACATACGCGAATTACGCCGAGATTATATGCATCAAATTGCCAAGAGGACCTTACAATTAATGCACTTTACTGTTTTCTCTTATAAAGAATTATTTGGTTAAATGTATTTGTATAGTAGATGTTACTATCCTACCGTTGTATAAATGTAAATGCAATTGGCCTCAAACTATAAGCCCGCAGGGTGTCCATTCTTATTTTATATTTGTGTTTAAGAATGACCAGTCATTCTAGGTTTTTACCGTATTTTCTTTGTTTTATTTAGTGTTTTATACACCTTTATACACCTTGATGGAAGTTTAGATCACGAGCCAAATACTGATGTAAAACAGCCTACATTGTATGAGTGTTAAATAAAGTACTAGTTTTTTCTTGTGTTCTTGTTATTTACAATATTTACAACATAATGTTACATATTACTACTTTAAAATAAATATTTCGTTTTCAATCATTGCCTTATTTTTGAGCATTTTTTACTTCTGCCTTATTTATCACTTAAAATGAAAAATAAAAATGGCATTATACTAAGATCTCTATAAATAAAAAACATAGGATATTTCATTTATAACAATCATTCTAAAACTCTTTGTCCTTTTATTATCTAAGTGACAGTGTTAAAATTAGTTTTAAAAATTTTCAAGTGGCTTGATAGTGACGAAAGTAATGAAAACCCACACACCCTGTATAGAACTATTATTAAATAAATTAAACAGTACAAACTTAAACAACTTAGCATACCTTTTAAATACAGTCATTATTATGATTCGTTGCGCCATTTATCACGAACACATAATCTAGACGATAAAGTTCGAAGATTAAATTAAATAATAATGTCATAAAGTAATTAATCAAGAATATAAATAAGGGCAATTTAATGATACATCTATAAACCAATAGCTTCCAATAGTTACAATTTATATTTTTCAAATACATTTAAATAAAATGATGATAAACCCATGAAAGCCTTTATTCTGATATTTGCTTTCCATTGAAATTTTCATTTATAGCGGAACGGAAGCAATGCTGGCAGCAGTAAAAGTTAAAATTAGGATTTGAAGCTCCTACCTTTTTTTATGAAGTTTTAAATATCATCTCAATGATTTACGTCCACTGATTCAAATCATGTACATGGTGATTGAAATATTTGACTCTAATAGATGAAGTTCTCCTAGTTATACTGCAGATAATTTCATGGCATACTAAATGCAGAGTTTAAATTTAGACAGCAGTTTAAAATTATTGCTATACCAGATTGTGGTTTAATTTGCAGTGATATCGTCAAATGGTATGAATAATGAAATGATAAAAGCGTTTATGCAAGGTATCAGTAAATATTACTGTTAACATGGTGACAGTCTAATGCTTCAGTTATAGCGTCACCTGTTTTTTAAAGTTACTGTCATTACCTCTGTTTTTCTGTTTATCTTTTTAGCTTTTTATAACATGCTGATTTATTCATTACCAATAATTATACACGAAAGGTGTTCAAGCCTTTGGTAATGTGTAGAGTATACACATTGCTGGAAACGGCTATGTTGCAGACAACGTTATAGTAACGTTTAAATTATTGTGTTTCGGGAAACTTAAAATCTACCATTCGATCAAGCCAATAACGTATATGTTATTAATTAAAGCGTATATTATTACGTCACTCTGAATGTAAGTGGAAGAGAAGCAAGGGTAGCTGTCTTCTCAGCCGGAGCTGGTGGGTTAAACAAAAGTCTCTAATCTTAATCTGTAAGAAAAAAAAAATGGGCACCAAGCAGTAATCAATCCAAGCACTTTGCTAATAAAAAAGGTATACATCGAAAGGCGCTACTAACGGATCCCTGAAATAGAGAGGAAGAGAGAGACAGAACGGTAAGGGCACAAATAGAATTCACAGGCATAACTATCAGGGCAGTATAATTATATCAGTCAAAAGTTATTAATCATCAATCAGATAGATCTTACAGACCCGAAGGTCTTGGTTCAGAGCAGGGAATTATATAACCCGGATTGCGCTTAGTAATTATTTAAAATCTTCATCGGTTTAATACGTCGGGCAAAGATAATTTTTTGCTCAATATCTTGCAATACGGGAATAATTAAGTTTAATTTGGTCACTAACATGATCTGAAAATCGGACACTTTAAATTACAATGTACAGTCGTGTTCAAATAAATCTGGGACAATGCTTTTTTCATATGTAGGTTCAGTTAAGAATTGAAGAATATCTCCATGGATTGCATGCTATCTGAAAGAGTTACATTAAACTTTAACAGGTAATGAAATTTGTAACTCTTTCTGATAAGAAGAAATCCATGGAGACATTCTTCAATTCGTAACTCAACCTGCATGTGAAAAAAAAACACTGTCCCAGATTTATTTGCACACGACTGTATATGCAAAACCGCTTCACAAAATTTAAAATTAAATATAATAATAACTTGGATGGTACAGTCGTGTTCAAATATGTGTTGTAAAGCGACACTTGTAAGTTTATTGGTGGTGGTGTTATTAATCAACAAAGGCTCACACTGTGTCACTAACTAGGTGGACATAGATGTATACCTTCAAAATATTTGTATATACAACACTCTTTTTAGCTTTGTATAATTAAGTTATATTCACAAAGCGCAACTCTTTGTTTGTTTGTTAATGGACAAGGTCTAGGCATGCAGAGTACCAGGTACCTTAGACACCGACTGCTTTGGTCAGCGCTGTACGACACTTTAATGAACACGGCTGTACATGAGACATATCCAAAATTGATTTGACATTGACAGTTCTTAAATGTAAACAGTGATTAGAAAACAGTTTACAAAGCCCCGAAGCGCTAAAAAATCACTTTTTTCAAAACGTGTTGATGTAAATTTATGTTTTTGGACCTCAGAAATCTATTTCTGATGTCGGAAGACACGAAAAACTTACCGTTTTTCCACAAATCACTCCTTAACCTCACTTCCATCACTTTTCTACTAATAACAATATCGAAATGCGTCATCTGCAAGTACTACCAACCTATATGTAATTAAATACACTGCTCTTACCCACAGACTACCTATAAAGTAGATATATACCTACCTTGTTTATTTAAAAATCACTTAAATAGAAACCCGCTTCGTACATATAATGGTAATCTTGTATTGTACGAAGCAATCGATGAACTACTGTTCCTAGAGTCAGTAATCTTGGAGGGAAGGACCGCTAACATGTCAAATAGCTTACACTGTTGCCAGACCTTTGTTTGTTTACTTCTAGAGCAATTTGGGGCCTAATTCGTTTTAGTTTGCATGTTTATCATGGTCCTAACATCAATGTCGAATAGAGGTGTTCTAGCTACAACTGTTTTGTGAATGATGGTAACATTTTGGTACTAAACCATATTCGTGATTCTTGCAGGTGTTGCGGTTAAGGTCAAACTAAAATGTATTGAACGGTTGGCGAAGCTGGGATTAATACATAATTTCCTCCGGTGTGAAGGCTAGGAGGTATATATGTCGTTTGTTCACGATTAAAAGCTAACTAAAAATAATTTGGCGCCAAACGCTGTTGAAGCCAAACAATAAAGCTCTGGCAACGTTTTAAGGTATTTTTAATCTAAACGATCAGCTGTTCGCGCCGCCCTCCAAAATTACTGACTCTATGAACAGTAGTTCATCGGTGGCGTCCTACAATACAAGATTACCCATATAATTATTTATCAAAAAAGGGCAGCGGCTAGTAATACGTCCGACGTGCACAACCTAACCTAACCTAACCTAACCTAACCTACCCAGAGGATCGTGTCACAAGAGGATCGCGTCACCAGAGGATCGCCCCCTCGACAGCCGCCCCTTGACAGCCGCCCCCTTGCCAACCGCTCCCCTTGTTAGTTTAGTATCTACGCAAGGATGATGTAAACCAATAATAATACGATAAAAAGACGCAGAAGGCAACAACGTTACTAGCTACGTCTGCTCGAAATTCTTTTTCGTAATGAAATTGTTGGCCCTGAAAAGGGCCGTTTTTATAAAGAATAAATATTATGGATATTCCGGTGGATAGAGTGAGGCCGCTTCTTTGAAGAAGTGGTGAACCACGTACCTCTTCTTCAAAGGTTCGTTTGAAAAGAAATTCCGCCAGATAACCGACAAAATGAGGAGCAGATCGGCCATAACGGGGAATTCCACCTCGAACATCCCTCCACCTCCGTTCAATGTTCTGGGTGTGAACTGTGCGGTCGTCACAATTCACGTATTCCAGGGAATGATTCACACGGAGATGAGTGAAACCTTCTTGACCCAACGTGTTATATGCTTTCCAGCAATCATACACTATAGTAGTGCCAGGCAGGATCCACTATTTGATAACCTCTAGGAGGGTATCAGCATCTCTCTGTGGAACCGGTACCAGAAATACCCGCTTACTGCCGCGTTCGAATCCCCCAAAGACCCACTGACCCTCAATTCGCCTACCTCTGTTGAATTTTCTTTTCCCAAACTTGTCCTCGTCGATCTCGACGACTGTTCCGGGACCACCAATCTTCCGGGAGTTGTTTGTTGCCCAATGAATACAAACATCTCGGCAGAACGAAGACCAATCCACAATGGTTCTTAAAGACCATTGTAGTTCTCGTTTTATGAATTCTTGTCGTGGGTAAAGGACCAAACACCAAAGGACGCAGAAATAGTCGATATCTCTTCCAGCTCTGGCAGATTTTGTAAACGAGCATTGTAATTTGCGCCGTTTTTTCTTCTGGGCAGAACGATCCTCGTAGCTTATCTTGCGACAGTTGTAGGTCAAGGAATTTATATTCAGCGATGCAACCCCATCGCACCCGGAGCAGCGTCGTTCTCTCCCGACTGACCCATGATCCACCAGAAAATCCACAAAATTTCTTCTGCTTGCAGAAATTGCCAAAAAACTACGAATAGTGAGATTGCAAGAAGCACACGCAACCATTTTATCGCAATTACACAAATGCAATGACAATTGAAAGATCTATTTGTTTGTAAAGTCTACACATTACCCTTTTGCCGTGACGTCAGAAATAACAAAACATAGCGTTAAAAACGTACGTCTTATATTACAGTAAATTCAAAATGATCATTTAGATCACAGGTAGTAGACTTCAGAAAGAATTTGGTATATACCCAACCTTTAGGGCCGGTTGCAGAAAGCAATGTTAAGTCTGGTGTTAGCTAACGCGACGTCAAAGTGAACAAAAACGAATCAAATCTCAAATGCTTATGGTAACTAATACATTAGTAAACAAAATTTGATGCGATTTTGTTCACTTTGACGCTACGTTAGCTAACACCAGTCTTAACATTGCTTTCTGCAACCGGCCCTTAATGTAAGGGATGCTCCAAATAGCACACATTTATCAAACCAAGACATTCTTGACCTATGTAATTCGACGTTTCTCCTCTGTGAAGAAGTCCCTAACGCTTAAAATAAGATTTTGGGCTTGCTCGGTTGCTTGTTATTGCGCTTTATTTTACTGTCATTTTGGACAAATGTCAGATTGACAGTATTATAAAACAAACCATATTTAAAGCGGACCTGACCAAAAACTGCAGATTTTTTGTTTCGTCCAGTTCCTTATAGTTAAATAAAGAGAGCAAATTGTGACGTCACAGAAAAAGGGTAATGTGTAGACCTTAATCAAACATTATTTACTTCGTTGTCATGGTTACGGCCGCCAAGAATTTACGACTGCGTTCCGCATTTTGACAAGCGGTTCAAAGGTGGGAAATAAAATCTTCTTTGTTTGTGGGAAAACTGTTGGCTTTTTAACCATTTCATCGCCAAAAATTAATTGCCTAGGCCCGAAATTATAAGCAAAACTCTATAAAGCTCTAGAAGTAAGTGTTTTTTAATTTTTGTTAACCTCAAAATGCGACATTTTTTTGTGGTATAACCGTTAGTTTTTCGACCTTTCCGACATTGGAATTGAATTCATGAAGTCCGAAAACATAAGTCACACCCCATAAAACCTCAAAAGTAAGCGTTTTTAGCGCTTCGGGGCTTTGTAAACAATTACCCAAATCGGAAAATCTGCCCAAAAAAGGTAAATTCTAAATTATACTCCATCTATGTAAGCATCAAAAGAATCTGATATTGGACGAATACATTAAAAACTAACAGGAAACACTAACACATTAGAAATAATTCCATAAGCACAGGTTATGTCGAGGTCGCAGCTATATCGTGACCCAATACGTTAATGCAAGAGAATAGGATAGTTCAAGACGGGCATTTTGCTGGTTACCATGTAGAACACGATGGGCATCGGAAGATAGCCAGAAGCAAAGAAGTGACGATAAGCCGCAACGGAAGCCAGGTAGGGAATAGGATAGTTTCAGACAAACATTTTGTTGGTTACCAGGTAGAACACGATGGGCATCGGAAGATAGCCAGAAGCAAAGAAGTGACGATAAGCCGCAATGGAAGCCAGGTGTTTAGGATAGGTTAGAACAGCTATTTGACGTTGCCACTCTTGGTTCTTGCAGAACTGGAATCCACATACACACAACTCCTTTAAGCGAAAAGGAGGATCTTGGCTCACACCACAAAATGTATTCCCCCGTGACTAGAAAGAGGTAATAATGGAGCGCGTAGAATCTAAGCAAATAGTATAAAAAGGAAACCTATCGTTAAGGTGCTCTGTTCGGTTTGCCAAACTTAAAATTATTTGTCAAAATTGGTTTGCTGGTAAATACTGCGCGTTAAGATAATACAACTAAAGATATATCCGTAGAAATTTTATGAGACGACTATTTTGAAAAAAAAACGCTAAAGACGTTTTAATAACATGTTTACATTTAAGCTGTACCATTCACTTTTGTTTGCACAAGGTTAAGTTCTACTTCACACTTCCAAATGGCATTGTAATAAAATGAAATTTTTTGAAGTGTTAACTGTGAAGTAATATACACATTTATGTCTCTCCAACGACTTAAAGTGTTGTGATGTTTTATTAATATTTTTCTATCTAATCTCTTATTTCGGTTAACAACTCGTCACTTGCAAGTCCTCGAACGTCTTCACGCGGGCTCAAGTTATTGCGTGAACAATAGTAAGGTAGCTACCGTCCAGCAAACAAGGTGCGCGTAGTTTGTCCGTTCCTTGCGATGTAGCAGCCATCTTAGCCCTTAGAATCAATTTCGACGTCGTTGGATTTAATAATTCCGAAAGCACAGCCAATCATTTTATTTTCTTTGTCGTCAGGTTTTGGTGCAGGAGAATTGTATTTTAATACCTGGTCGGATATTTTGAGAAACTTCTGTTTTACCGCCAGCGATCAGTCAGTACCCATCCTGCATAACGACGCTTTACGCCGATGCAGGCCTGACGAAACTCTTTTCTATCGACGCCCATTGCAGACTTATTGAACTAAAACTGTCCATTCTTATTTCAAGAAACCCTAAAGCCCAAGCTTTTCAAGACCTAAATTACCGATACGAATTTTATATCTTTACGGTGTAATTAGCTTTGACCATCGCCAGCGAACCCAGAACCCCTTCCTTGATCACTGAACTGACTCGAACATCTGTTTGGGTTTGTTAGTAGTGGGATATTGCTAGTAATAGACCAATAGTAACCACTAGGTTCCACAGCGTTACCAAATTTAAATCTTCCTTCTATATCAGTTATGACACAGTATATGTCAATATGGAATTATATTCTAATGGTGTGTCAACGATAATGACAACTGTTATAGATATTAACGATACAAGTTTGATTATGAGCATCTTAACGAAACGAGTTTGATTGCCAAAACGAGGCGGTGAGCCGAGTTTTGCGGCAATCAAACGAGTTTCGTTGTGTGCCATAAGCAAACGTGTATTGTTCAATATTTTATCTTCATCAATAAATTCTGGTTCAATGTATAAAGAGAGTACTGAGTGCGGTAATGAAGCTCTTAACGATACTAAAATTAATTTGCTTAAGAGGCTATAACAACACGGATGAAGATAAAATACATTTACAGGTTTATTTGGGTACAATAATTTCTGTATTTTTATTTCACCAAACCTCAGAATTTAGCATAGAAATTATTCTTCGCAACAAGGGCTCTTGAGTTATCTAACGACGGCATGACAAAATTAACTCTCGTTGGAGAAAATATAATAGCCAATCGTTTCGAAAAACGACTTTGTTTTCGTGTGAAATTTGATTTTCTGGATAATTTCAGTGTTTTTTAAGAAATTTTCTATTTTACCTCGCTGTTTAGTTTTCACTTGAACCTTTTAGTAACACTTTCTGAGGATCTATTATTGCATTCCTCAGCGATAAATAATTTAACGAATACTTTCGGTAGTTAAATCTTCAACTCGGGAAGGGTTAGATAACAAAACTATTTTTTAAACGTCTGCCAGTACCGAACACCGTCTAAATCGAAATAGCTATTTATGAAACAAGTGCTAGAAGTTAATATGTATGCACGAAACATGAAAATTATGAAACGAATCCAAACGCTGAGTTTCAGAACATGTCGAGTGCAGTAACACTTTTAGCACGAGTTTGCATACAATATTTTTTTACGACCTTAAATTTACTGTTATTAATCTATAAATGTCGATTTAGCAAAGGTTTGCATTTATGACGGTTATAATTTATGTCATGGTAAAGTGATGGCCGTGACGGCGCAGGTTACTGTTTCTGCAGCTGGTAGTTGTCAAAGTTAGTTATCAAAGATAATTATAATAGTACACACTTTACCGAATTTATTAAATACTGCTCTAATTATAAAAGAAAAAACACTTTACCCCTAACTAGAATAACTTTATAACCTCACTTTCAGTTTAAAATACGTAAATTCTAAACCAGCTGTTTACTTTTAACCCGTGTGCTAAAAGTAAACACACAATTCTGGGAGTCATTTCGATTTAAGCACGATTTGCAGTCTCTGCAAATTTGTTTTTTTGTTTGCAGAGCTAACTCTATAGGCGCCTATTTTACAGTCTTCCATATTGATGAAAATTTCGGTTAATTCTTGAGTTCTGATTTATATAAATCCGAAACCAATTGTTAAAGGTTAAGCAATTGAATTTCAAATCAGGCAAAACGATCTTGTGATTAATTATTCAGTCGCCCTAATGTGATAGAACTGTCAAACGCATAACCTTCTGAACGTACATTATTTGGCCAACAATAACAATGTATGATCTTGTCAGGTTAAAATATTTTGATACATTAACCTAACCTTTCAGACTAGCTTGTATAGAAAACTACATTAAACGCAATATTTGGAGTAAATTTTCATCATTTACTTAACAGACAACATAAAGTAATTGCAGTAGCAGTTTCTTTGTTACTTCCATAAAATGCCTTACACGCTACACTAGGTGGTTGTGGCAGCGGCCAATAATGAAGTTCGTAGTTAAGTTTATTGTAACTTTTTCGAATTACAAAAGTTTGCAACGCCGCGTACTTTTAAAATTGGGGAATATTAAATATGTCAAGCTAGACGTAAACGCACGGCGGCTGTTATTGAATTTAAAGTACAAGTTTTCAATAACCTCTTCCTTAGTCGCGTGTTATATTAAAGCCATCCCTGACCAGGGGATTTAAGTTTAACTTTGTCTTTACTGGGACAAAATTAATTAAAGTGTTTCCTGTATCTCTTGTCGTTTTTTCAAGTGAACTTCCTGAGCTGCTCAATTAGAGCAACGCTATTGTAAATCGTTTTTACGTTTTTAGAACAATTCCTTGGAAACAATATGAATACTTAAAGTATAAATACCTAAATACCTAAAGCTAAGGTAGTGGCACCTCTTTTAAAAAACTTAAGACCAACCCACGTATGTTAATAGCTATTAGTATAACAAGTACATAATCTAGGGCTTTATTGGATGAGTTTATTTTATTTCCTAGCGAGGTTTGAAAGCGAGGTCCATAAAAACGATGACTTAATAAAGGCGGGTTGTGTATTTATACAAAGCTTTCTGTTCGACTGCTAAAATTGGAAAAAATCAACTATAAATGTCAAACATATCCAGTAACAGAGAGAAAAATTTATATTAAGATGCGTTGATGAATATTGACAAGCATATATTTTGACATTGACAGCAGACGTAAAAGAACTTCATAGTACTAGTAAAATAAAGTAAAAACCTGCTTCGTTGCTGCAAAACTGTGTTGTAAACACTACTTTATAGTGAGGTTGTACATAAAGTTTGCTAGTCCCCTAAATAGGTCACTCTCTAGTTTCCCTATTTATATTTAAATATTGTAACGCTAAGAGAGTATATTTGAAGACTCACCAGCTAGCTGCAGAGGACACGGTGTGCGGGCCTTTAAGTGATGTAATTTCCAAATAAGATGAGCTCCAACAAGTTCTTCAATTAAAACAAATATACTCAAATAGGTCAAGAACTTACACACTCAGAGTAAATGTCAACATTCAATTATACAATATCTGAATTATAAAAGGTAGCAGTAACGCACTTAGACACTGAAAGGTATAAGTCTTGGCTTTTGATTTATTAATCAAAGCATGCATATAATAACCAGTACAGAAATATCAAATATTTGTTATCATGCGTTCCCTCAAAGGGTACACTACAATTTACGGTTATCAGCCTTGGGTGGATTTGGGGGGCGGTGAATAAAAAGAAGGGGGCCGTGAAAGCTTAAAGAAGGAAGAGAAAATAAGAAGATTTGGAAAAACCATTCGTACATATTTCATCTGTTGTGTAACATAGTTAATATTATTTTCCAAATAAACACACAAAATGCAAGTTACAGATTTATTTATTTCATGAAGACTATTTACCATTATTAAATCTTCTTATTTTTCTTCATACCATTTATTACTTTATTTATTCAGTCTGTGTATTCTCCGTTTCTTTAATTTTACTTTATCACACCCTTCAATACACCATCCAGAAAGTAAATACCATTATAATAAAGGGCTTTTATTATTAAAATTTGCTTTTACCCAAAATATAGGTTACAACTTCAGAAAAAATTTGTTTATTTTAGAAATATAATTTTCTCTAGCAATAATAATTTATACCAAATTCCTATATGGTATATGTTATTATAACATTTCATAATTGACTTTTTCAGATAATCACTTATAATACCATGAGTACTCAAAGTTATGTCGGCTATTTTTGCGGTGGTTTCACGAATGTCCACTGCGCTTTGGTACGATTAGGACGAGTGCGCTAGTACGAGTCCTAATCCCAAGCGCAATGGATATGAGTAGTGATACCACCGCAAAATAATCTACTTAACTTTCACTAAGAATGGTATTCGAGGGACTATTTAATGAACCAAACCACTTTTTCAAATTAGTTTTCAGAAAATCTAGCAACAAACTACGCAATTTCTATAGTAACAGAACACTAATATTGACTTTTTCTAATAAAAATCACATTTGTTTAAAACAGTCACTTGAATACCTTCTAGGAAGATATATCCCCTGATATTCTTTTGATTGGTCAAGAAACGTCAAAATTCTGGATTTTCATTGGTCACTTTTTGACAGATGACAGGTGAACTGAATAGTCATTTGAGTTTGGCTTTCACTTTAGGTATTCCGATTGTCAGTTAATACAAATTAAAATCTAAGCTCTGATGTTACCAAACAACTATCCCAACTAACTCAACTTATATGCTCGAACCTTTTTAATAAACTATTCACAATTTAACAGTAACTGTATCTAATGTATCATTCATTAAACAATTCTCAAATATTTTTGTTGTACTTTTAATGTATAAATCCCCCCTTGTACTTATTAATAGCTAATTAATTTATTCTTTCAAAATAAGTTCCTACCTATGAATACTCTTATAGATAATTATCAGTCTCAAGAAGCTACCACTACAATATCTTTCTGTTTAGTCGCTTAAACAATGTAGATATCCAGGGGGCGCTAAGTAATTTTTTTTCTGAAAAGGGGGCGGTAGGACAAATAAGTTTGGGAACCACTGTATTAGACTCAGTTACAGTTTATTTTATCGAGTTTGTGGTGCAAAAATCACTAAGCACTATTTATAAGCTTGCACTACTTATATCAGAGTGTTTACGCTTGCGCCTGGGGTGATGATCCATCTTCCCAAACGGGTTAAAAAAAGCGGTTCCAAAATGTAAGCCGAAGGGCCCCAAACAGCTTACAACAGCGGCTGCAGGCAGCCAACGTCATTCACAAAGGTCTCCGGGGATGATGATCCAAACTCAAATTATGCTCTTCTGGTGCTATTTTAATCACCTAAACCCCTAAAGCTCTCGTGACGGTTGTAGTAGTAAACCCTAGCAAACAGCCGGAGTCGTTGGTAAGCTTGCACCATGAAATTGAAGTTTTTCAAATCATAGATGACGCCTGTATAATTACAGGCGAAGTCAATACGACAAGGAAATTCTGTGTTATTAAACCCGTCGTCCTAAGACGCGGACCAAAGTCTCAAAGATGTATCCAATTCTGTAACCTGCATTCCATGAAAGCTTCCACATATAATAACTCACGTAATCTGAAGCTACGAAATAAATTTGGAACACAAAAATGCACAGAATCTTACTGCAAAAGGGTATTTCCTTTTGTCGATGAAACAAGCGAAAACGATGTCCTTGCTGTCTCTCAGCCGTTTCGACAGCCGGTAAAACAGAATCCATTTCAAACGCTAATACTGCGTTTACACAGAGACCGTGTCCTAAAGAAGGAGCCTTTACACGGCCACGTATTATACACCAAGTCATTCTCAAGGTAACTACGCTTTTAACACGTAACGTGTTATATAATTGGAGTAGTGAGTTGTAAAGTTATAGCTTCAACTTTCTTTGACGAAATATTAAAACCAAAGGCATAATAGTTCAAATACACAAGGCAGTGAACATTTTGGAGCCTGTAGTTGGAAAATAGAGCATATTCAGATCAACATATCCCTCTTCTAAAGTCATGCGCACGCTTTTGATGGTTGACAAGGTGCGAAAAGGATTAAATCGTCAGAAATTAAGATAATGTTATTAGACAATACAGCAGTAAAGCTTTTTCCAACTTGCTCGTTCTTAGTTAGACATCTGCAAGACGTCAGTAGTTGCAAATTCACTAGGCCAACAAAATAACTTTATAGTTAAGATCTTTTCAATAAGATATCCTATTTTACGCATTTTTTACATTAACATAGGCATTAGTAGTACGTGCTCAAGAATTTTTTAACTGAAAGTGTATTGGCATTAATTAAGATGTTAATGAAGATACCTACTGCAATAGAAACTTTTTAAATAAAGCCATCGTTTGTTAGGACATATACATAGCATTGGTGGCTATGAACCTTACACTTACAAAACCAGCTACTGTTTATGCAGACATGATTGAATATTTTATATGGCAACAGATGCTTCGAAAAACGTTATCATAATCAAGAAACTAGTAATCATTGAGATTTTCTGATTAAATATTAGGGCGAAAAAATAATTTCCAGTAATTGAGAAGTGACAGACGATTATTAGAACTTTAATTAATTAACCTACACTTTAGTTCGATGTGCGCAAAAAACTCAAATTGAAAATTTCCTTTAAAAAATATTAGTAATTAATAAGAAGTTATTGAGTTCTAAAAATTTATTATTTATCTGGACGTGCGTACATACAATTGCATCAAATTAAGAAAATTCTAGCAAATTGCTGTTTAATTAAATTTATGGGGTTGAATACTAGCGCAAATAAAATGGCGTGTTTGCACTTACAAAAAATTATAGAGAACTCTTCATTACAGCTATTTCAGATGAACTTATTTTATTCATAGATAAATATTTTCTCGATTTTGTAAATATTTATAAAAAGGTCTGTAGTAGACATATTTCGCATCAACGAACAATTATACGACGCATTTGTTTATTTGTTTAGTTCCAGACAAAACCAATAGCAACTGTAGCATGTTTTACAAATTACTCTTGAGCGTGTTGGTTTAAAGAAAAGAATGGCACACATGTGCATGTTCCATTTGGGAATTTCGATAGAATTGGTAATGTTGAAAGTGTACATAGAACTTGAAGGAATAAGAAAACAAAACGTACTTTTCGCTCTTTACATATTTTGTTTCTACATATTTTTTTTTTCAATTTTACAAATGTTATACTTTATAATATGGGCATAATTTAATGACTTCTGTATTTTTAGACTTACATACCTTAGGTTACAACTTACTCAAATATATTAAACTAAACTGCTAATAAACATATACCTAATTACACTAATAGAATACCATGCCATGCAATGTAATAATAATGGCAACGAGTTACGGTTTGTTAATTAATAACAATATACTGTACGGCAATTAAATAAAACGTATCAACTTTCTTATCTTTCTTTTCCAGTTTAGCGCCATGGTCAGTACTAGATTTCAGATTAAATCCTCGCTGGTGCTTACTAGACGTACTTACAACGTACATACTTTAACGATTGCATTAACATTAAGATTTATATAAATACTAGCCATATGGCTGCTCTATAGAGTGTGACAAATAGTGTGTTAAAAACTTCTAGGCGTGGTATGAGGATCATACTCAACTAAACAAACAAGCAGGTTCTTATGAAGGTGGGCCTGAAATTGCCCTGAAGGGAACTACAGCACTGAGAAGCACAATTAGAAAACACGGATTCTGCAATATTAAAGTACGATGTCATATTAATCCTTTACCCGGTGTAGTAATTACGTTCTGTTAAGTAAACCTCAAAACTAGCCCATCTATCTTTTTAAAGAAGACGTACTTTACTTAAGTTAGGCCACCCATTTTTAATTATTTTTTACGTTGAAACTCGGTTAGGTACATAGATTTCTTTTATCTCAAAATGTACGTTGACAGCTCATTCAGTTTTTCAGTTTTCAGATTATTTCAGGTTATCATTAATAGGCACTAAATGATTTACTCTTTTATAATAAATATTTCTTTCAGATCTTTTGTTTCAATCTTCGACACACACAACACTAGTTTAACCTAATTAGAAATCTCTCGGGCACTAGCTCGCAGCAATGTAAACATGATGTCTAAGTGCCTAAGATGGCCGCAAGCGAGTTGGTTCTGCCCAGTGGTGCCAACTCAAATATCGTGTTAAATGTAGTAATTTCACCAATATAAACTGCAAATTTGCCATAAATGACACATTTATCTATACGTACAAGTCTTCGTAAATAAAATTGACCCCTGCTAGATAACATTCACACACGTGCAGCAAGACTGGAAAACCACTTTTCCGTCAGTACATCTTAAATTGGTATTAGGTATAGCTCTAGACATACTCGCATATATGCCAAAATCGCTTCGACGTGGCTCGGTTACGGACAGATATGATTTTTGGTACATGTTGCTTCAAAATGCGCTAAAGACAATGGTGCAATTAGTTTTACGTGTATATCTCAGGTTTTGTTTAATTAATTGGTGTATGCTTTTAAATTAGTGATTGGCAATTGTTCAATTTATTGCAAACGTTTTCTTTTAATCGTTATTAAACTTACGTCAATCTCTACCATTACGTAGCTGTTGTATTTCTTGTTTCTGTGAGGGTATAAATAGATGCAACGCAAAACTTTATAAGCCGTTTGCTAATTTTTTTAACGGCAACTCCACGTTCGTCTCTAGTCTCTAGACGTGTGACTACAATAAATTATTTTTTCTTGCAAAGACAGGCACCTAAATAATTTCTAAGGTGTAAAGAGTATCTGCTATTAGCAAATCAAATAATACAATGTTTAATTACGTGCATCAAAGCAAGGGAATATCACAGAAATATATATTTGTCGACGTTGTTTGATCTTCAATTACAACTCGAATATATTCAGTGCTTATTATTTTGTCTCAGCTATATCCATCATTAGACTAGTCGTGAGTCTTGAAATAGTTGTATGGATATAGCCTGTAATTGCTCTGGCGTTGCAGCAATAATAACAGTAATGTCAGTATACCTTAGATGATTGAGTCCTTCAATTTATGTTAATGCCTTTACTTTCCAGCTTGGCTTTTTGTAAGATTCAGAAAATACGTCCCCTGCATAACTTATTTAAATGGTTCGTCATGAAAATATGTACTCGGACTTGAAATAAAATAGATAAAGCACATATGCGTCATTCTTTACGCGGAATTAGGAAAAAAATTACAGGAGCTTCAGAAGCAGTAGTTCAATAAAAGTTAGTAGGCGTTTTTTTAATCATAGCTTTTTATGGCCATAATACTTATGAATTATGTTACATTGCACTCTAGAAATAATTTTCTCAAGTATAACACGTTCTTGATAAATTAGCTACTATTTTTGTTATCGCAAAGTTTCTAGTGTTTTTGTAGTTTCTCTCGACATAAATTATGCATTAATAATCACAGAGCTAAGCTCTCGGGCATTAATCATATCAGTAATGCCCAACATTAGTCTTGTAAAATTGATATCAAGACACACTCGAAATTTAGATACAATAAAGAAAATCGAACCTACAGTTTGAAATGCTCCTCCACAAAAATATAAATTTGACTAAAAATTCTAGTTGCTTTGAATACGTTTTAATTCGAGAAAAAGGTTTGAATTTCCTGGATACAAACTTGTCTGTACTTTTGGTTTGAGTGACCTTGGAAAAACTGAGAGTTATGTATGACAATGGGATTAAGAAGTTACTTAAGCTATGTTTTTCGATGTTTAGATTTATTAAATAGAATTAAAATTAATTCAATTATACAATAATATTAATATTATTTAATAATACAATTTATTATTTGCAACTTTGTATTTTCCCTGATTAAGCGTACTTCAGTCTCTAGGTTGGATTATCTCGAAAACTACTGCTCTCAGCTAGACCAAACAAAAGTACCTTTTCTGTCTAGAATAATACGAGAAATTGTAGCTCAAAACAGTTATTATTTAAATGCAACCCCTGCCTATGCACAAACTAGCTAAAACGTTTCGTAATGGTGAGCTTATTCTGAGTATCCAAATTACCTACATATGCCATATTCCAATACATCCACTTCTACTACCTTTATTTAATTTAATTCCATTGTACGTCTTAGTACTGGAGCTACCTTAAAGGCAATTTCGAATCCATGTTTCTGTTTATAATACCTATTGGTATCACGTCACGTGTGTCCATGTACGACGTTATTTTTTACATCCTATGATTTATTATAGTTGATTTTTATAACATGACTGAATTACTACGGAAAAATCAGCAACAATTACTTTAGCAGGTTAAGAAGTTTTCTAAAAAAACTATTCAATTGTTAATCTTTTTTAACATAGTTCAAATGGTGCCATTTTTTAAATTTATTTATTTTATTTGGTTCTAATTGCTCATAGCTTGCCGAATGAGAAATGTATTTTGACGTGGTTTTTAATTTACTTGCATAAAATAACATTAATTTAAAAATATGTATATTATGTTTGTCCTCAAGATAACACTGCTGCAGTGTTCATATATTACCGCAGCGGCACAACATAAAATACCTGCAACTAAAATTCGTGAACACGAAAAGCTTCCTTAATGGTGCCATATATAGCACACACTTTTTCCGTCACGTATAATATAATAAAATGTAATTTGGTGGTTGATGTGTTTTATGACCTGCTTCATTTTATTTATGTGCCAGTCCAGCCAACAAAGAACTTTTCAGTAGAAAGTCATTATCCGCCCTTCAGGATATAACAACACCGCCTCCTCGTCTAGCTGCAATTATTCTACTTTTAAATTGATGACTGTCGTATCAACTATTGTTCGCACTCCAGATTAGCTTCTTCTGCAATCTCCCATCTGCCCCGCTTCAACTGGCTTTATTTAGGAAAAGAATCATGGGAAGATAAAGTTTCCCCGTTTCTCTTGCTCAGTGATATTTTTTAGCCGGAAATGAATCTAGACAAAGCCCTTGAAATCGGAGTATCGAACGTCCTATTTTGTGTTTCATAAACAAAACGGAAGCTTTCAGCTCTCGTCGGGAGTGGCATTGAGCACTTGAAGGATGGCTCGAACGTTCTATCGAAATAAAACACCAAGGGCGTGATTAATTTTTGCCAATTTTTTATCCATATTTTGCGGCTGTCGTTGGGAAAAATACGCAACGCGCTGTAGAGTCGAATTACCACTGTACCGATTGTGCAGTTGCTCGCGCGTTTTAATTTTCTGAATATGTTAAAAACAGGAATGAAGTCAACAAAGTTTGAAAGCATTTATAGATACAAGAGCGTTCATTAATGTTTCACTGGTCGCATTAACGCGAAATATACCGACATGAGCTACATCGGATTAAAAGGGAAAAACAGAGCAGTACAAATATTGACGTTATTGGCCATTCATGTCAACTACTAATGCATCGTTCCCAATTTTTACAACTAACTCGAGCCCACAAAAAGTAAAGGGGTTTATATATACCTCCGCAATCCATTTTCCTCGTTATATTCGTATATTAGCATACTTAAAAATCAAAGATCGAAGTACTTAACTCAGAAAGAAAGCTAAATAGTGCAACCTGTTCATGTAAAATTGCCCATATTTGAAATTACTAAATCGGATATATGTCGAATCTGGCCCGTTACATGATTACAATTGCAATTCTCATGAGTACTGTGATTCTTTATTACCAGTATGAAGGAGTTTCGAAAGTTTTTTGCGATGTTACATTCATATGCAACTTCTAAAATGTACCTTTTTCAGAGATAAACTCTTGTTCGCTATAATATTCCAAATGCGAGCAGTATCTCAAAGCTGTTTAGATTACTGTAATGGCAAGTACAAGTAGAGGAAGTTCTATAAAACATGAGAAAGTAAATCTTCTTAAATATAACCCTACAGGATCACCCAAATTTGGAAGAACTAGATTATGAGCGGCACTGCATAAAAAGGGTTTGTAACGTTTGACAGCTCTCTCACTTCACCGGCAGTCGGTTGAGCGTTTGCTGTAGTAGCTTCGCCAATTATATATCTGTATCTACTTGAAGTATAAATCACCCTTGTAAATTATTATTTTTTTAAATTTATTTACATGTAAGTAAAGCAGAAAACTAAAGACCTATTTTAAAATTAATTGCAGTTAAACCAATTCGAGAAATTACAACTCTTGGTTCGCTCTTTCTAATAGTAAAAAAATCCTTACACAGTAATCAGTTCTCTTCCATTTAGTAGTAGTTGAAAAACTATTAAGTTTTTAGAAGCATCACTCACGATTGGGCCAACTTTCTATGTAAAGTTAAGGGGAAGTAGCTTACTTAATTATAAATCATATCTAAAAATTCGCCAAGGCATTATGCATCTTTACATATAATGTAATTTAATTCCTGAGTTTTTTGTCTGAAATCATGTGGTACCTCAGATAAAAACTCTCTAAAATCTTCAACTAAAGCAATTAATTTACAACCAAAACAAATTCTTCTCATAATAACTTTAAACAATTTATCAACATACCTTGATCAATCCAGTATGATAAGTTCTTTTGATGTGGGTAATCAATTTTCAGGGTTCCACAAATTTATATTAAAATTAGTTCCAAAGGTTACCAACGAAGGTTGATATATGACTGCAAGTGCAACTGCTGAACCAATTCTAACACAGGCATTTGGTCTTCCTGGTCTGAACTGTTTATTTTCATATTTACATAAACAGCAGGTTTATGTTTGCATGCTCTTTCATTGTTAACTAGAGTTAGCCATTGTAACTTACTGTAATTGAGAGTGCTTAGAGTGTGAGGTACGATTTTGTACGTACAGCATTAAACGCAGCTTTATCAGTGTTTGTGGGGAACTTAAGCAGTCGCCAGCGGGCTTAGCCCGAAATCGTATGCTTGTAAACGCCTTCCAGTGAACCTCGTTTGCCGCGAAACAGATAGAACCGGCTGAAGCGTTGAAGTAAAATAAAATGTGTTGCCTGTATGTGTTTGTGGACCACATGCCAGTATTTGAATCTCGAGTAGGTATACGCTATTTTAATTTTGTATTGAGTAAGTACGTTATTGTGACAATTTCAATTTGAGTTTCGAGACGTTCTGGTTGTTGCGTGAGGCTACGCCAGCTAACAGAAAGGCAGAGCTAGAAACTAGGGGCTTTCACGAAGTGGATTTTTTTTACGCGTCGTACTGTTTAAGATGGGTGACGCAATCAATTCCGAGTGCCACGTTGCATTTCTCAGCCATCGAGAATAATGTGACCTGATGTAACTTAAGCGACAAGTGTTCTCTTCAAGCTGCATGATGCTTTTTCGAAAGCAAAGAAATGCGCCTGATAGACAAATAAACACCTACGCGTATTACAAAAACGAGTTTTCATGAACGGAATTCCAATGACTGATTTCGATGTAGTTTAATGCTAGCGTGTTAAAGACGGTTTTGTAATGTTGTTCAAGTGTATCGCAGATATTGATGGTCTGCTATTGTTTGTTTTGTAAATGCGCGTAGCCACGAGCTATTGTGCATTAATGATTTGTTTATATCCTAAACTATTGTGTTTAGGAGTGACCGTTTATTGTAGATTTTTTTCTTGATTTTTTTATAGTGTCAATGGGTGTCTCTTAAATGTTAATATATTATTATGTATATGGCTATATAAAGCTAGCCTTTTAGTAATTCAATACCCTTTTTAATTAAATAATAATTCCTTTTTTAAAATCAAGTTCTCTTATCTCAGGTGGTTCGCCAAATCAAGATATCTATTAATTGAATTTTAATATTACAGTTAATGACATTTGTCTTTAAAATCAATTTCTCTTATCTTAGGTGGTTCGCCAAATCAAGATCTCTATTAATTGAATTTTAATATTACAGTTAATGACATTTGCTGTCAAACCGATTTTCAAAAACTTTTCAAGCCAGGTATTGACAATTGCATTTTTACATTAATCAATTCATTAAATTAAATATTGCTTTTTATTATTGTATTTCACTGATTGATCTTTATTCAAAATGTTTTAATATTAATTACTAACAAACCTTGTCACTTATTCAGCTTAATTCGCACAATTCCATACACCAGTGCCTCCTGCTTCCAAAAGATCCCAATGTTGTCCTCGTTTGACACCTACAGCCTACACCTGTCAACCAACTCCAATACCCTGCTAATTCTGGCTGCAATCCCTCTATCAAACGTCAGCTTCAACTCCAACCAAACCTGGTAAGTTTCAGGTTTATAACTGCAACAGCTCTTATCTTGTTTCTTTCTTAGATATCCTTCGGTACTCTGCAATCTCCTCTGAAGTGGTCCAATTCTGGTAGCACCATCACAAATCTCGTTCTATTTGAATTACTTTATTACGATGCAACCACCAATGTCAAATATGAACATGTAACTATGCCACACGCCAGTCAATAAATCCAATTCCATCCAATTTTGTCGTTCTCTAGCTCCTTTAATGTAATTTGCAGCACTTAACCATCCCTTCACCGATTGTGAGTATTTTATAATATTAATATTTAGGCTCCATCTTTAATACCTCGTAGATTTATTTATAACATTTATATTTGTATGTAAACCAAACAACTATACAAATTATGCACCAATTTCCATTTTTATTTAGTCAAAATCACATTTTAAAGTATGTTATACATCTTTCTTCCAGTTTATTTATATAACTACCCTTAAACAAAAACTTGTTCTTGTTGGATACAATTCTTACTACACCCTACCATATTTTAAATTATCTATTATTACAACTTAATAATTCACATTATAGTTATAACACATTTGTCAATCGTTACCTTGGCTTGTATTTTATTAAAATTTTCTGTAACTATTAAATTAGTATGTGCAATTAATATCAAAATCTCCTCTCTCATTGTCACAATTAAATTTATTAATAATGTTTAAAATTTAACACCCATCAAGATTTAATTATATCAGTCTTCCAAACTTATTCGTTTTAAATATTTCTTTATTGAAATTGATTACACTGCCTCATGTATCATAACAATATATTGTTTATTAATGTAAGCGAATTGGTTTTTCTTGTTGATATTGTGTGAAGCTGATTTTAGTATCTGAAAATACTACAAGTGCTGGTCAGCCTCATGTTTTTGACGATAATAGACATTTCCCATCCATAAGCTGAGTTACATGTATAGTGGGCTAGGTAGGTGAACAACAGAGGACAAATTAAGTTGTAAAAAATACTAATGGGTATGAGACGGTTAACTAACATTTAACGTCTTGATGAAAGGGCTGCCAAACGAGTCATTTCATACTTAGTATAAGATCGAAAAATTTACTTTCTATTTCTAACCAAGTTCATTGGTGAAATTGAAGCAAGAAATGTATGTATTAACAACTAGCTTTACATGTTAATATAATAGATTACCCAAAATGTTTAGATGAAACATAATAACATTAACTATAGCCTCTTTTAACCAATTTATTTCTACTATAAATAGAAATGTGCTAAGAATGCTCTCTCTCTTTAAATTCATTGAAAAAATGTAATTCTTCCAGGTGGGCGTAATTTGATGTGCACAACGGTTTTATTACTAATTTCTGTTTTATTACAAGAGAAAATAATAGCAAAACACACTTTATTTAATTACTGAAGTTTATTTACTTGTATCAAAAATAAATTGTAAAAGGCATCTCGCTAAACTGGCCAATTCGCAATAACGTTTTCGGTCTAAATCAAACGTCATAGCAGTATTATAATATTAATATAAAGTAGGGACAAGAAATCAGACGACGTGCGCCACCAAACAAATTTTAGTGAAGTCATAAATACCACCATTAGATTTACAAAACCGATATTTATTTTCTTCTTTACAGCTCATTTGAAATCATGCGTTTGGTTTAAGCTTAATCAATTATCAATGGAAAATTAACAATTTAAGCTAAACTAAAATTTGCTTGGTGGCGCACGTCGTCTGATTTCTTGTCCCTACTTTATAATGTAGCTGGCAAAGCATTCCTAATACCCATGTCGATTTCTCAATAGTTTATACTCTTTGAAACGGTAGTGCCTCTGGGCGCTTACATTTACTTAAATTAAATTAAATTAAAAGATACTTTCGAGAATCACATAGAATTATATTCTATTATCTTAGAAAAACAAGATATTTTAATGTGGAATATCTCTCTTCGTCTTTAAGTAATTAAAATGAGTAACATACGTAATATGTAGCTCTAGAAGGGCTAAAAATATCTTTTGATTTTAGTAACTACCTTGTAGAGCTTCGGATCAGTCTTTGCTCTAATGCTAGGATTTACGTCATATTTCCTCATATTTATCTTTGCTATAAGACTTTTGACGATGGAAAGTATGGTATTTCATCAAACAGAAGTAAACTTTTAAACTTTTCTATAACTAAATTTATGTTGAACTCCAATAGGTCTATTTTCAATAAATATATTTCTATAGCTCACCAATTGAACTATGCCTTTATTAATGCAATGTCTTCAATGTTAAACGATAATTGCTTTTAAATTGAAAGCTCTTATTTTCAGGGTGGGTTCTCCAAAATCTAGTGCTCTATTAATTGAAGTTTTAAAATTGTATTTTTAAAAATCTTCGACTATGAATGGCACATAACGTCAAACTTGACTTTTAAAATTCATCAAACCAGGTAATTGACAATTGTATCTTACATTAACACATTTATTATTCAATTCACCTACGTAAGTACTATATCAACTTTATATTATCACTTTATTTTATTGACAGTTATTCAAAATGCTTTCTCAACGTATCTACACAAACCTCTATAATTGCTCTAGCTTTCACTGCAACATCCAACAAATACCGGATCCTGACCGCGAGAGACTGCAACACCTACTGCCCACTTCACAAACAGCAACACCTATGATGGTCTGTGAATTCTTTCAACTGCATCCGTCCTGTAAAATCGACTCCTCTGGTCCCAAAATCCAGTCCTGGTTCTTCCTGAATGTTACTGTCACACGAACTAACTTCTGGTAAGTTGCTATATTATGATGTTCCAAATCTAACTTTGTTCCCTTTTTGCAGATAGGCTGATGTCTCTTGTAATACTCACAGAATATCCAAATCAAATAATAACTTGTAAAAACCTCTACTAATATCTTGTACATATGAATAAATCCAAATCTCTTCAACTAATATAACATTCTGTATTCTATATCTCCAATTAACTGTATCTGTATAATCTCTTCATCCACTTGATGTCTCAATAAATTACATTTTATATTTCATTTGTCTGACATCGTAGATTTGATTAAAGCCCTTTTTTAATTTGTCATTACCAAAACCAACACAAATTAAGGCATAATTTCTATTTTTATTTCACAAAACTGGTAATTTCAAAATTACATGTATGCTTTCATGAGTTGTTTTACAGTAATTAACTAAACAAACTTCTATCCCTATTAGATACAATTCTTAGTGCACACTTCCTATATTTTAAAATAATACTATTACAGGATATTCATTCTGATTATTATTAACAAATACATTTGTCTAATGTTACCTTGGTTTGTTCTTTATTAACATTTAATACAACCATTAAGTTTATTTATTTCAATTAATATCTCACTATCAAATGGCTCCTTTCATTGTATCAATTACTTTCATTATTCATATTCGAAATTTTACACCCATCAAGATCTAATTATTGTAACCTTCCAAATTTATTAGTTTTGAATATTTCTTTCATATGATTTATTATACTACATCATGTATCATAACATAAAAAGTAAAACTGTTACAAACCTTTTCTTATATTTCTCTGCAGAAGGCACTGTTTCATGAAAACACAATGCAAGCACTTTCATGGGCCAAGATGTGTTTAGTTAATTTCATGTTCTGAATTGCTGTATCAAAAGATATGGAAATAGAAAAGTCAAAATATGGTAACACACAAATATACTCCTTGACAAAATTAACGCATCACAAAAAAATATTCTCAAAACTACATTTTTTATGTTATGATAAATGTTAGAGCTTCGCAATAGTAAAGAGGACTATTATAAAGGATTAGTGAAAATTTATTGTGTATTTGATGAAAACAGGAAAACTTTACAACTTTTAATTATATGAAAAAATTATTTTCCAGAGTATTTCCTTTGTGGTGCGTAATTTTGTCCAGTATATTAAATTACAGGATAGGAAAACCGACAGTAATAATATAGACATGTATGCTTCGTACATGTATAATTCCATATTCCATGATTTGTAATAATATTAAATAACACTGTACGCCTTAATTAAAACCTAGGCACAAAAGTCATCTGCAGTAAGTTTGTCTGTTTTAGCCGATGTGTTTAATAATATAGATACAACGTCCCTATTTGCAAGTTGTAGTGTTGCTGCTGGTATTGTACGCCAGCATTATGAGCAGAGACAATTTAAATTTCTAATCTCTAGAAAATTAAAAGCCAAACATACTGCACTACGCTATCCAAATGCCGGCGTACGTGCATTTCCTGTTTACAAATCTGCCCATTTTCTCTACAAAATGTAAAAATATTCTGCAATTCGCAGTTGAATTACAAGCTTCGTGCAGCAGACGACGATACGACTTTTGCATGTAATAGGTAAGGATTTTCTAACAATTGTTTAAAGCTCAATGTCGGGTAACTTATTGAGGTAACAAGGTAAGATGCCAAAACTTCAACTACATTTAATAATAGGAAGTGTTTTTTATATAGCGTGCTCTGTGTAGAGAAGTTAAATGTTTATGCTTGGATTTCTTTCAGAAATCGAAAGCCACTTATCAGTTCAAGTCATTTCGGCTCTATCTATCTACTTAAAGTTTGATGAAAATAGTATTTCCCCTGGACAATGTCCCATTCATTCGGAGCACCCTATAACCGTAAAATGTAATTGTTAAACTTTTCACAAAGTGATGTTAATATACACACTCATACTCTGCAGAATCTAACTGTTATTGTGATTATTCTAAATCTTATTAGTGTCTAAAAATGAAATGCTCTGGAAATACAGTTATAACCTTGGGGAAAAAATTTTGAGGCTGTAATCTTTGTAGTTTTTCCTAACTTGTTGGAATTCTTAATATTAATTTTTAACTTCATTTCCTGTCTTTTATCTAAACTGTGTTACTTACGTCTTTTTTTGCAGGATAATAGTATTACTTCATGCGTTGAAAAGATGTTATGATTAAAAATGGTGAAAATGTAAAAGTTTGGGAAATCAGTGCAATCTTGCCAATTTGCTACTCACGTTTACAATGTTCTTGCGCCATATTGTCTATCAGAGTATCTAAACCATTGTATTCATAACACTGTTTTTATAGACGGATCTTCCAAAGTTTGGCTTATAGAGGGTGTTTAAAAACACATCAAATATATTTCAAGAATCAATTAATGGACGTATTCAGAGGGAACAACTATAAAAGAAGGCAACCGTTACTCTATATTTATTCTAAAATTTTTAATCATCACCTGCGATGGGAATTTAATTTTTCTACGTAAAATAGTTACATTGATTTTGACAGTATTGCTTCTATTATTATTTGTCAATTGATATTTATCATGTGGTTTTACAATTACAAAAAGGTAATTTTCGAGACGCTACAGGTGATACCAGTGTGCTGGGGCATCAGAGTCAAATATAAATAAAGGGTTCAGTGGCATTGCCACCGAGTTCGCCAAACCCAAACCCCATGGAATTTTATTTCTGCAGTCGCACGCAGCTGAAATATAAACAGACGACTTACGTCAGCCGTTTAGAGAAATACGCATTACTGAAATTTCAGTCACTTAAATTATGAAATCTAAAATAAATGCCAGAGTGACACAGAACGTTATTTTTTTTATTCTATAGAACACGTTTGCTCAAACATTTTTAGTTTAAAAGCAAATACACAGCGTTATGTCTATACTTTTCAAGAAAAATACGGCATCCATGATAGAAAATCTTCTCCTGGTAAGGCATGCGGATCACCAACTATTAATCAGTAAAATAAAAATTCACTTCAACAATACTCGTCCACCAACTTACTAAGACAGACTATGTAACCATAAAATTAATTCGCCTTCAGTATTAAAGCAGTTCGGAAAATATTTTCTACGCTTTTTATCAATCACAATCACAATGGCGCCCTCCACGTTTAGATGCGCAAGTTCATTCTATACATTTGCAGGAGAGAAATGGAAGCAGTAATTACTATATCTTGTAAATACGCGGTTTCATTGTAATAATTAATCGGCAATGTCAAATTTTGATAAGTCGGCATAACATGGAAAACATAATTACAACATACACAATCAATAAGAGACAAATACTAGATTAACGTTGGTGTTTCTATTGTGTTATATATATTATTTTTTCAAAGCTACATGCTGGAGTCCTGGGTTCGACATCTCAAAAGCGTCTTTTGAAAGCTACTAAATGATCAAGCGACAAGTAACATACAGAAGGTCACGAAAATACAAATTAAAAATAATCCAAATCAGGCTGACAGATTATCGGATACAACACAACCCGTACTAAACAATAAAAAAAGATCATAAATGAATACATCAAGATTATCGTAAGCTAGAACCCATAAAAGCAGCAGATGAACGGCGCCACTATTTAGCTGATCCAAGTAAGCAATCACCTGATACAAAAATGCAGCAAATCGGAAGAACTCTGGCTAAAATATCAGCAACTTTGTAGAGAGATGCAAAATACCTGCATTAAAGATAAAAACGAATATCTAAACAAAGCATGTACAGGTATCGAGAAATCCGGAATTGCTGAGAAGAGTAAAGGTGCATTCCCAGAAAGTAGTCATATAACCAAAGAATTTAAATCAAAGACATGGACCATAGCTAATGAGGATGGTGACACTTTACACGATATAAATGAAATGATCAGTCGTTAGGAAGAATACTGTAATTATTTAAGAATGACAAAGCTAAAACGTTATTACTCAACCTGTCGGACATCGACACAATACAACAAAAACCAATAATAATAAGAGGGGAAGTAAACTAAGCCATCGGAAAACTCCGCAATAGTAAAGCGTTAAAAGAAGGTCACATCAATGCAGATATGTCAAAAACGCTGAGGAAGAAATGCGTCATCTTCTTAACTAAACTTTGGAATGACATATGGTAAAGTGACTGTCTGCCAACCAAATGGACAAACCGTAACCTCATAACTTTCAATAAAAGGGTATCACAAGAAAATGCAAAAGCTGCTGGGCAGTAGCTCTTATATCACACACAAGCAAAATATTGCTACACATAAATAATGAAAAAGTAAATAAATTCCTAGACATATAAACGCCCTTAGAACAGGCAGGTTTCATTGAATGCAGGGACACCGAAGATCAGATATTTAAATTTAATATAATTTTCGGGAAAATATCGAAAAAACTATGGATTTCTATACCAGAGCTTTTATATGCTTCATTAATTACAGTAACGCATTTGACTGTATGTACAAACTATGAAAAAAGTTCAGGGGGCTTCATTCCGCATGTAGAATGTGTTAGGGTGGCCGAAAGATCTCTTCCCGAAACCCAGTAGTCTGGATCAACATTAACGGCGTATTTTGCCTACTTCTACAACCGTGGTTTTGGTACTCACTTCTTAAAGTGACTGGGTAGGCCAGTTGCCACATGTGAGGATCGAACCCCGTACCGTGGCACCGCAGTCGAGCTCCCTAACCGCTTGGCCACACTGGAGCCAAAACTATGGAACACCCTCCTAAAAATTGGTGTTCCAAAACACCAAAACAATACATGAAAATAGAACAGCGAAACTAAACAAATTTTTGCTAGAAAATGACATAGTCAAGGATGTATATTATCTCATCTACTGTTCAACGTCAATGAAAGCCACAATAGAGAAAGTACTTGAAATCGGGAATGGTGGCATTAATATTGGAGAGAAGATATTACCAAACTTACGTTACGCGACAGTACCCTGATAAGGAAAGACCGAACAAAACTACTACAACTATTACAAAGAACAGAAAGAGAAAGCGAAGATTTCGGAATTCGACTAAACGAATGCAAAACAAAAAGCATGATGGTCCAAACTTCAAAGCAAGAAATTCTAAGAAGAAGTCAAATAGCTGGAATAGCTGGAATCTCTTAGCAGCAACTTCAAAACTGCACTGAAGAGATTAACACAAAAATAAATTAAGATATGTAGAGACAGGAATACCTTTGCCATTACCAAAATAGAAGAAATGCAAGCTTTGGTTTTCCCTATTGTACTATTTTAATCAGAATGATTAACTGTAGGAGACGTAACCAACAATCAAACTAATGCCATTGAAATGTGGTTCTGGAGAAGGATGCTGCACATACCATAAACTACTGTTATTACAATAATTTGGCCATGCTGCGCAAGATAACAATAATTTATAAAACTGATAGTTCAAGAAAATTAAAAAAAAACAACTTCGTGACAGATTACCGAAAAGCTAAATTAATCAGGTCGCAGAAGTACTGTAGCTCTTCTAGAAGAAAACCTAAGGACAGGACCGACAATTATGTAGGGAAACGATAAGAAGAATCAATTGATATAGACCAACTACAGAGTGATTTTTTAAAAACTGATTTGCAACAGGCGCTGGATAGTCTGAATCAGTTCGCAGTACCGAAGTGCATTGTCAGGGTATATCAAATTCGAGGTCAGTAGGTTAGGTTTTGTTTGTCATTTGACGCACACTGTTGCAAAACTTAAACTGCAAATATCGAATTTGACATAGACTGGCAATACATTCAATACTGCCAACTGATTCAGGCTATCCAGGACCTGCTGCAATTCAGTTTTTAATAAATCACTCTGTACTACGATCAAATGGATCCTCGATAACCATGGAGTACGTGCAGAGAGAAAAGGAGAGAAGGAGAGGGGCTTTAATTTGTTTTTCTCCATATAGAGTTTGACTCCTGAACAAAACGCCGAATGCCCAAAACGCCGAACCGATAAATCGTCCAAAACGTCGACTCCCATCCTTCCGACTATGTCCAACACGCCGCTTGGTCATGACAGGGATTACTTTGTAAGACGTTTTGCGGAACGGCTAAAACGCCGACTCCAAGCGTGGTCTGCGTTTTGGGCGAGGTTTGTACTTACGTTCTAACAAATGTGTCGACAATTTGGGCCAAATAAAAATATCGATTCTACTTCGCTCCCACGCCATGCTCAGGAATAACGTGACGTCGGTTAGCGCCGTTCGGCGTTTTGGTCACGAGTAGGCATTTTGGTCACTGACACTCTTCGGCGTTTTGGCCGAATTATTTGATCGGCCTCCCACGCCATGCTCACTAACGATGTGACGTCAATTGGCGTCGTTTGGCGTTTTGAATACCCCTCGGCATTTTGGTCACCGACCCTATCTATAAAAAATTGTTTAAATTAAACATAGTAAATTTGTAATTTTGATTTACCTTGTCATAGAACAGCCTTTCATCTCTTATCGGTATACCAATGTGCTAAATAAATCCATCTTCTTATATTAAGAAAACATTCTGCAGTTTTGAAGGTGAGCGAAATATGGTTTTCAAACCAATTTTGTTAGTAGAATAAACAGAATACTTTGTTACTTGCTTAGCCAAAATGGAGATTAACTTCTTGTTCTAGTTCTAACAGATTCGATATTATGTAGAGATTTTATATTTTGTATGCCTTAGAGGAAATAGTATAAATTACTTTTTTATAGCAACCTTTAACACAATCATGTAAGGTAAGTTTAGAATGAAAAATTCTTAAAACATGAATTATCCTATGTAGTACAACACCAACAAGTGTTAGTAATCTCTACAACATTCAGCTCATTTCCTTATAAATCTGGTTCATATTTACCTTAAATTCTATTAAATTAAGCAAAATAGCTTTCTAAATGCCTCAAGATCGTATGATGATGTATTATTAAAAAAAAAACGAAGTGCGAATACTGAAAGAACTTTGGATTCTATTGTGAAAGATTTCAAACGCTTGATTACAAGGAGCATTATAAATAGTTACTTTTACGTAAAATAAGGTTCACGACTTCTAGTTGCATATTCTGCTAATAGAAACATCTGTAATTGCAACAGGAGCTCGAATTAGTATATCACATGAACATGTTCGCCTGCGCTATGCAAATGGCACTAAACTTTCTGTACATCTGAATTTTCCGCATACAAATTCACCCACGTCCTATAAAACGTATAAATTTCAAGCAATTTGTACGTATTTGAATACCAGAGCCCAGTGTGACAGACACGAAAACAAGTATTTACAGGAGAGTGGTTTTTGATGCTCAGAGGTAAGATACGCTGGCCTATAAATAATAAATAACTGACGAACAATAACAGCTAACATATCGTAATATTGTGATATATGTTCTAAATAATTTGAAAAATAATAGAAAATATATTCCACTCGACCCGCACAGTCGACCGGCGAACATTTCACAATGTCGCAGTGGACGGGAAATTGGTACACTACAATTTGCTGAAAGGCTTACGTGGGTTCATACCTGTAGGAATTGGGTTGTGTACTGCGGTATGATTGTCTTTATCGCGCTACCATATTTAGGTGGCATTGTGTGTTCCGGAGTTTCGATCTTGAGGAATACCTGCGTTCAAGAGGGCGTCCCCCCTCCGTCCGTGACAAACACATTACAACAGTGCTGGGAAAATGCTGGAACAAAAGAGACAGTAACGTATCGACAGACAGAGGATACTTTTGTCCTCGATGAAATTCCTATTCATTGACAGAAATGCAAATCAAGAATTGTAATGTTTGGTATGGGAAGAGTTTGAAAATTGGCTTCCCATAATGGAAACCCGGATTGACAGATATTTAAAGTGACGAGTTAGAGGTAAGTTCGTTATCTACACGACCTTTCGGAGACTCACATGCCGATCAAGTTTGTTGTTTTACGTCCCTTGGTTTGAGTGGTTCGACAGCCAAATTATTGGGGCGCCCTGGTACCTATATTAGCAGTCGTTATTTAAGTAGGATACATCCACATGTCTCTTATCGACGAACCGACCCTTTGTCCCAGTTGAAACTAGCCGGAGCAGTTAATATTTACAGGGTCTGACTTTCTGGGTTAATGATATTTTACCTGAGTCGTAGAACTAGTCCACTAATTAATGTCGTAATCTCGTAATCATCACGGGGAATAAATCCTTAGCCGCCTACGGGTGTACTTGTTTAAAGATTGTCGTAAAGCTTACTTGCCCCTATAACAAATTTTTACAGGTTTTTTATTCTTCTCCCATATTAATAGCTATAGTTATTTTCCATGTTAACTTTAGCCTTTCCATTGCGTTTTGCACTTTTCTCCCTCTTGATATCTTCTCTTGCAATATGAACTATTCCGTCTCATCCTTTCTGGAAATACATCGGTTCCATTATATCTTTTTCTATTTGCAGGCGGCGCCTGTAAATCGTCGCTTTTGTTTCTTTCCTAATGATTTTATTTAGGCATATGCTATTGTTCAAACATCCCAATTTCACTTTTGTTTTTTGAATTCGTTTTTCCGTGTCCTGACCTCGATCCCCAGAGCTCGTAACTTTTACTCTTAGATATTTCATTTACCTTACAATCTCTATAATGTTTGCCTCAAATATTAATATGCATCGTATAGGTTCTCATGACATTATCATTGATTTTAGTTTGTCAACGAATGTAGTCACATGGTGCCTTTGCAAGTTTTAGTGAACTGATATAGCATTCATTATTTTTGCTCTCAGAGATTAATACCGCACCATCGGCGTAACACAATATGTTTATCTGATTTACGATTATCCATTTTATATCTGTTTCATTCGTGACTAAACTGAATAGAAAAGGGTTCTTGTGGAATAAGTACTCTTAGGAGTACATTACCATTGCATTTTATTGTTAGTGTTTTTATATCTTTAACTGAATTAATTGTTGGCGTTCCCAGGTACGCAATATCTTAATTACTTCGTAGCGTTGGATGTTGCCGAATAATTTTTTAACGTCGATATAATACACCTTATATTCCAATGTTTTTCATTCGTAATGCAAATATCGCAGCATTGCGTGATCTGTCGTTCCGAAATCCTGGTTGTTCATCTTCTCAGTCTAAGAAATGATATAGTTTGTTACCGATGATTTTTGCCTGTAGCTTCATTGTTGTGCTAAGGTAGATTCCTCTGGAATTACGTCGTCTAGCTCAATATTCGTTTTTAGAAATTAAAAGTAATGTGCTTTGAACTAAATATTAATTGTTTGTTATGACCTACCAATAAACACTATTGGATGTGTAGCGCCAAGTTTAAATTTTATTGCAAAAGCGTGTTAATGTATTTACACCGATTTTCGGACCACCTTTTAGCTATATTTGGTAGCAAGACAATTCAAGCTAATCACAGCAGGCCTGTGTGCGGAGCGATAAACACCTGTACATTTTCGCGTCTAAACTTGCGAATTTTCTATCCGCGTTTGCTGTGAAAACAGTGCAACAGCTGTTATAGTATTGATTTTTCGAGAGTCGTTCTTGTTTTCCAAGCAAGCGAAGTCGCTTGTAGCATTGTTCGCGGGCGCGCTTCCGGCGTTGGTAAGAGCTTTTCTTCTAATTTTATTCTTTGAGTATTAATTTTGGTTATTTAGGCTTGATCGCTCTATGCTTCCGCTCATCAAAATCTCTGCAATGCGTCTTCTAAATTAGGCCGTGAACATCATCGGTAAGGATGCTTTTGCGTGCATAATTTCGTTTTCTAATTTTCCAATAATTGGGCCGTTTAGTATGGGTTAGTTTGGGGTAGACACCGCTAGTATCGGCTCATAAATCAAGTAGCTATTATTTGGGTTCCCACGAATGCTTAAATTCAGCATCTCGCAAATAATGTTTTGGATTTTTCTTGAGCTAACCAGTTTCCCGAATTCGCGGCTGTACATAGCCAGAAATTTTCTTCCTTTTGATGCTAGTGCTTTTTTCGAGCTTCGACCTTTGGATTTTGAGAATCATGCAGTCCGTTGGCTTTGAGTCTTTATAGAAAAATGCAACGAACAAGAATCCTCTGCCGATCGCTGGACCTCCATCATTAATTAAATTGTAAGTGCATGCCATAATCTGCTCAGTTTTTTTATCGACGTAGGCATGATGCAGCAAATTATGTCAGTTTTTACTAAGATTTTAGCAACTCAAACTGAGCGTGTCAAATCCGTCTTTGGCTCAATTGTTATTACCGCAAAAGTACGAGTATTTAAATAATTGGACATGGCTGAAATAGCGTGTATACGATATCTCAGATACCGCCCTTGGCCTTATATGCTTATGTCATTTGCAGTTGCATATGTGTTAGCCTGAAGTTGTAATTTAAGTTATAACTAGTGAGTTCTGAAATGCTACTTCAATTTGAAGTTTATTTTTTTAATGTTGTTTTGTCTGTTTTGTTCCGATATACAATTACATGTGTGTGTAAGTTGGGTGATGCCAACCTTGATTTGTTTGTGCTGGATATTAAATATTCTTTTTACGGTTACCGTTTATATTTGTTGTTGCTAGCATTACTACATTTAGATTGAGGTATGCAGCAAACATTGCAAGGTAGATGTTGATTTATTTTGCTAGCTAGGTATGTTTTATTTGTTGTGAGTAACGACATGGCTCCCAATTCTTTTATTAATTTACTATTCAATTGTAAAATCCCGAAGCATTTTTAGCCTGAGCCTTACACCACGCCATATTCTGCCGAGAGTTAAAAGAGTTAGCCGAAACCTTGTCAACCCCTTATTTCAGAACGGTGCAGATGATATAAAATTGATATCATACGTATTTTACCCTGCTTTCCTTTATATTCTCTCAGTTGACTTTAATGTGAAACAAGAAAAAATCACATGTAGGAAAACGGTATAGTTCTATGGGAATCTATTGTCTGTTATAACCAATTCTTAATCAAAATATTATGTACCTGTTTTTAGTTAAAACGAGATAATCAATAAGCATAGAAACATCAACTAAATTTTGTCATTATTCTCACCGCCATTGCCCGTTGTTCTAATATAAATTCTGAGTCGCAATCAGCAGTGCTTCAAAGCACCAAGAACCTAAAAATATTATTTTGTAATTAGAACAAATGCCAGCGGTCATTGTTTTATGTTTTACGCTTCCCTTATCTTCCGTTGCATTCTCGTAGCCCTTGCACATAAAGAACTGAAGGGCACGTCACGTTCCAAGTCGGCTGTGGCTCTCTTTTTCGGAATCTATTTAGCAGTCGCAGGATTAACGGGCAGGGAATTAGCAGAGACGTAATTAATGGCGCACCTCAAAGACTACCATATAAATTTCAATTCGGTTCCGCTAAGCCGCGTTAGTAGAATGGTTTTTTAGGTTGGTTCACAATTCGGCCGCTTTCCAGGCGAAAGCTGCGGTTTTTCAGGCATTTTAAAATAAATTGACCAAAGTAATTTGACAGATTGCAGCGTTTGTGATAGCGCCGAACACATATTTTAATGCTGCGTGTTTTCGTACCCGGATTTGTAAAGCTCGTCTCGCACTAAGCGATTCCTATTTATTATGATGTTTACAGTGCGACAATGCTCATGTTTCACAACTTTTCGAATGACGTATTGCAGTTGCCGTTGCTGATGCAAGGCACGGGTTAAAGTAAGCTTAGAATTATTGGTGTGTCGCAAAGCGGAATAATGGTTGACTGATTTTAATTTTAGATACGTGCAATTTTTAAATGAATTTATGCTTGCTTTAAATTGCCGTAATTAAAAGATTTAATAGTACATTTAAAATAACAGTTTTTTTATACACAACAGAACATGATCAATCATGTATTCTGCGATCAAAACTATTTTTAGGCAGATTTTTCAATCCCAAGACTTTAGTATGTATATTTGGTCTTAATAATCAGAAATGTTTGTTTAAATTAGTTAATGCAAGCTGGAAGCCACCATTATCTTGAACTTCTAAAATATTTGTAATTAATCAGTGTTTAAACTCACAAGCGCCAAACTGAGAGCTAAAGTATACAAAAGAACCTATGATAACTGGACTTTGAATTCCAAGGCCTCCGTTGTTTAAAAGATTTTATGATCCCACTTCTGCCTTGCAGGCCAAGCTCCTTCAAGAGGTGTTAGTGCCTCACCATTATTATTATTATTACTTTATAATAATCATTTGAGTTTGTATTTCATTAAGTCTCCAATGGTTTTAGAATATTTCTTTATGAAATAATATCTAGTTAATCAATTAAACTTAAATTGCAATTATAGCATCAGTAATTTCAGCAAGTTTAAATGCAGCCTTTGCCTACAGCCTCCTCGATGTATCCCGCATCCCTAATTCTTTTTATTTTTTCTCGCTCGCACCTCTTCCAGCGGAGCGTGCAAGAATTTGTTTTCGAAAAGTGGAGACCCGCTTTGATAAGGCACGGAAAAGAATAATGGGGGCATGCGCTTCTTCGATTCCAAGCAGTCATCAAGGGTAGTTGTGCTCGCGGACTTAAGCCTCCTATGTGATTCGGCATGGCTTAATCGAGTAGGCTATTTAGCCTTGACTTTATTTCATAACAAAGGTACGAGATGCGGCATCCTCCTGAACACACGCTAAGCTGATTTCCATCTCTGGTAAGATTTTCCTTTTAGTTTTATTATTTTGACTAATGTCGTGGTACTTAGGCTTGTTCCTACGACTTGTCCCAATTGCCTGTTCTAATCATAGGTGTATGGCTATCACGACGTGAGTTCCGGTTTTGGCGAGGTGTGATTTTGTTTATGAATATTAAATTCTGTTAACGGTTGCTGTACTATAATTCCTCATAAAACTGCTAGTGTACATTTTAAGATTTAAATTGACCGATAGATAGATTTGTTTTTTGTTGTTTCTAACGACTAATGTCCATTTTGTGTTAATTTAAGAGTTGGTATATAACCCTGTGAACCTCTGCCTGGTCCTTATCCACATCAAAATTCTGCCGAGAGTTAGAGCTAGCTAGGGCTGTGCTCATCCCTCGTTTAAGGGTGCGGTACACTGGAAATAAATTCATTGGACCAACAGAAAGTTGTATTTGCTTCAGAAGTTAAGGCGACAGCATACATAAACATGTTACAAACGCATGATTTAACAGATTTGAGAACTGCAGCATACTTGCCGAAGTATATTACATAAACGGAGAGGATGATTGTAGGCTCGCTAAAACAGCAAAATTCCAGTTCTTCATCCGGTCATGCACCGCCGATTTTACAGTGAGCAATTTTGACGACTGCGATGATGACAGCAACCTAATCTCTTCCACACTTTTCAGAAATCTATTAGAATACGTCTTTAAACCCCTAAATTGGGATAAATTGGAAGTTAACATCAATGGAGGATACCTGTCTAATTTACGTTTTGCCGATAAATATACTAGTATGTAACAGATAATATGAAAGATCTAAAGAGAATGATATTAGACTTCGAGAAAGTACCGCAACCGGTTAGACTAAAAACGAACATGGACAAGACAAACATTATGTCAAACAAAAAAAGATGCAACACCGATCGAGATTGAGAACAAGCGAATAGAGGTGGTTAATGAATATAACTGACATTTGCAAGTGATCCCCAAGCAGCAGAAGTCGAGAGAAGCATTAAACTAGCATGGGCGGGATATGGAAGACTGAGGAATGTGATCAAGACATCAACGTATCCTCATTACTTAAAATCAAAGGTATATAACCATTATACCATTCCAACTCTAACCTATGTCTTAGAGACTTGGTACCTCACGGAAACCAGTATAAGAAATATGAAAGTAACGCAGAGGACAATGGAATGATCAATACTGGATCTACATTTAGCAAGTTTAAAATGTCAGTGGGCCAGAAATCTAATGAGAAGACAAGACAACAGATGGAATAAGAAAGTGACTGAGTGGAGGCCAAAAACCGGAAAAAGACGGTGGCCGTCCGAGAACTATATGGCGAGATCGAAAGGCATGGCGACAACTTGAGGAGGCATATGTCCAGAGATGGAATGTTTAAAAATTCTAGAAATGATGATGGTGACTGCAAGGTCTGGCAACTGGTATCACCTATTTTCTAAGACCTGCCCTAAGGATAAAAAGTAATGGATTGAAACAAATTTGAGGTGAATATCAACTTCATCATGTGCAATTTTAGTTCCTAAAAATTACTTCATTTAAATGGCTTCCCTGACCCTGGATGCAGTACTGAGTACTGCAATCTTCGTCTAAAGTTTTGCATCACTCTTTTCAACAATTCTGGTCCAATACCCTCTATTTCTTCTGAAATACGCAATTTAAGGTCTTTCGTTGTTTGAGGACGCCTCTCATAGACATTTTGCTTCAGATGTCCCCACAAAAAGAAATCAGGGGCCGTGGACCAATCGTGGAACTGGATGGCCATGTTATGCCGCCAAACCTCGAAATCAACTTGTTCAGAACTGTTTGACTTCGTATAAAGCTTTTAATCACGTATACGCATTGATTAATTGGAAACTTATCCGTGATCTATTCAACTGCATAAATTAACGCACACAAAGCTGACAACAGAATTGTCACTAACAAAATATTGTTTCCGTAACAGTCTACAAAAAATAGGTGATACCAGTTGCCGGACAATGTATAAATCGTGATAATAATTCAAAGTAAATGTAAATATCAGACACTATTAACAACATTGCGGAAGGGTTTAAGTTGAACTTCCCTTACGGTTTATAACATCTTTAAGGAAGAATTTATTTATCTGTAGAAAATCATTTAAAGCTTAATAAAATTCTAGTTTCAGCTGTGCAGAACAGATGTCCGAATACCATAAACCTAATTTCCAAAAAGGAAGTAGTTTTTCCTGTAATTAGAGGTTTTGTTAATAGCTACACAATATTAATCTTAAATAACAAAGCACGCTTTCATCGCTGCACGTTGCCAGATAGGGTGTAACACATGGCTCCAATTACTTAAACCTAATTACTTCAAGCTGTATGAGTTGAAATTGTATGAAGGTTTAGTGACATTAAAATACAATTGCTACAAGAAGACATTGGCAATGCAGGTGTATTGTAGCAAATAGATTTCCCTTAAATATTACAATACGTTTTGTTATGTTTCACACATAATAGTGCCTATTCATAAATAAAATTCTAGAGCACAGAGCAAACATCTAAAATAAATTACAGAATTTATATCCAATGCAATGCATTTCAATATTTTTTGGTAAGAAATAAACAAATAACCTACAATTAACTTGCCTTCAGAAGTTATCTTAAAAGAGTTTCGAATCCTCAAAGTAGTATTTTAAGTAACTATAAACAATGAAACTCACCGAGAGTGCATTTTCAGATTTTTAGATAAACAGGTTAAATAACAATCATTGATCTATAACACGGGTTGCCAACCTTTTCTTTGCAGGGAACCCACTATAAAAGTATATTCTTTGTCATCGACTCATTAGAATTTTTATGTTACTTTCTAAGACTTTTCTTCAGCTGAAACTTCCAAATCAGAAATCAGTTCGAAATCGACCACCATAATGTCGAAGGGAGCGGTGAATAATTTCAACAATTTACTTCGCTTCATTATATACGTACAAAAATTATTAACCTAATAACATACATTTCTTCATGATTTTTATTACTTTCTAATCCTATAATATCCAACATCAACTTTACTATGGAGAAGAGAGTAAGTTTCTCTTCCTTTCTTAAATGTGCATGTTTCTCGCCAACCGCAAACTTGGCCATTCTGTATATTGCAAAGCCACACTGACCGCTATATATATGCCAATTCTCATTGTCATCTGACACATAAAATTTCAGTCATCAATTCGCTTGTACAACGTGCTGCGTCCATATCTCAACACGATAATATGCACGTTAAACTAAGTCATACCCAGAAAGCTTTTAGCAACAACGGTTACCGTGCTAGGGATATAGAGTCCGCCATCAAATGCCATGTTCTTTCATAGTCACCTAAACCTTCAAACACCAATCTTTTCGTAGCAATATTCTTTCTTCCCTATATCCACCTATATCACCAATCGGGTAGAAACAAACCACCAAAATCAAGTTCGAGCTCCCAAGCAAGATCTCAGAAGTTTTTTTTCACGAAAAGGTAAATAAAAGGCTATGTCATCTAAAGGTGCCCATAGAGTTATTTGTTGTTGCAATGCTGTATGCATTGGTCAAACAGAACGTGCAGTAAAACCCCACCAGAGTTATCTCAGGTCAGTTTTTGCGATACCAGCCATAAGATCCTTGATGATAGAATTTCTGCTATATTATTTGTAAATACCCATTCTTCGTTAGCAAAAAGCGAAGCTACTGGGATTTACAAACACCTCAATAATCTCAATCGATGTTAATGTTACCCTTATCCTTCCATGTGGTAAGCGCTAATTTCTAAACCCCGCGTAGGCCCTCTTCACGCAATCGCAGCAACAATACAATACCTGTTTCTGCTGGGTGAGGCCTTGTATTTCGGCGAAATACGCGTATTATTGTATTAAATTGTCTTTAGCATTAGGTGATATTTTTTTTTCAATTAGGGTTGGTTTTCCTTGTAAAAATTACTCCGGTGCCTTTAATTTGCACAATTCTTTTTTGCTTGCATGATTGTACTGATTTTCAATAATTACATTACCAGTAAAATAATATACATTACCTGAAAAAACATATACAGATGTAATGTAGAAAATACACCTTACGTTCTGCCTAAACAATGCTTCCAATAGCGGTTCATGATGTTCTTCTAATTTGGCGAATCTAAACAATCTGTTTCAATTGAATAGATGTGTTACTACTTTGAATTGATCTAGCAGTAGACTTTGATGTTAAGATATACTTCTAGCCTAGAGCGTAACTTGGGGCATCAATTTGGAGGGAAAAAATCAAGACTTCGCAAAATTTTTAAAACTAAATTGCAAAAAAAAATGCTGCACTTGCACTTTAAAATCAAGATTTTGGGGGGCCACCGCCCCCCTTGCCCCTCCCAAGTTACGCCTATGTATATAAATCTGTGACTAAAATTCAAGAGCTTTAAGGAAAAGCAGAGCTTCTGCTATAGCAATAACAGTTTAAAAAAAAAGAAATAGAAACATACATAAATGTTGCATTTTCAGTAATATAGCCACTGATTGATTAACTTAGTTATGTTACATTAAAACTTCAGCTTTACGCATACTGCTGCTGCAACTACGATTTTATAAATATGGGTTATAATTTTCTAATCAATCGCGACTTATAATTACTGCGCTACTACCAGTTTATTAATTACTTTTATATTTCTTCCAAAATTTTTAGCATAGAAAAACTTATCTGCGAGATAACATTAATCTTCTTTCAGTTTCAATAGTTACTAATGTCGCATTCTTGCCTTGCGATTCCCGATCGGAAAAACGAACAGCTAAGAATTCTCTTTAATTCCGTGTCTGTCTTGCTATCCTTTATTAGAGCTGCATAGATCAGATTAATAACAGCACAAACCGCATTCAGCGATGCGCGAAATTCCAAAGGAAACATAAAGAAGGAGAATGAAATCATATTTTTAGTTCGAAGCTGGGCAAGATGTGCGAAGCGATGCTTTCAGCTTTCTATGAAAGAAATCATATAAAAACCTTCACACTTCCCCACTTAAAACTTCTGCACTTTTCACAGCATTTTTAATGGAAACTAATAGAAAAGTGGCCATAAAATTCCGGGGCTCGTATTAAATTTGCTTTAAAAAGTACATGCCAGAAACACCCATAACGCTAAATTATCAAAGCGCTTCGCTGTTAAACTTCTCTGGACCACCGTGTCTGATGAAATAAACTAGGAGGAAAAACGCCCGTTTGTCTTCTAGGAGTTGGTCACGGCTGTCTTGATGAGTTTATAATATGAGCCCATTTGCAAGAAAAGTGCTGGCGGCAGTCGGTATGAGTAAAGTAATTTAAACAAAATAGTGGTGGATATTATGTTTATAAGAAACTGCTGAATATTTATGTTCTTAAACATGGCAATCAGGATAATTCTAACTCCCATTTCATATTTCTGTTAATCGCAATACGCATTTATTATATTATCATCCATTTGATAAAATTAGAAAGTGAAACTCTTACTATTTACATATTTGCCAAAAATAGCGTAGACAAGTTTTTGTAATAAAGTGCGACAAAAGCGAAAAACAGTAGTTGGTGAAATCTACGTCTAAAATTAAAATTAGGTGTACTTAATTTACTACAATAGTTCAGTAAACAGTAGCTATCGCCGCAGTTATACCTATGGAGGAATACTTTTACCAAATTATCAACGGCAAAGAATGGTCTTTGAAATTCGATTAGTGTAGATTCTCATTAATATCCTTCAATTAGTAACGGAAGCGAAAAGAATTTGAGGAGATAAAACAGACTAAACCAGAAGAATCACAAAGAATAGACCGTACAGCAGCATCACAAATAGTCTAGTTCAGAAGGAAAGTAGCCAAAGAAAAACTGCAAAACTTGATTTATTTATATCGCACTCAGCCAACAGCCGTTAGGCCAATTATAGGCGTCGCTGTGCATTTATGGGGACTTCCAACCCCACTAACGACTGTCATGATGTTGTTATGACCGCCGGGACCAACTATTTCCGTGACAGCCGTATCACGAGGCGCCGAGAGATGCAGCCGTGGAATTCCCATCCAAGTTCTGACCAGAAAGTACGTTGATTAACTCTGCTCATCGAACGTGGACGCTTGTTCAAGCTACACCACCCGGGACCGATGAACCATATATTAGTAGTATGAAAAACTCTAAAAGATCACCTTGACTACAAAGAAACCGACAGATTGGTGATCAACTAGTGTTGCAGACAGAGTGACAGGTAAAAACGGGAACAGAACTGAAGTCAGTTTTATAGTAAAATAAGTAAAAAGAAAAAAAAAGGTCGAATTAGGAATGTTATGACGCAGTTTTGTAAGAGACTGTGGTAGCATGACTGCTTTTTCCATAACCACTCAAGTGTTTAAATCTCGCGTGCCAGATTTAATCAAGTTTGCTCTCTTACGCTCAGTAGCTTCCTCGTCACTGACGGAGGCCTAAGCCGCTGCAGTGGAGGTTAAGTAGTTTCCAGGGATCTCGTCGAGGGCTGAATGCTGCTAGCACGTTCTTTAATAAACAAAGGAAGCTTATACTACGATAATACAGATACAAAGAACTAGAATCCACGGTTAAACTACTTAACTCAAATAATGTTAAAGTGGTTTTGCAAATCATGCACAAGCGTGACCTATGGAAATGCTTAACGGCGAAATAACTACAAAGAGATATAATGCGCGTACAGTACTAGATTGGTCGCCTGGTTTTAAGTGCGACTACTACATAGTAATTATATTTAGTGCACGGTGGGGTTCAGTATGAGAAGAGACAGGAAAGATTCACAGCCAAAGTATACTCCTCGTGAGATCACAATATTCGGACCTGGACGGACTAGGTTTCGCGAGAGCACAAAGACAGAGCCAACAACTGTGTTCACTAGGAAAAACTTTTAATGCTTTAATATGAGTCATGTAAGCATACAGAACTCGGATCTGTACACTAAACTAGCTACGAGGGTTTCATGAGGGCACAAAGTCGAAACTACTGGGCAGCAAATGAATAAAAAATTAAAGGTGCTTTACAAATTGTTTTGTGAATGCTGTCTTTTTGGTAGTGGTCTATTATGATCATTATGTTTTATCGGACGTTTTCCACTGTCTCGAGTGTTTATTACACGCCGTTTCTGAGTTTCTGATCTACTCCCGTCCTCAGCTAAATGAACTCCTGGTTAGCCCTGTGAAGGACTGATTTTTTGTACGTCGTGGAATAAACACTCGAGACAGTGGACAAAGTAGAATAAAACATATCGTACTTTCCAATGTTAAGTACAAGCGAGACGTTTAAGACAACAGCAGTAAGAACAAGTACAAAATAACAAAGAAAGTATTGGAAGAAAGACAAGTAGTAAAGGGCAAAAAAAGGAAATCAAGAAAAACATCGGCAAAGAAAGTTATGAATTCACCTGATGCGAGAAACATCAAGTGGAAGGAAATTAGAAAAGTAAATAGGATGATATGGAAGAATACGTACAAAAGAAATACAAACTAAGGTACAATCAATTGGCAACAACTTTCTCAATAAAGCCTTAGATAAAATATCGAAAAGTTTTGGACTAACCAAACAAGCTCCAGAAATTTTTTTTATGTAAAAAAGACTTAATGTGAAGCACTACAGTTTAAGGATATAGTGTTACGATGATTAATTAATGTTTAAAATAAACTACCAATATCTAATAAACTCTCAACACTTGTACCACACTATTTATATATAATTAGCTAGTGTACCTACGAAATAGGAGTTTTGTTAATTTTACAGTCTACAGTCGTAAATTTTGAAGGATTACCGGCAAACAAACCTTACTAGTGGTGTTTCATCTTAGCTATATACAACTCACCAAAAATACTCCAAGAGTTGTTTACGCTCAGCAATATTGGACTTACCTAAAACAAGAAAAGGGCAGAGTTAGTTGTAATCATAAAAATAAATAATGGATAAAGTACTAGAAGCATGGCTTATGCAACGATTCGATTCGTGATATGTTAAATATTAAAATAACAACATTATGTATTCAATAATTATCTAGTTGTAGAGTATTCTGCAGGGTCATAACTAGGCAAATTTTTATTGTAGGCAAGCCAAAATTTTTGCGCCTCAGTACAAAAACGTTATATCTGACAAAAAATACTAATGGTACTGTATGACTTCTACATTTATCTCCGGATCCAACATTTTTTATTAAAACATGTTGAAAATAAACAATTAAATGTTAAAATAAAAAAATCAACACAAATAAAATGAGAGCAGAAACCAAGATTATAAAACACAATTCTAATTTTAAAAAGTACATATTATTATGTAGTCAGTAGAACATTTTACAAATCCTTATTGATAAACATATGGTGTACCCGAAATCGGAACGCCACTGTGTCATTTATAGCACAAGGATAAGCATATGCATTTATCAGTGAACACGGGTTCAAATCCCACTGGCTGCAATGTTTTTTTTATTTCCAAACTCATGTATTTCCCTTTACTAAGTGTTTCTGTATTATTAGCAGCATTAAGGTATTTTTTACCTATTTTTTAGAGAATTTTGAAGACAACAACCGTAATTAGATCTAACAAAAGTAGTTTTTTTTGCAGCGCGCTTTCTGTATTAAAGACATTGACGAAGCTATTAAAGACGTTGAAAACATTTTTCTTTGTAACTTTTTTATTTTAAAAATACAAAAATTATTTTAATGAGAAGAAGACCACCTATGTTGTGCGCTCAAAAGCTGGTAAAGACATATCAATATGTTAAAATAATACAATATAAACAAATAATTACATATTATTATGTAACGTTTCGCTCCTATTTTATTTGCGAATTAGTCCTAATAAAATACTAGGAGCATTTAAAATTTCGCGTTTTACGTTACTTGCGCTCCAGGGTGTAACTGCCGGAGATCCGTCGCAATGCGCGAACGACACGACATATCGTCCCGCACGCATTTCTGCTACCGCCTTGATGCCCAAGAGGAAGAGCAACCACGTATAAAACTAAATTGTTCCGCCGAACTCGAAGAAAATTAATCCGAGAATCATTTCGAGAAATTATTCCGATTCCCTGACCTGGCCCGTGGCTCTCAACTGGCGAGTGCTCTGCAAACCTTCAGTTAGTTATTGGTAATTAAAGCAAACTATAATTATTCAAGTTTGTTTACAATACCGCCAGCTGTCAATAATCTATTACTGTGTTACAATTCTACCAACACTAGTAAAATTCCCTGTTGTTCCAGCGACCACCATACCGTGAATCCCGGACGAGCAAGCAGACAATTGAGGTTGCCTACCTACACCATACCGAAGAGATATATGTTAACATAAAATTTACTTTGTACGTATTTATGAATTATCTATTTAATTATTTTCCACCTATACTTAGTCGACAATAAATGTTATTTACGTTGAAGTACTTTCTTTAAATCAGTGTAGGTATAAATATAAAGCGAACCTGGCCCAGTCAAAAAGCTACCATTTATATGGGCAAAATTAATGAGTGCTAAACTATTATAAATAAACCAGGTAGCATTACAATTATGCGTAGTAACATGTGAACTTAGAATAAGGTTCTGTATTCGCAGCCACAGTCATACTGTTTTGTAATAATCAATATATTTAAAACGTGAAGCTTTTTCTGTCCGCACGTAGTATAAGCCAATTTTGATTATTCCTTGTTTTAATAAAAGCTACCATCCTGTAAGGTCGCAGAAGTGTTTTAAATTGAACAAATTCTACCGGAAAAATGATTGTAGCGGAAAATATCATAGTAGTGGAAAAAGTCAGCTCTCAAAAACGGCATGTAGTGTTCTGCTGATTGTTGCAATGGACGACTGTATCAGCAATGAGACCAAAGCAGTGATGTATATGTAATATCAGTGGACCCGCTTCAACAGTTGTTAAAAATATAAGTTAGTTTGTCGCCATTGCTGTACCTATATTGTTTTAAAAATAGAAACATTTTTATAATTAGAGTAAGGCCACCTATGCTGTGGGCTAACAAGCTAATAATTCTAATTTTTTGATTGATGTAGGTGAGAACTATAAAATAAACGCTGTTACAATCTGGTAGACATATAACATTTCCTTATCGACCAGATTGGGCGCAATTCGCATTATTATCGTTAATATTACAAAGTAATTTCTTTGTAAAATTGGCCACTTGTCTATTTGTTTTTTAGTAGTACGAAAGAACTTTTTTCAGTGGTATTTTGGCGCCTCTTGCCGCTTGCGTCTGTAGGCAGGGGCCTACTCGGCATATACCTAGTTACGGCTCTGGTATTCTGTTTGAAACATTGGTGTACACCATGTAAATACGAATTAAACGCCTTCTATCAAATGAACCTTGACATTTATTTATTTTATGCCTTTCAAAATCATAAAAAAGCCATGTCGGTTTGATTTTGTGAATATTTTAATACCGAACAATATGCATCAGGTAACGAAAGAAAGAAAATGACAACGCAAAGAATGGGTACGAAAATATTAAATCTAACGAATCTGGTTTTAAAATATAATGCAATGTAGCGACAATAATGAATACTACGTAAAAGATATCACCATGTTAACGAAATGAAATAAAATCATGATATGATATACCTATGCACACCAATACCTTAAGGAAGTAACTGCCACAATTTATATATATATATATATATTAAAGGTAAACATTTCAGGGTGTCATACCGCTTAATAAATTCGAAGATTTCTCCAACTGGTTGAAGAACATCTTGAATGGCACTTGGAGTTGGACGACGTTTCGACGAAATCACATTCGTCATTTTCAAGTCCTTGTAGTAGTCCTGGTTTGGCTTCTAGTTATGCGGCAACACGACGGACTGTCCGTCGTGTTGCCGCATAACTAGAAGCCAAACCAGGACTACTACAAGGACTTGAAAATGACGAATGTGATTTCGTCGAAACGTCGTCCAACTCCAAGTGCCATTCTAAATGTTCTTCAACCAGTTGGAGAAATCTTCGAATTTATTAAGCGGTATGACACCCTGAAATGTTTACCTTTAATACATATCAGCCGCGAAAACCTTCGTAATATTAAGATATATATACCGTGTGTCCACAGGAGGACGCACCATAGGGATAACCTAATAGAATAGAAAGATCGGCTAATGCTGTGATTACCGGCACGCTAAAACGTTGTTTTCTGGCTTCTGACTTGCCACTGTATGAAACAATATTGTTATAAATGGTACAAGAAAAGGGACGGTGGTCACAGCACTGGTTGATATTTATATTCTATTAGCATTATCTTATCTCTATGGTGCGTACTTCTGTGGACACACGGTATATATATATATATGTTTCAAAAAAAAGATAAAAAATCTAGTCATGTCTTAACTTAAGTCTGTAGGTGAATGTCAGGTTGCGTTTTGTTTATGAAAACATTTTGTCATCGTGACAGGCAAAAGTTTACACTGCAGTAAGTTTACTTGTATCAAGCAAAAAGGAAAATAAGATGGTATTTGCACAACAAAAAGTGTATTAAGCCTAACAGTCAATAAAAATTCTTTTTATGGAGTGTTTTGTATATTTCTAGAAAAATAGTTCAAGATCAAGTTGCAATTTAGTTCTCTCTGACTTACAGTAGTTCATTTGTTTCAATGGGTATGTAGCAAGTTATGGCAACCTTCAATATGGTCATGGCATGTTGCTAATGAGTTTTTTTTTTTGGAACACACGATATAATGCACGTGTCGAAATACAGTAATATACGTATACTAAATTGAAAAGGATGAAATTGATGTCCATTGGAAAACATAATATTCAAATACTCTTTTTCAACTAAAAACAAAACTAAAACAAGCAATTCGGCGTATTTGCCATAGAAGGCCTCTTCATCCATCGTCCAACTTCTAACGTAATCAATAACAGTTACACATGCTGATGGACTTGGTCACTAAACCTTGATAAAGTATTGATCTATATTTGATATGGCTCTTTGGGTTGTCTCTTGCCATTTATCTTGATTGCGAGTAAGATGAGCAGCCGTTCTAAGATTACTGTGTAGAATGTCTATGGTTGCAATCCACCGTTTTTGAGAACATTTTCTAAGCCTTTTATACTGGATATTAAACTATGTCAAAAAAATATAAACTGGACCTATTACAAGTTCCGGCTTTTTACATCTAGAAGCGCCTGTGAGCGATGAAGGTTTTTCTCGGTCCGGACTCACGGCAGGCGGATCAATTTGCCTAGGTCTAGGCACCTGGATTATGCCGGTCTGGACAACTCTCCTAGTACGTAGGAAAGTCGGGTATAAGGTTAAATTTCTGAAAAGATTATGATAATAATGGCCTGGGGAATCGGCTGGTGCCTGAATCCAACGGCGTTTCTAACAAGATCGGAGCTGATCGGTGCTAGCGGACCAAGGCCGGATCAGGAAAGCGGGGTCAGGTTCCGGAGGAGACCTGGTAATCAGCATCGGGTTCAGGTCTCAAGACTCAAGTGGTTTGAAATGACTGCGGATTCTCGCTTTATACTCTTCGAGCACCTGGTTTTCGGGATATTTCCAAAGAGGTATGGAGACGGAACTGCGTGGTGTGCTACTTTACGCTACATCCGCGCATAGCGGCTAAGATCGCCTTATCGAAAACCCGAAAGTTATGGAGATGCATGTGAAGATTGTAACGGGAATTAGCGCCATCCAAATTTCAAGCACATTATTTGTGTCTTAGGAAAATTTGATGCGGGGACTAACGTTACAGTATATACGCAAAATGTAAGTGCATGGTAGTAGACCACGTTAGATAAATATATTTTGCACTAGGTAGTTTATTATTATTATTATTATTAAGAATATGAGAAGAGTTGAGGACAAGTCCTATAAACTCTTATTACATAATAGTTATAAAACAAACATTTGTGTACAGTGTGCACTTGTACCTAATATAAACAAACCCAAAAAAAGGAAAAAAGAACTAAAAACTAAACTAAAATAAAACTAAAACTAAACTAAAAAAAAAACTAACTAAACATTCTTATAATATATCGTCCAGTCTGTTTTTAAACGTGTTAACCGTTGGAGCTTCTACAACATTACTTGGCAGGTTGTTCCATAGGTCAAAAATTCGGTTCTGCAAAAAGTGTTGTCTTTGTCTGGTGCGATACTTTTCGTGCACTAACTTATACATATGGCCTCGAAGTCTATCGTCAGCATTTAACACGAACAATGACGCCATGTTCACAGAAAATAAATTGTTCACTATTCTGTAACTTATGATTAAGTCTCCCCGAGGACGCCTTTGCTCGAAGAGTCCTAGGTCCATGATCGCAAGTCTTTCTTCGTAAGAAGGACGATTGGCACCGTAGAACATTCTTGTTGCTCTTCGTTGTGTTGATTCCAACAATTCCACATCTACACGGGTCCTGCGTATTCCAAAATCGGCCTGATGTATGTGGTATACAAAATCTTGGTTGTATGTGGAGATGGCCGAGAGAATGCTTTCCGAAGTAGATGCATAATGGAATTTGCCTTTTTGCATATTTTACTAATATGGGTGGACCACGACAAATCGCTAGTTACAGTAACTCCAAGATCAGTTTGCAACTGAACCACTCTCAAAATCTGCTGATGTAACGTGTAATCAAGATTCGGATTTGACTTACCCACATGGAGTACAACACATTTACCAGTATTCAGCGGAAGTAACCAGTCGGTACACCACTTGGAGATCCGATTCAGGTCGTCCTGCAGCTCGTCATGACAGGTATTTGGATCTGCATATATTTTCGTATCATCGGCGTATAAGGAACAGGTGGTCTTAATTAACGTTGGCAGGTCACTCACGAACACAAGGAACAAAAGGGGCCCGAGAACAGATCCCTGTGGAACGCCACTGACAACAGGAAAGCAATTCGAAAAACAGTCACCCACTTTCACTTTGAACGTACGGTTTTTTAAAAAGTCTTCAATCCAATTCAAAAGATTTCCTCTCACTCCAAAATGTCTCAGTTTGGATATAAGTCTGTAGTATGGAACACGATCAAATGCGCGGGAGAAATCGAGGTAAACAATGTCTACTAAGGCACCGGAGTCCACCGATTTTGTCCAATCGTTCACACAACTTAATAAGTTAGTAATCACCCAGCGTCCACTTAAAAACCCGTGTTGAGCATCTGGGACAACGCCTTTTCCAGGAAAAATTTGGTCAAATGTTCCGTTTTATCTTAGTAAAACGGTTATACTTCTGTCATTCAATATTGTAGTTAGTGCTATTAAGTGTTAAAAACTATGCCCAACCATTTAGGTATTTTTCGAATGTACCTCACCGCGAGTTTCGTCCCGAATGTTGGCAGCGCGACCCTTTGCGTTTTTTTTCGCTTCCTATTTTTTGACTTTCTAAGCGGTCTCTTTCTTTATATATCGTAGCACGCTTTCTGAGACTTGCTTCGTGCATTTGAAAATACTGGAAGTCCATTTTGCGCATTATTATGCCCGATTTGATCACTATAACTTGATCTGAAAGTTGAAATTATCTTTTAGCCCAGACTTCAACCGAAGTTCTAGTGGTCGATCAGACCCGTTTTTTCTCTTTGGGGGCGGTTCTAACGTGAGCGTAATTTGCAGATTTTTTCTTTTGCTACAATGTCTTAGTCGTAAGAGTACGAAGACTTCGTCTATGAGTACTCTTCGTATGACCTGGCACCCCACTGCGGTAGTGATTACGAGTTCTGGCGCCTGCTTCGTTTTACTGCTGTGGCAGGTATTGTATCGTAGCTGTTCTGGGCATCGAGCCGCTGTAGGTGTTCTGCAACTAGTTACATGGAGTCAATTCTAATAGTTTGTCGTAATAGAACCATGTTTGATGTCTGTCACCACCAACTAGCGCCTCGCGCTTATACATAGCATAATACTTTTGCACCAGGTTACTTAGCAGTGACATTCTCAATAAAGGACCTTAAGGCTGCCTCCAGTTTTGCTGAAGATGTTTTAAGCTCAGTTAACCGTATTTCTCACTCTTGTGTATTGAAAGTACTGCAAATTTCAGGTTGTCCCAGACAGGCAGCGAGCGAGGTTAATATAAAAGGAGGGCCTAGTAAGTCTTGTATTAATATACGGCATGGATAAAGATCGAGAGTGAAAATGCAAAATAAAAGATGAAGTCAGAAGAAATGGAAATACTAAAATTAGTCAAACGAGTTACCCTGCATGATCCAAAAGCGAATAGGTCTGTAATAAATTCCTGTCATGTATATCGTCAGGTGATACAAAACGCTAAAAAATGGAATAAACCAGGCTGACGTATGAAAGACTAGTGAAAACAAGCAGAGTTAGCAAACCAACCAGAAAAGAGGAATAGTCTAAGGAAAACTACATAATTATCATCGTCCACAAAATATAGGTGACAAATCCAAAGCATGAATTAGAAGCACTAAATGTGGAGTTGGAAGAAAGGAAAACTGATTCACCTGGGCAGACACACTAACTAATACAACTTTTGTAACTTGTAGTTAAGACACTGGAGATTAGATAGTTGAAAAAATATCAAATTAAACAACAATGCTTCAATATAATCCAAGAAGACGAATGTGGAACTTTTCCCAGTTACATATAATAATTTTTTCAGTTTAATTGTGGTATTTAACATTCGTTCTACTTTATACGAGATTATTTGCAGCCAAGTATCTTTCTTGTGCGTTCCACCTTTGACATTTGCTACTCGATCGGCAAATAGATACTATTTTATGAAAAACGTATTCTCTTTTCTTCCAGCAATCTGGCAGTTTAAGATTGTAAAATCAATACTGCGGGTTATTGTCTATACACTTTATTCTTAATATTTTAAAATTTAATAGAATTGTCAATAACAGCATCATTATATTTAAGTAGTACTTCAACATCTCAGATTTGATGCACCTATACACTTCGTTAGCTGCGTAATTCTCAGTTTAATGGTTTCAATCCGACGTGTACGTAAACATTGGAACCAGGTCGAACTCAATTTCGCCACGAAGTCTTTTGAAAATGAGTTCAAAGCGGCTGATGCGTTCACGGCACAGCTCCGAAGGGTCAGGATACATTATTCAAGCTAGCTGCATATTTAAGATATTTTTATTAAAGTGTTCGGGGCGACCAGATAACATCAAAAATTCTGTAAAGTATGCATAGACCACAGGCGAATTCTTAATTTTGGCAAAATAATTGACGCCTTGAGCGCATCTCCCTGAGGAAGTTCTTAATTAAATTTAAAGTTTGAAAACATGTTTTCAGAGGTTCTACAACTAATAACCTTGCACCGGAATTGCTAATGACAGAAGCATTGAGCTGCATTACATTTTAAAAATATTAAAACTCTAAATAAATAAACTAAATAAACTTAGCTAATAGATTGCTTTTAAAGTTATAAATAAAACCGGTTGCTTTAGCCTCTTGAAATTCTGTTCAGAAGACTTCTTACTTTATTTTCAGGGAATGCCCGTGCTTTCTCACTTTATTTTTGCGAAATAGCTTTCATTCGGGGTTAACCTTATTTTCTCACTTTACGTTTGGGGAATACCCTTTATCTCTGCTACTGTTAGAATTCTAGCGGCGCTGTAGTTGCAGACAGTGAAGTGACCGATTCGTTTGTCCTCTGTCTACGGTTTTGTATAGTATCACAATGAGTGAAGTTTTAATGGTTTAGAACAAACTGGGGCGTATTGAGAAACTGATATTCCTTCTGGAATACTACGACATTGAATAGCTAGAACGTCATGTTCCTGGTGCAATTCCAAATAAATAAAGCGATGTTTCTCAATATATCACCTAGCCGACTGGTTTCGTGACACATACGCAATAGAAACACATAATTAGTAACTTTATTATAAGAAACTGTAATATTTAATTATGTAACTGTGTTTATATGCATTTGAGCTATCACTCATTCTTTAAAGACAGTTGTTAATCAAGGAAGCGATGCTTTATTCTTAGTTATAAGATGGGCAAGTCCATAAAAATCTGTGGAGACTAAAAGAAATCAGGTCGACCTAATTTAAATCAATAATAAATCGACAGGTCGTTTAGTGCTTGTAGCTAATTATAAAAAATACTTTCAATCTGAAAAGAGGCGTTTCTTCTACCTACAATCAAAATACTTTAAATTGCAATCTGGCTATATGCCTCCGAACAAATAAATAACCACTTGCTCTAATAAAAAAAGGGAGCTGCCAGGACTAGGAGTAATAAACAATGAACTACTTAAAGCAGCTCTAAATATACTCACGGAGATTCTTTTCAATAAAGTGGAAAGCTATACTACATGCGAGAAGAAGCAACGAGAATCACTACAATTGTCTATAAAAACAATAATAGACAAATATGTCCGAAGTAGAGGTCTAGTGACATGAGATTATTCTAGAAAGAAAAAATAGCAATACCCGATTACGTGAAAGAAAGTACGATCCGTTAACTTAATGCCATTATTTTGGACGACAGACTGACAGAACGAACTAAAACCAGTACATCAAAAGCAATTGTTGCACTTGAAAGTATTCGCCACATATAAGACCTAAATCTGAAACGTCATAGGACTCAAAAGTGTGAAATAAATTTACTACTTTGTGTATGAACTTGTAGAGAAGATATTTTTAAGAAAAACTAGGTGATGTAGTACGGCTACCATAAAAAATGGCTAACAACAAATGATCAAGAGGAGTCTGGCAGTGGAACTCTCCAGGGCGAAGAAAACGAGGGTGCCGTCTCAGAATTTGAAAACACTCTATACAACAAGCTAAGGCAACAGAAGGACTTTAAGAACATGAGTGGCCTGATCTTCGGAATCTTCAATGGTAGAACAGGCAGAAGAAGCGATAGCAGGGTGGTTCTTCTTTGAAGAAGAAACTTTGAATGACAATGGTGAGCGGTTCATTCAGGTTGATCATCGTCACTCCTTAAAAACCTTTAACGGTTGGTTACAACAGAAAACCAACAATCGCTTTACTTGTACTTGACCAAGTAGAAACTTTAAATCGATTATCGACCTCGTAGTAGTCAAACAAAGTAGCATTATACCCTATATTAGGTACTAAAATAGCAAAGGACTTTGAGTGTGGCTCTAGTGCCCATTTCCTGTGAAACCAAGTGGGAACAACAAACAACAAAAGCCAAGAACACTCTAGTTCCATGCAATCAGTATAATTTAATTTCCACAGTGTTAGAGTTGATTTCACGCTATTCTTATGTAAATTTCGACTATTCAACAAACTAAAACATGTATCTTACTATAGAAAGGTTAGCTACAATGTTAAAAAGGCGTTGACTAGTGACAAGGAGGATATATTTGACCATAAGTGTAAAAATATAACAAGCTCCTTGCGTAACACGTGTGTTAGTCAAGCATGCAAACTCTTAATGTATCTCAATACCGCCAACAACGGTAAAGTAAAAATCGCTTTCACAAGAGTGGAAGATTAGGTGAACTATTATTATAACGGACTCTTCCAGTACGATAGAGAATAGTACAAAACCTCTAGCGAGAGCAGCAAGGTAAAGCATCAACGGTCACAATAGAGTAGCTAGAAATGCCACCATAGGTAGTATAGAGATACGGAAAGCAGTTTAGGAAATAGAAAAGAAACATTCCCATACACTTTATAAGTTCAAGTCTCTTCGATAGATGATTGTAGTGCAGAACATCTTTTCTATACTCTCTATATAAGAAGAGGAATAGAAAATGTGTCCGAACTTGTAGATGAATCAGTGTACTAAGCTCAACTGGCAAATAACATGGGAAAATGCTGAATAAACATATAGAAAAGAAATGATAGATAAGAAAGAACCGAACAGATATCGAAGTGGCCGGTTCTATACAGACATTTGTGCTCAAGCAGATGATCGAAAGGATGACAATGAGAATGGTATGGTTATTTATCCTGCGCATATTTTCAAAAGACTTACCACAGCGTTTTTCTAACTAAATTGTGGACCACAAGAAACAAAATTAGAGAAGCACATGTCGAATCTGTGTATAGATCTGTGCTACTATTTGAATTAAAACGAACTCAAAAGCGATCCACCGTAGGGATGCTCGATAGCTACCTAATTATTTAAATTATTTTAATAAATCCCTGAAGAAGTGAAGTATTGATTGAATGGATGTCAATTCGCAATTACCAAATAGATTTTGAAGAAGCTATTAGTACTTATTTAATCTTGCGCTATTTCACTAAAGTAGAGATAAATTGAGGAGACTCTTTCGGACTCTAAATGGTTGAATACTTTGAATTCGACTGTGTACAGCGACGTCACTTAGGGTGCTGATAATTTTGATATTCAGTGAGCATGAGCACATTTACCACTATATTTATTGTGTGTTCATTATAATGACATGAATAATTTACCGATGTGTTTCATTCTTTTTGTAAAGTAACTTTCAGGAAATGTTCAAAATAAAGCACAACCCAGAATTTACATGTATTTCTGGTGATGTTTTAATCTAAGTTCTTTATTTGCAAGCTTTAACGATTTACCGTCTCTTGACGAAGATATTTGACCTACGTTTCGTGGTCTGAGCAGATCGACGGTTATTTATTCTCAAATTCGGACCACGTGACACCTTAATATTTAATTAGCGTCTTTATGTTGGGCTAGTGCAAAATCGATTGGTTTCGTGTTTTTCTTGGCTATCATCCGAATAGAACAGCTTTCTGTTTCGGCTGCCATCTGGTCGGGGCGATTTAATTCATACTGTTCCACTATTTTGTGGATTAATCAGCGATGGTCTTATTTAATTGCCTTAATTACAGTTTTTACATGCAGCATACTGCCAAAAAACCAGTTTTCACCAAAACTGTATTTTTCTTATATATTTCATCATGGCTTTATTCACAATTCGACGTGGGTTTGTCAGTTGCCTTAGTTTTAATTATTTATTAAAAACCTATTGCAGAATATAGTTTTAAAAACATTCAATATCAAGAACAAATTTCCGTAACTTCAATAAACTGATTCTTTATTGTGCCAGATGGCTAAGCAACGAGGGTGTTTAGACACTCAGCTTCGATTACTAGTTCTGATAAGTATTACACGATTAATGAGTTAAAGTTTGAGCTGCTGAGGGGTGGGCCTAAATCTGTCAGCTAAACTTCGCCGAATTTGAAAATTTGCCCTGAACGCTGAACTACCCCATTATGCGTATTCCCTTCTGAACTAGCAAGGTTTCAAAGAGCTTCGAGTGGCTTCATAAAGTAGAAACGAAAATTGCCCTGGCCGTTATTAATTTAAGGAGTTACTCCACATATAAATTAGCCAATTTTTCAGCGCATAAACTCGGGCAGTTAAATTTTTTAAGCTGCAGTAGATTCTCAGTTGGACACTTCGATTTATCTTTATTTAAGGGGACATATTTTTTCGATCAGATTTACTTTTGGCAGGAAATTCGCGTGAACCCCGCACTAAATTTCGATAGATACTAAAGTGACATCGAAATAAATTGGATTTTAAACATCTAACACCTCACATAAAAAGTTAACAATGATAAATTGCGGCACTTAAATCTAAGCGGCGCCATATATTTCTGTATTTTAAAATATTTCGCGAAGCCTTGCATCCGGTGCACCAAAATTTGTCAATCCTGAAAGCGCTATCGCTAATGGATTTCGCAGGTATTCTTCTTGAAAAATGGTGGCTGATGAACGATTCCTTGGTTTGAGCGTTTGCCCCTGCTGTCGTTTTATTTTTCAGGATTTTATACTTATAAAACATTTAGGGCGAAGTTATGAATAACTAATAAGACCATTTAAAAGGCTTTTGATAAAAAATAATTCGCTGCCGGATTGGAATTTAATAGGCACGTAAGCTAATCATTTAAAATTCATGAAGAAACTTTCTTAGGAGCTTTTATATCGGCCTGCAACGGTGAATCAAGGTTTTCAGGAAGCATGAAGGATTGTAGTACAATATTAGTGTGCAGCAGTTGCAGATAATGCTTTTTTAACGTCTTTTGTAAGTCCTACAGAAGTAGACATTAGGAAAACTATTAAATTGATTTATTAATCTCAACCGGTCTCGTTATCTCGTGTCAGGTTAATATATGCTGCTGTATTTTGCAAGCTCTCGCTGCAACGTTAAGAGCTTTAATGAAAGCTCAGATGTGCAAGAAGCGACTTGCAAAAACCCTTAGTTATAGCATTCAGCCAGTTTTGCCCTTAAAGTAATTGGTTTATCAGAGAAATTCTGGGGAGACTTATGTGGCTGCAGAATCCACGAATTGAAAGCAGTTTATCATCAGAAATCTGCAAATCGTTTTCTATGCAACATAAATCTCAAACTGTAACATCTGCCTTCACGTTAAATGACTTTGTTGCACAATACCGGGGCATTTATTCTATTTTTGCTCCTAATAGCATCGTATCTTCGCTTCGGTGAGGCAGCCATGCTCGCCATACGTAGCAGGGTTTTTTCTGTTCGCTTTAAACAGCCATGTCAGATCTCCCATCGTGTTGGCAAAAAAGCAGAGAATTAAATTACTGAGACATAATTAAATTAACCAGCTAACCGTCTCTCCCTCGTGAGATTTCTTGGCCACATGTTACATCCTGTTAAATTTAACTGAGGGATTTCATCGTTCATTTTTTGTCGGGTGCTTTACTCGTAGAGGCTCTATTCTAGCACTAAGCTTGTTAGAATCGCTGTTATGCGTATTTTGAAGATCTCAGGAAAAACCCCATTAGCTGTTTTCCAGTTTCACGCTTATTTTATTTATTGTCTGTTGTATTGCATCCTATAAGATACATCTCCATGTAATTTTGACAAAGAACGTAGCAGAAACATCTGCTGTAAAACATTATTTAAAAAATATGCTTGACACTTACGCCTTCTCAATTAAATGCAACAACCGAGAAACACTTCTTATTCTAATCACAATATTTTACCTATTCTGAATAACTAACTAACTTTTGGTTACTTTTGTAGTTCCGATGTAGTAACTCTTTTAGCGCTTTCGTAAAATCGTCTTCTTGGTGAATTTCCTGCAGATCTATACTGTTATTAAGTATTAGGTTACATTAAGCGTCTGTGTGCGGAGCAGGTAGCCTATTTTTATTTTACTTAATTTTGGGAAATTCTCTTAATCTTAATTTGATCCTTTGCATATTTCTGATATAAAAAGCGAAGTAGAGTACGCTATAAAAATTGTAAAAAGGGGAAGGCACAATTAACATAACGTTAAACCGCCGCAATGAAATCCCTACTCCAAAAACTAGCACTTTATCAACTTTTGTTTCAATCCCAAAAAGAACCAACGCAAAAGGGTGTTCTGAATATATGAATTACAATCATAAGTTATACTCTGATAACGTTCAAATCATTACTAAAAGACTATTCAGAAAACTTAAAGAATATATAAGTGCCACGCAACTAGAATTTAGAAATGACTTCTGATAAAGTTCGCAATGAGAAGCTATAATAAATACTGGCACCGAAGGGCAAATAAATTATTGAAATAAATTAAAAGCTGTCGAGGGGTTCATAAGGTTATTTTTTCTCATCTTCTATTGAACATTTATAGCGAAGCATTTTATTAGGAAGCATTATCAGAGAAAAACACTGCAAGGACGATACGAAGGAATCCATATATATAATAGGCTTGTCTGGGACGCTGTTTTGTGTGTCCGGGACGCTGTTTCAGCAGCCAAACCGTAAGAGATAGAGAAAAAAGTTATGAAAGTTATATGTTTGGAATGGCCATGTCAGGTCAGGAAACGAATTTCAGTCACGTGACACTTCCGGTTTTCGAGAAATCACGTGATTTCCGTCCGGCCGGGGCGCTGATCCGTCCGGGACGCTGTTGCAGCAGCCAAACCGTAAGAGATAGAGAAAAAAGTTATGAAAGTTATATGTTTGGAATGGTCATGTCAGGTCAGAAACCGAATTTCAGTCACGTGACACTTTCTGTTTTCGAGAAATCACGTGATTTCCGTCCGTCCGGGACGCTGGTCCGTCCGGGACGGTCTTTTTTGTTTTATTAAATGAGACATTTGTCTCACTGGTTGCTAGTCATCAATAATATACGTTGTTCTAATGACACCACTTCTAGTGGCAGATGATTTAGACGATTTACAGCACCGACTTGAATCTAAGGGAGTGTTGAGACTGTAGTTCAAATTGTACTGTACTAAATACCTATTTAGAATTGGTGCCAATAAAATTAAAATAGCTGTAATTGTTTCCAACATCCGATGGGAGAAAACTGAAAAAGAAGAAGAATATTGTTGATCCCGTGCTCTTCTAATTTGATAACGCACGCTACTTCCAGTTCTTCCGCAAATTTGACACTTTTTATTTTAATTCTTAAATAAGGCTAGCGGTCGCCAGGTACTTAAGAGGAAGGATTTTCTTCTGTAAACCATAAAGATTATTTTGGTGTAATTGCATTAATATGTGCAAATCCTCATTCTTTCTAGGCGACGCGTAGGTAGCTTTTCTGTGGTTAACTCATTTTTCTCTCATGACAGATGGTCACCTACAAGTACGTGTTTCGTGCTTTCTTCAGCGATTAAACCGCATTTTAGGAGGTCTCTGACTATTCTAAATCTGTATGATGGACCTGACGAGACCGCCTGCATCGACACGTATTTCAAGCCGAGGCACCGCTGTCCGACCTGCGTCGTCTTAGATAACACAGGGTCATACTTTCTTTATTTTACCATCCTATCTCCGCATCACGTCGCTATACCCCACCGATAATAATAACAGGAACCTCCGTACGTGTTTCATCCAAACCATCAGGCACTCAAAAATTGAAAAGAGCCGGTCGTGCCTTTGCTGTTTTAATTCAGATCTCCTACGATCGAAGAAGTTGCTACGTAAATTTTTGTCGTAGAAATTGCTCGCGGGGTTCTGAAACGTCCCCGAATAAATTGTTGGTTTTTGACAAAATAAGGAAAAATTTCTTAACGCAAACTTATTTACTCAGCTCCCATAAAGTTTATAAATGGTGTAGGTTAGCATTTCGATTAAAAAAACATATAACTAAATGTGACAATAGAGAAAAGGAGAAAGTGAAAAAGGTAGTAATTTTAATTTTCTGATTACGTACTATCACCTCGCAAATTCCAACAACCTCTTTTACAAATGATTTATGTGAGTTAAGGTGTATGATCTACATCAGATTTGACAATAATAATTGAAGTTTAATTATAAAATGCAATAAAGTCACATAAAGCGTCACTTAGGGATCTGATAGCACCCTTGCACACCTTATAGAGAATTAAAACCATACTACCATAGTTCAGCAAAGATAAGATTTTATGTAGTTATAAATGCGCCATTATGATGAGCGGCGTGTCTACTAATTACGGGGAAGAAGACGCTTTTAATTATATCTATCTTCGCTTTTCGGGTTCAGGCAAATGATGAATTAAATTTCTGCTATTTTGCGAATTTCGTTTCGCTCTTGGTGTTCTTTTTCTTAAAGCCTTGGTATTTGAATTTTGTTTTCGGGATCTTCCTCTATACGAGATGCCAATACTTTTTAGTTTTTTTATAAGTTTGGAATGTGATAGAAGCCTGCAACGGTAAGTGAAGTTTGTTTGTTGTCACTATAAGATAGCTGGGGCCCATGCTGTGTTAGTTAGTAGCTATAAAACCCAATATTCCTAATCCCTACGCACGACCATATTATAATCAGAGAGAATGCGAGTTATCCTGGGCAAGGAGCTTATCCAGATCTGTGTAGAATATCACATAACAAAACATGTAATTCGAAAAACATTTCTATTTAAGTAGCTAACGATATATAACCATTACTATAAAAAGTAACCTTGTTTTCAGAATTTAAGTAGCGTTTCTAAGATAACCAGTTGTTGAACCAATGACCGCGCCAGCTGCTTTTGTACAAAATAGAAAAAGCTTTTTCCTGGTAAAGCTAAATGTAATTTAGTGTTTCATGTAACGAGTACTGAAGATATCGCAGAATTGCACAACAAGTGGGCACGAACTACAAAAGCTTAAAATTTATATTTTGCAACTTGTGAGCTTTACTAAAGGTGCTAAAGCTCAAACTTATAGCTCAAATAATTTGAGATTTATACTTTCAAAAAATCTGAACTCGTATCTATTTTTTAGAAAAATCACAATTAGAGTCTCTAAATATACATTTTTGATGTAATCTGATCACTTTCATTAGAGCTTTCTCACATACGTATAATAATATAATATATATCAGACTTATATCGATCTTGACTGGACTTACAACGTGTCTGTACATATTTACATATAACGCTGCAATGGATATTTTGCTTCTTGAATCTAAATTGAACTGCAACTTAAGAAAAATTTACTACTGTAAGTGTATATACCGTAGGCAATTCTCTACAGGATGAGAACATCAAACGCCTTTAGTTGGAGACAGATTTTTCAATATTTATATCCCATTTTACCGAGTGTTACCCAATCAAGTCTTACCTTTCATTGTAGTTCTATGGTTTGGTTCAATCTAATCCGTGCTATCTGATTACCCAAGTAGATGCATTCCTTAACTTTTTCTGTTTTGGTTTCTTCAATCTCGAAATCATTCTGGATATTTAACATTACTTTTTCAAAGGTTCATGTTGTGCCCTATTCCACTAGCTCATGCGTTCAGTTCTCCTAGTAAATTATCGTCGGAGAGGAATAGAGTGATATTATCAGCAAATCGGAGATGTGTGAGATACTTCTATAGACATTGCTATTCTTATGACTCCACGTCATAATTCTTGAAATCAACTGTGAACAGTTTAGGGCACAGCGTGTTACTTTGTCTAATTCGTTTGCTTAAAAGTAAATTATTTGTCAATACCCCTTCATTCATACTTATATGAGTTCTGACTTTTTTGGTATGTATGTTTGTTTAAGAACACAATTATATCGAAGATCAATTTTGGAGTGTTGTATTCTTTAATTTTTTGTAATATTTTGGCAAAATATTGCACAATGTACACTTTCCCCTACAGGTGCTTTGTTTTCTTAACATCTATTTTAAATTACAATGTGTACATCTTAATACCATCTATATACAAGGTCCGGCAGAATGAAGTATCCATTTTAAATTGAGTTGTTTTTGTTAACTGCTAAATTTTTATTCAAAAATCAAACAAAAGGTTCTTCAGGAAACACGGAAATTTTATTTGTTAAACATTATAGCAGTCAAGTAACCTCCTTCTGCTGCTGGCACTCTTGAAGCTGCTCTTACCCTTTCAGCATTTTCAAGTATGCGTACAGAACGAGTTTGTTCCTTTTGATTTTTCTTTGGCACATGAGGCAGTAGTGCGAAACTTGTGTACCCACTTTTTAATTGTTATTCGACTAGAAACTGCATCTCGTAGATTTAAATGAAAGTAACGACGAAATAAACGCTGGGTGGTTACAACAGAATTTTAAAATAAGCTTCAACCGCAAAAGAACGTTGCATATTTGACCAATGCTCTATATTCACAGCTAAACTGACATTTCTCGCAAACACTTTGACGACTTTCTTAAATTTTCATTTATCGCGAAAGCATGGCGACTTGATTTGAACTTATATCGCATTATATTATGAAATGAATTAACTTTGAAAATGGATACGTCATTCTGCCGGACCCTGTAGAGGAACGGGAATACAGCAGGTTAATATCGTCATCTTTCATTTTGTTTTCTCATTAAGCAGTTGATTTCACTCAATACCCTCTACTGCGCTATGTTCATTAAATTAAACCCTTGAATGTCTACATTATAACGTTAAGAAGACCAAATTATTGGAAAAAGACATAGGCTACTTTAATCGCCCACTATTTCATTTAAAGTACTCTTTGTTACATTGATCTATCCTGTAAATTACTTCTAACTTTAGGAATATTTAATTTACAAGTACGACATAGAAAATGGACAATAATCCTAGCTAATATAAATAATATACAGGGACCGTCTATTTAATTTTTTAGATAAAGATTTATATGCAAACAAAACTGTTTGTTGAAGTGCAAGAACAGGAGATTTATGTATCAAATATTGTATGCCACAAGTGGCCTCCGTAGGTTTTTCCTACATTCTTCTAAGCTTCTGACAAAGTTAAACCTTACTAACTACTGCGGAATAGCTTGATTTTCTGCTTCAATCCTTTTTTTAAGTTCATCAATTGTTTTCGGTTTTGCAATATAAACTTTACTTTTTAGGTAGCCCCAAAGAAAAACATCTGGAGCAGTAATATCTGTAGATCTCGCTAGCCAATGCAAGTCGCCATTGTGAGAAATCGGACGATGTGGAAACTGTTCTTGTAGGACCTGCATACAAATTCTGCAATTATTTATGCACAGCTTCAAAACCTACTCTTTAAAATAATATAACACACATAGCGATTGCTGTTACATTTAATTTTTTATTTAGAAAATAATAAAATCAGCCCTTTTTGGACGGTCCTTGTATTTTACTAATAATAACAGATATATAGTGACCATTTTTTCTACTAACTACATTATAAGTGAGCAATATTATATTCAACACACACATAATGCTAAGTGTAACATGCGAGTTGCTAGTTGCCAAACGTGTAAGTTTTTCCAGATACGCATCCAGAGCAATAAAGTAACAGAGTACTAGAGTTTTTGAACATAACTAGACGTATCAGATTAGGGTTACCAACAATGAGTCGATGCTGACCCTAAGAAAATAATTTTGGGGGAGGAATACTCTTGGACAAAACTAATAAAAATTATCAAGATAAAACAATTTTTTTACATCATAAAGGTTTGATTCCAAAAACTATTTTATATTTTTTAAGTACTACCTTGATGAAGTGCGACATTCTTTACCTTCATTACCTTCATTAAATTTGAGCAAGACGTCTCGTATGCCGTAATATTTAAATAATTATTTGCCCTTTTTATCCCTTAGCTAGCTCAATGAACGTGAAATTCTCAGAATATCTCAGTCAGTGGCTTATACAAAATTACTACCTGCCAGAACAGGAATCCAGTTCCCTCTTGTAGTGTGGTTGCACTAAAATTTTACTTTAAACAATGCACGAGAACAGCCGATTTGTTTACCTTACCTACTAATTTCAAAACACATAAAGGACACAAAGAAGACACATTTAAAAACAAAAGTAATAAAAAAAGAGAATTAAATTTTCAACCAACCTACGTGCCATATAGGTTAAGGCTACTTGCAGGCATAGTACAAACATACATGAACAACGTAAAACATCATCAAAAAGAACGTTGCAATAATTGTCTTTTAAAAAAACGCAAAGGTCAAAATATCTTTACCAAAAACGCAATGTCAAAATTGCCTGAAACTAATAATTTGAGTCCGGCCCTGTTTATATTCAAGTGCAAGCTACACACATATTATTTACGGATAAAGCACATTGCTTTGCTTTTGAAAAAGGTAGCAGTTAAACGCAACCTTATCACGCTGACATAAAAACATTTTACTTGGAACTAGCTATTGCATAGCTTTGGAAAATGACATATCTTGATTACATTACCTGCTCCTGGCTCACATGATGCTGGGAAACCCCGATGGCGTGCTGCCCTTGTAAGCGCAGTTGTGATAGTGCCTCTCAAAATGGATGCTTTAAATGATATTTTAAATATAGCACAACGGGTGTACCTACATTTACACTCGGAAAATGCGTTTTAGGAATTTACAAATGATGGCTTGCTGTACTTTAACACTATTTGCAGCAAACGTTGGCTACCAGGCCGCTTTGAGTTAACTTATATCGTCCTGGGCGAATTCGCGTGTTATACCTTCGAGTCAAACAAATTCATGCAGCTTTTTCAAGAGGCTTTGTCCGACAGCCGTCTTTGGCCTCTTCTTTGTTAATTTTGCACGAGTTGAAAATTACCGCATCCCGCGTACAGCGTGTTTCTTGCTGCAATCACGAAAATCAAAATTTAAAATACATGTCCACGGCAGTACCTTGTTTGCTAACATTTGGTTAAATAAAATACAATACTAAGTCTAATAATAAAACATAAGGAATACAACTTGGCTTCTATATTTGAGCACGTTATCGATGATGGATCCAGCTGACCCGTTACAGATAGCATAATTTTCGGACTTTGTAAATCAGGAATTAAAGAACAAAGCTACTTTTTACATTCCATAAAATAAAATTTTTAAAATCTGTCTTAGAAGTTACACAAAACTACATTTTTCTGGAAAAAAAAAGTTCATGCAATTATATTTTTTGACTCTTTGGGCACTTTCTCCAATGCTTTCTGCTCTGGGGCTTTTACATAGGAGTAAACCTAAAGAATTTTATAGAAAACCCAAAACTTGAAGAATGATTGACAAACCCGAAATCTTCGGATCAAAATGACAGTGCTGGCAACGCTATATCACATCCTCGTATATATCTGAATAATTCTGTTGCAAAAAGGCATAGGTCGACGTATCTCATTTTTGATTTTATTGATGCCCCGTGTCCAGAACAATATTGGACATCTAAATACAAGAGGATATAACTCTACATACCGTAACCGCATTGTTACAGCAAGTTTTCTAAATGGGACATGTAGACTTATACCCTGGAGATTCACTAAAAATTGATAAAAAACAATTTTAGTCAATGGCAAATAGATACGTGTGTACTAATACCCCGAGTAAAAGCTTTTCGTAAAGTTATCTGCAACGCCAGAACAGCATATGTTAACTTATACCCTTTTGTCATTGCATAACTTTCCGTTTTTGTTGGAAACAAATAACTTATGTACACTTATACTACGAGTGAATTTCCATGTGGGTGCCATAGCGTGTTTTAGTGGTCCAGTTTTACTGTGTTACTATTAGTTATTACAGTGTAGTTTAACGAATAAGTGCCAAAATGGACACACGCTCTCGTGCGTACAAAGTTTTGCAGATGTGCTGTAGCAAGAACTTAACCGGTAAGTTTACAGATAACCTCACATTATTCGAACTCGAAACCACATATTCTTGTTTAGTTGATGTCTACATATGCTGTTTTGTCATAGTAATTATTTATCAGAAGATACATATTCCCGGAAATTGCAAAACGCTATATGTCAACTTATACCCTTTTGCAATTTCATAAAATGAATAAAAGGAAATGCGATAAGGTATAAGTTCCGTATTTATTTATTTTCTAGTAGAAATAGTTTTATAATCAATAGCAAAGCAAGCTGCAGTCAATAAATCGGCTTGATTCTTTTGATTACCAGCGAAAAGAATGATGTGTTGTTCTCAAATCTCCAGCAAAATAGTTTTTTGATGTTGCTGTAAAATGATCATTTTTAACTTATACTCTTTTGCCTTTCGCCACAGAATTAGACATGTTGATTGAAGATTTATTACTATTTGAAATCCTTTCAAAGTTACAAGTTTCTGTTTAAATTATCGGCAATAAAAACATTACTCTCTTATAAATAACTAAAACCTTCTGAGAAGGAACTTTGAAAAACATGTTTCTATCGGAAAACATTTCCAATGCTTGAGAAGTATTACGTAGCTAAGAGAATAATACACGGTACTGAAATTTAATTACTATTAGCCTTAGCATTAAATTTTAATTAAAAGGCATGACAAACAAACCGAATCGCAAAGAACTGAGCAAACGAACGAACTGCCAGATGTTCGAACTACGTTAAGCATTATAAATAACACGATAAATTGATCAAGAAATTACGAAAACGCTTTCCTATGTTAGGTCTTTTGGGATTATTTTCCATTTCTTAAAGATGGCAATTGTTGCTGCTTTATACAGTGTGTTCCAAAAAGTTTTATACAAATGGAGAAAAAGTGTATCTTACATTTCACAAAAAAATATTCTTGATAAAAAGCTCTGCATGACTTGTAGATCCATAATCAAGTACAAAATTTTTAAAACATTGGTTGATATACAGGGAAAATCAAAATTATGATTTGGAATGAGAGTAAAATACGTTCAAACTGTAGTGGAGAACAAAATGTTCATTGAAATTGTTATTTAAACGTCGAAATTGGTTGAAAGGCTGACCAATCATAGAACAAAAGTTGGAAGTCGTGTTTTGTGCTTGCACCTGCACCACAGTATATAAATAGACTCCAAGCTTAACAACTGAATTTAAAATATTCTTATGAAATAAGAAAATTCGAATGCACGGTATGCAAATTATTGTTTTCTATCGAACATGGAGGACGTGCAGATATAAAACAACATTTGCAAAAAGATAAACATTTATTGGGTGCAACTTGCAACGAAAAAGTAACATCTTTTTTCGTAAAAAAATACACCAATTGGTTTAACAGACGAGAGTAAACTCATTCCGGCAGAAGAAGGATTGTTTAGCTTTCACACAATTAAGCATAACCATTCATTCGGATCCATGGATTGTACATCGTCTTTAATTAAAAAGCTGCACGAAAAAAAAAATTTCCTGCTCGCGTACCAAATGTGAATTAATTGTAGTAAATATATTCTTGGCCCCCTTGCATTGAAAGTAGTAATGGAAGAGTTACAATCGGTAATATATAACACTTATGGTGGTTACATCAAACCATAAAGGTATAAAGGGAGTGCCTCTACTTGTTTGATATTTTCCTCTAACTGCAGGTATCCAAATAAAAGTCCTGGAGATTCAAAGTTTAAAGGGAGAAACAGCAAATCTATTAACAAATTATATAATAAAGGTGTTGCAGAAATATAAACTATCAGATAAAGTGATTGATTTTTATGGGGATAACTGCAACACTAATTTTGGCGGACTACAAGAAAAGGAACCAACAACGTATATGCCATTCTAAATAGTAACCTAAAAATAGATGTATATGGAATATGATGTGCTGCACACATATTACACGATGCCATACAAACAAGTGCTGATATTCTACCTGTAGACGTAGAAACAATTATAAATTAGTAATTTGTGCAACTAGTTTTGAAAGTCATACTTTTTTTAATGAATTTGCAGTTTGATTAATAAGGGCAAAGCCCGAGTTAATTAAGCATGATAAGCGCGCCTCTCAAATCTGCGCAAGAAGTGGGGTGAGGGTGCTTGCGCACCCCATGCGTAGCTGGGTTTTAAGTAAGCAAATAGTTCAGTAAGAATAAGGTACGGCTGCGACATTAACGCAGCAACCACCCCAAATTGCGGAGGTGCAGTATTCAGTGTAATAAACCAAATAAACAATTTTTTTAATATACAGTCCACTTTTTATTCGAACGGCCCCATTAGCCGAACAAAGCAAATGAATGAAAAAAGGGACTTTCAAAACTTGTTGTACACGTAATTTTTTTGCATAGCGATCTCTTGTAACTCAAAATTTAGTCGAAAAGAACTTCGTAATTTACAATTTCCAAATTGACATTTCAATAAAGTAGTTACAAAACTGTGCTTTTTTCACGTTTTTGCGTTAAAAACAGACTTTCACGATCACTATGCAAAATAGTAATTTGTACAACTAGTTTTGAAAGTCATATTTTTTTCATGAATTTGCAGTTTGATAACCAGGGCGAAGAACGAGTTGATCAAGCAAATGAATGAAAAAAAAGACTTTCAAAACATGTTGTACATGTAATTTTTTGCATAGTGATCTCTTGGTCGAAATTTAGTCGAACAGGACTTCGGAATTGACGACTGTCAAATTGACATTTCAATAAAATAGTTCAAAAAAGTATACCTTTTTCACGATTTTTGCGTTAAAAAAGCGTTTTTTTTTTTCCACAATTTTTGCGTTAAAAAAGTGGAACTTTCTATACGATTTTTCGTTAAAAAAGAGACGACTTTCACGATCAATGTGCACAAAAAACAATTTCAATACTTTCACATATATACAGTACGTGTGGAAGAATTGAAAGACTTGTAATTCTGTAAGCATTGAGTACAAGCAGGTTCTTGGTAGTGTAAAAACTCGATGGCTATCCTTGCAATCAGCAATCACTAGAACTATGGACATTTTTCCAGGACTAAAGTCCTACTTTTTATATTAAGACAAATGCCCCACGATTTTAAGTAAGTATTTTTTTAATGATCCTGTCTCCATGGGATGGCTATACTTTTTACAAAGCCAGTTAAATGTTATCTGTGACACCATAACTAGGATAGAAGGAGACACTATTTCAGTATGCGAAGTAGCTGAAGAGTTAGAAATGTGCAATAAAATTAAAAACAGGAGGGACCACAATGTTGTCAAGCATTTTACTAGACCTAGAGGAAAATAGTATGTATAGCACAAAACCCTTTAAAGAAAAAGTAGATAAATTTTATACATTTATATTATATATTAAGAAATGAGGTGCCAATTTCGAATCACTTAAAGTGTTCAGCTGGATTCAAATAATGAACTGTCCTACTTGGATTGAAATAAAGGAAACATTAAAATGTGTAATACAGACTAACCAATATATTGATAGTTTGGATGAAGATAGACTTTTTGATGAATTTAACTAAGTAGTAAACGTAATAAATGCTCGACTTCCTGAATGGAATAAGAATTCTACTTAAGAGTTAGAGAAAAATGGCTAGAGATATTTAAGTTTCTGGCTACCGAAAAAAATTGTTTTACAAAGATTGTAATGGTTCTTGAATATGCTCTTAATATTCCAGCAACAAGTGCAGCGGTAGGAAGAATATTTTCGATTACAAATGCGCTATGGACAGATGAGAAGAATCGTTTCCTCGTAAAGAATATTGAAGCAATAATGGTATGTAAAACTCATTTTTAAAAATTTTCATGCAGTGAATTCTACAATTTTCTTTTGACGGAACCAAAATGATTAGAAGGTATTAATGGATCTAAAAAATATAAAATCCAAGAAGCTTCTTCTTCCACATCCACTGATACTGTATAGTGTAGTTTATAGTATTGCTGAAAATGTCAACCTATTGCTAAAAAGATTATAGTTGCATTGATTAATTAAATAGTAAGAATTGAATAACAGTTTGTATTATACACCTATAAAGTTATCATTATCCGCTCTTGAATCATTAACGTCTCCACTTCGTCTCAATGTTAAACGATTCACTCGTAGATAAAATTTAACTTTAATCGTCTTAAATAATAAATATCTATTATTACCCCTCCCAAACGTCTTCTGTCCCGTTTTCTTATTTTACAAAATCTGCTCACCCTACTGTACACAGGATCACAGGTGGAGGCTACAATTTGTCAATTAGAGTTGGATACATAGTTAGATGGTGGAGATACAATAAATACTTCGTTGTGCTGGAGATGCTGTCCGTAGTTGGAAATGGGAGTCGTCCATAGGACTGGAAAAGGTATGGCATTTTGTTGAAGTTTGGAAGTGTCAGTGCAGAGTAAGCAGTTAAGTTGAAGGTATCTGTATACATAAAAAGTGATTAATTAATATTAAGAAATAAACATTTTAAAAAATAAAGTACTCACCTACATTATAGGGATGATGCTGTTGGAATGTAAGGGTGACCTATTCGCTTGATTGTCAGTTTGACCTTTAATTTGAAAACGTAGTGACAGGAGTATTTTAAATATGCAAATTTTAATCTGAGTATCAGACAAGTAAAAACATACTGAATTCACCTGAGAGAAGAGTTGAGGTGTAATACGAGAACTACTAAATAATGTTAACAAGATTGGTAAATTAAAAAGAACATAGTTTATATATTAACTATGAGTAGCGTAAACTTTTAATAACAAATATAAAGTATGGTTCATACACTACAATATATCAGTCTTTTTTGCACAAACGCACTACCTAACCTAGAAAAATCAAATGACATTTCTAAATTAGTTCATTTGACACGTGAAACAAAACCAAGTTAGCTCATACCAAATCGAAAATCGTGAGTCGCTATATTGTCAGTATAGTAGAAGGTCCTCTTAGCCAATGTTCTAAATTTAAGAGGTGATGGTTAGCCCACAATTTAACGAATTGTATTCTCTTTACAATAAATGTTTTATATTCGTTTTTGTTTTTTATTCATCGAGAATCGAACATTGAAAAAAAATTAACCCTGGTATAGTTGGTGCATTTGGCAACGCCAAGCAGTAGCACTCACATTCCAAATGAAAAGCTGTCTATACTGAATAATTCATGTGCGATTCTAAACAACACGTTTCTTAGCAGCGATTTTAAAATAAACAGCGCCTTTGTTAAAAGCGTGTTGCCTTTAATTCTGCAACTTTGCTGCATTTGCTTCTCGGTTTAATTTTAACTTGCGCTTGTGAACGGAATCCTAATGCATCGCCATGCTTCAGTTTTCCGAATTTAATTTTAACAAGGGGAAGTTCTAAAATACAAAGTACGTTGGGATTTCCAACTGCACTCCAAACTCGAAAATAAGCAGTAATTTAAAGCAATTTGTTAAGCTCAATTTAAACGTTTCATTTCGGTTTTCGCGTAGCTTCTGAACGTTTCATTGTCACAGTTATCTCTTATTTACCATATTTTTAAATATTATAAATTCCACTAATTTTATTAGCTCTACTTGTGAAAACAAGGAAATCTTATTTCTAGACTAAGCTAATTACATAAACAGTATTTATTCTTTAAGGAAGATATATAAGTAGTATGCGTAAAAAGAAAGTTAATCAAAGATGCATTTGCAATTTTGAGGACATGTGTATTTCAACACAGAATATTAGTTACATTAAGTTAGTAATCGAATATAGTCGAAGACAATATAACACAAAACTGAGTGCTGCATCTTATATAAAAAAACAGATTTCTTTAACTTTTCAGTTGACGAATGGTTTGAAAATCACACCGATCGATGGGCTCGATGTCTCATAGGCCGTAATTTTAACATTATTACTTATCTCATCTATTCCTTAAAGGAAGACGATATTTGGCATGCTTATTAATTATTATTATATATTTACCTGGCATAAAATCGAGAAAATTTCGGAGAACTATATATACGGTGGGCACCCTTTTTTTATATTGTATTATATGTAACTTTATTTACTTTGTAGTGTAGAGGCTGGTGCTTTATACGCTGGCATCTGGCGATCCAATGCTCACCTTGTCCCAGATTCGGGATACAGAGTGTAAATTGATCCAATTCACGCGAGGAAAGTTTTGGGTAAACCCCTTTACGGATGCTTTTTTGCTTAAAATACATTAATCTGTTTAGTGGTTTGAATTCATTTGTTATCCCAGTCCATGTTACACCACTGAAAAGAAAACTATATGCCAAAGGAAGATCCACGTATCACCTATACATAAAACGCTTTTAACAGTTTTTTAAAAATGGGAAAATGCGATAATAAAAAATGTGTGTAAATACAATATACATTAATCCATTTAGTAAAGAAACATATACTTATGTAGTATTAAAATAAGAGTACAAAAAGTATTGGTTCCTCAACATAACTAACTTTGTTTTTCGTGCAGTTGATACAACACGGCTGTATATGCTGTAAATAAATGCAAGTAAGCATTACAAAACTCGCATAAATAACGTGATTTTCATACTAGGGGTGGTGAATAACATATGGGGTTATTCTTCTGTAGTAGTCGCTGACAGTTCAGTTGCCAATAGTCGTTCCTTCGTACTAAATTTCAGGACTTTCCCTAACTAAATTTGCGTCTTGCACGATCATTTAAGGGCGAAGTGAATAACCTTAAATTTTTTTTGCAAATGAAATATAAAATCACCTCTTTTACCAAATTCAAAAATATAAGTTAGCTAAAAATAGTTGTGCGAATATGGCTGGGTCTAACATAGCGAATGCCCTTACTGTAAGTAAACGGTAAGGGTTGAAATATTTTAAAAAATACAAAAACCCCGCGTTTGTTAAAGACACAAATGTAGAAGTCGAAGAACTCAAAAAAATTATTTGAAGAAGTATCATTTAAAAAAAACGATCTTACGAAACCTCACAGAGCTAGCCCGTGAATTGGAGGGTTAAAATATTTTTTTTATGTAAACTGCAGCTGGTTTAAAAGCACTTTTTGGTATTTTTAATTAACCAACTGCAATCGCTGATAGGAAAGGAAAAAACGAATTCGGTCTTCTAAGAAAGATAAAATAGAAATACATATACAACATAATTAATATTTGAGGAAAATGTAGTTTTGACACAAACTGGCGCAAAACCTAACCTGCTAACCTGGAATTTGACATAGACTTACAGTGCTACCAACATATTATTCATATAACAAATATTTCAAAGGCAACTTGATGGAAGAACATTTATAATCACCCGGTACATATCTACTCGTAAATTTAACCAAATCTTGTAAAATGTATTGCAAAGCGTGTTCCTCTAATCAGTTACTTTCTGGTTTTGTATTAGGTCCTGGGTGGTGTAGCTTGAGCAAGCGTCCACGTTCGATCAGCAGAGTTAAGCAACGCTCTCTCTGGTCAGAACTTGGATGGGAGTTCCACGGATGCATCTCTCGGTGCCTCGTGGTACGGCTATCACGGAAAAAAGTTGGTCCCGGCGGTCATAACAACATCATGACAGTCGTTAGTGGGGTTAGAAGTCCTCATAACTGCACAGCGACGCCTATAATTGGCCTAACGGCTGTTGACTGAGTGCGAATTAAATAAATAAATAAATAAATAAAATTACCTGTTGGCGTTAAAAGGGCCCTATATTAGGGTATACTACCTCTCTCTAATAGTACTTTATGTATCTAGTCCTCAAAGCAAGGCTTTAGGGGACGAGTCCGTAATATGAAGATGAGTCCTCTAAAGCCATTTGAGGACGTGTTGCATACAACGTTTTTTTGTATTAGCTCTCCAAACATTATAATATCAAGTTTCAATTACCATTAACGCGGCATTATATTAGGAGGCCGCGCGAAAATGTATTTTTCGCTACCCAAACTGGTTACTTTGGAAACTGTCTAGGATCCTCAAAATGCCCATTTAGAGGCCTTGTACTTAAAGTCATCATGGCAACTAATGTTTGAGTCCGCTAACATGTTGCCATGACGACTTTAAGCACAAGGCCTCTAAATGGCCATTTTGAGGATCCTAGACAGTTTCCAAAGTAACCAGTTTGGGGAGAGAATACAAAAAAATTTATTAACTTATCTAATTCTAGATATTCCTGAGTAGTTAGAAATATATGAAAATAATATAATTGCAACAACCTATTCTCAAAACAAAATCAACATAAGATGTTACTAGCACCCCACTTCATGTCCACATACGATTTGCAACTACTTCCCTAATTCGCTGAAGCAGAACTGTTAATAAAAGTTGCCTCGTAGACAAAAAATATTTATCGCAGCTAGATTATCTTACATTAATTGGTATTTAAACGATATTGTTTATTAAAAGGGAGATATTAATAGCTATTAACATATCTAGGAATGTTATGAGTATCATAACTGCCGCAGATGTTGTATTGAAATCCGAGCTCGCAGAGCGAGGATTTTAAAACATCTGAGGCTGTTATGATTCATAACATCCGTGATTTGTTCAATAGTTTATCGGTTGCTGTATGGTTATGGTTGCCATGTACGGTAATGGACTATTACCGTACAGATCAGTTATGATTTAGTTACCAGCCTACTTTTGTATATGTAAACAAGGGATTAATATCCTGCAACCGATAAAAACATTTTTGTTTCCTAGTTCGACAGTTGTAATTTAGTTGTGAAAATTGCAGCAATTATTTACAAGTCAATTTTGAAAGAGGTGTTTTTCAACAAAAGTGAATTTAACAAGAAACAATTTCAGAATTTTAGATCCTTCTTTTACTACGACCTTAAAAGTTTCCCATCTTCCAAAGACAGCTTTGAACGACTTCGTGTTGCATTTGGGAACCAAGCGCCTACGGACAGGACTGTCTGTAGCTGGTTTAATGAATTTAATTTGAAAGAGTTTCACTCAGAGTCCATTTTCACGAAGGAAGACCAATTTCGGTAGTTACCGAAACAAGTACAGACGCCATGTGCAGAATGATTCAGTAGGACAATCAATGGACGTAGAATTGCATGACTGCTATAAGCAAGATTTTACAGAATCATTTGGTTGTAAGAAGAGCCTGTTGTCGGTAGATATCTACCGGTTTAACAGAAACACAAAATCAACAACGTGTGGAATTGTGTAATAAAATGAGGAATATGATGAAGGAAGGTGAAAAGCAGTTTACAACATAATAACTGGCGACAAAATCTGAATACATTAATTTAAAACTGCAATTTAGGCGGCAGTCTTCACAATTTGTGTTTCAAACAGATCCTAATCTAGTTAAGTGAAGCGATCTCGAAGTACTTGTGAGAAATTTATTGCTTACTTTTTACTTCCCTCGTCCGAAAGATGAAAGAAGTACGAGTATTATAATCACGAAAAAATCACCTTCCGAGATTTCTTCAGATTTTACACGTTTCAAGGTCCCTAGATGACGAAAAAGAAGTTTCTTTAATTATGTCTGTCTGTCTGTCTGTTGGCAGTATATCTCAAAAAACATATGTCGAAGGAAGACGATATTTGCACACAATTCAAAAACATCGTCGATTGCAGAGTAAGAAGGAGCCCAGAAATAGGAAGCGATCACTATCTCATACTTCTCCGAAAAAAGGCATCAAACGTACAGAAGTCACCAAGTGAGAACCAAAAACGCATAAAAAAGTGATAAAAACCCATAAACTGAAAAACCCAGATGTCCAAAAATTATTTACTAAACTTGTCAACTCAAAACTAACTGCTAGTAATATAACACAACAACAAAGTGTTGAAACAGCCTGAAATCTATTTAAAAATACAATTTTGGAAGCGGCTACGGAAGTGTGCGGGTTAGGAACGACCGGGAAGAACAAAAAGCAAACTCCATGGTGGTCACAACAGATTAAGGATATAGTAAAAGCAAAGAAAAAAGCGTGGCAGAAATATCTCAGCACTAACAACAGGGAGGACTACGATAATTACAAAGTACGCAGAAATAAAGTGAAGTCAGCAATAAAAGAGGCTAAACGTCAATCATGGGAGGAATTCGGACACTATATGTAGCGAAACAGCAGAGAGAACCAAAAATTATTCTACAAAACGCTTAAAAGTTTAAGAAATAAGAAAGACCCACCCCTAAAATGTATCAAGTCCAAGGAAGGCTCCCTTCTGACAAGAACAGACGAAATCATGCCTTGGTGGAGAGAACACTTCAGCGAACTGTTAAACATCAAAAGCGAGGAAAACGGTAAGAATCCCGAGGCAAGCCACGGTGGACAGAGCTCTTCAGGCACAAAACAACGATCCCGAAATTACTGCAGAAGAGCTACAAAATGCAATTAAAAAGATCAGAGTCGGGAAAGCAGCCGGGTACGATAATATATCGCCGGAGATGTTAAAACACATGGGAGAGCTAGGCACTAACTACCTCTTGAAAATTATGAACGCAGCATGGACAACAAAAACGATTTCAACAGATTTGGAAAAGGCGGTGATCATCCCCATACTCAAGAAAGGAGATCCAAGGGAGCCCAAAAATTATAGAGGCATTTCGCTCCTCAGCGTAGCCGGGAAAACTTATTCTCGGATACTGGACACCAGATTGCGAGCACAAATGGAACATCAACTGGAAGAACCACAAAGTGGCTTCACACTGAATAGAGGAACTACGGATACGATCTTCACGCTTCGACAAATTTCAGAAAAAACAACAGAATATAACAAAGAAGTTCACCTGTGTTTCCTAGACTTAAAGCAGGCATTTGACCGCGTGCCCTGGCAAGAAATATTTAATATTCTGGAAAAAAGGAATATAACACAAGGTGTGACAGATGCAATAGCCAGTTACTACAAAAACGCATATAACACCGTTCGAACAAGCAATGAAGAATCGGAAGTTTTTATGACAAATGAAGGAATAAAACAAAGGGACATCCTATCACCATTTCTCTTTGTCATGATAATGGACATTATTAAAGCCTGCAAATTAAGAACAAAGCCCTTCAAAATTGGAAACTACAGATTAAAACCAATAAAAATATCAGAATTACTGTACGCTGACAACACTGTTCTGATAGCAAAAAATTAAAAAGATCTGCAATACAACCTTAACATCAGGAAACAAGAAATTGAAAGCAGAGGCCTGATCATCAACTATGAAAAAACCGAAACAATGGTCATTGCCAAAGAACCCCGATCGCATGCAATCTTTATCGGTAACCATAAACTTAAACAGGCTGAAAGCTTTAAGTATCTTGGATCAACAATCACGCAGGATGGACGAATAGACAGCGAAATCAATAATAGAGTAGCTGCAGCAGGAAAATTGTTCAGAGCTATCAACCGACCTTTCCTATCTAAACCACAAATAAGTGCAAAAACTAAACTGGCCGTGTACAAAAGCTCATTCATTCCAGTGTTAACATATTTATCAGAAACATGGTGCCTCAGAACTAAACTCAAATTTCAACTACAAGCCATGGAAATGAGCTACTTAAGAAAAATACTAAACAAAACTAGACTAGATAAGATAAGAAACGAAGAGATTAGAAAGAAGCTAAACATTAAACCCTTCTATACCATTGTGGAAGAAGGGCAACTGAGATGGGCGGGGCATGTGTCACGGATGGAGCACACACGCATTCCAAGGCTAGCTTGGCAAACAAAACCCGACGGACCAAAACAAAGAGGAAGATCTCGTCTGAAATGGGACGACAACGTCAGAGATGCGATTGAGAAGAGAGGGACCAGCTGACAGGACGCTTGGAAACTAGCAAACGATAGAAAACAGTGGAGAAGATTCCACACCTCTACACCATATCAGGTAGAAGAGGACGACTAGGTAAGTAAGTAGGATTATATATCTACCTCGCATGAAACCGGTAAAATTTCATACAAATATATACAGGGTGAGTACTTTAAAAATTAAGTTTTGTTTATTTTTGGGTTAATTTTGAAATAAAAAGAAGTAATAACTTTCACATAGGTCAGGCTTTACATTTGCCGAAAATAATACTCAACCGATACAGTATAATGTCACAAAAGAGTAAAAATGTTTCAACAATAACAGCGGTCTGTTCAAGAGAGGCGCCGGCTGGACTTATCTCGAAAAGGCTCCGTAGCGTAGTTGGAATTTCGCTGCGGAGATGCGCTTACGATCGCTCTGCAGATGCGGGGGGTTCAAACCCCTGCGGGATACATTTTTTTTATTTGAAAATGTATTTCATTTGTTAGAAACGTGAAGATATCTTTACTCCTAACCTAATTTAATTTTTAACATTATTTAGTGTCACAATGTCGACGAGGGAAGTTCTGGGTAAAGCCTTTTACAGATTTTTTTTAATTTAGGACGTATCACAACTGCGATTATGGGGCCTTAAAAGTGAGATCGTTCTGCACGATGGCAATGCTTCCAGTTATACCCCACATCAAACAACTCCGAAAACCGTTGTGGAAAGCTTTAAAAACCTTGTTTCTCAAGTGACTCAAGAAGAGTGGAATTTATATTTTGGAAATTGCTCTTATCGAATGCGCAAATCTATCGAGTTTAACAGCGAAGATTTTGAAAAAGAATAATAAAAACAATATTTGGCTACAAAGCTTTGTTAGATTGCAGAACTTTACGATGCTACCCCGTATTACTATAAAATATTAAAAATAGGTTATTAGTTATTACTCTCTTGAAATAACATGATTATGGTTGAAAAAAACTAGTTACGCGAAGTGAAAAATCAATTTAGATTTCCATAGGTTCAAGCATTGTTTTTATATATTACAAGCCGTCTAATATTTTTTTTTGCATTAAACTGTTAAAAATGCGATTATAAGGTTTCTTATTTGTTTGTGTGTTATTGGCCCACAGTGCCCCGAGACCGAGACCGAGCTGTATGTTATCACACTGGTCAAGAATGAAAAGATAAGGGATGTTCCATAAAAATTATTAAAAAAGATGTAAATAGAGATAAGTATATCTGCTTGAATGGAATGCTATATTGTGATGATCACTTTACCTATTAAAAGGCACCAGTAAATAAAAATAATAATTAATCAGGGCAAATTACTACAATTTATAAATATTTCTTTATATTTAAATTTTATGTGCTAATGAAGTAATAAAATTGTAATAATTATTATTTCAATAAATGGTCTATTGCTCTCTGTATTTAATTTATTTGCAATTAAATAGGGCTTAGCTACGGTAAGACATGAAATAAAAAAGTAACTCTTTCCTAGCGATAACGATTTATATTTGTTTATAAGAATAAGGTTTGACTTACATATTTACTAATGGACTATAGTTTTGATATAATGTCCTTCGTTAAATGCTAGAATGTCTTTTTCTTTGAAATTATTCACGTAGTACTTTGCTCTGCTCTCTAATCACTTAGTTCTAATTGCACTTAATCACATGAGTTTATTTGGTTGCCTTATTGCTCTTTGCAATCTTTACTTCCTCGTACTATTTGTTTCCCCTTTTCGTTACCTTGCCGTTTATGGCTTAGAAAACTTTAATACTTATAACGCTCATACAATTTCTGCACTTCACAAAACATTTTGTATTATTTTATAATTCATATCACTGCTTTGTTTGACGTTATCCAACTTAACCCTGTCAGCTACATAATTCAAGCTGCATTTGGCATTCCAAACATTAATTATAACTGAAATTCTGAACATACCCCTTCTGAACTCTACCTTATTTCATGCCAATCTTTCTTACTCAAATTATGATTGTTGCTATTCATATCAAGTGCATTTATTAGTGTACAATTACTGTCTTTCTTGGGATAAATGAAATACTTAATTCGGTGCTCATTTTTGAACTTACTCATTCTTGTGTTAACTAGGCAACCAGAATTGATGTGGGCAGTAAACCATTACAATATATACTTTCTTATAGTAGCAATGAAATTCTTTATATACTAGTCTAGTAGCTACTATCTATCAGTTTAACAACGACTCCAGGAGGTACGTTTTTATGGACTAGGCCGGTAGCACTTCACGATTCCTGTGACACGTGTTGTACGTTTCTCAGTACGGAAGTGTATTGTTGGTCGCACTGTCAGTCTATGCCTAATTCGAGGTTATCAGGTTAGGTTTTGAGTCATTTTGACACAGCTGACACCAACTCTAACCTCCAATTTCACATAGACTGACAATGCTAGAAACAATATACTTAGTACTGCCAAACGTACAACACGTGTCGTAGCATTCTGAAGCAAATAGTTTGGCATAATTTTTTAATAATCAAAACAGCTCTTCTTTTTATTCAGTATTGTGCATTTATGTTTTGTTGAATCACGTGCCTCGCCCTGACTGACTCGACCGTGATTACTAGCTTTTCTAAATAATATCACTCTAACTATATAAATGATAATGATTGGTTAATTGGTAATCAGATAAAATGTTTCATCACAATTTTAAAGCTTTTATTTAAATTTTTCAAGATATACGGGTTAAATTCTTAATTGCCATCTTTCGTAGCAGTCTTAGTAAATACGGGTGAGGGTACAGAGTCGATCTTTCTAAAGTAAATTCTCATAAAATATTTATTTTCTCTTTTACAATAGCAACTGACTTCAATTGCTTTAAACTTCTCAAACAACTGATTTAAACGTATTCTTACCATTATTTTCCTCCATGAAACAACGGTTGATTTTACTATGCACTTCTGAAAGTTTTATGAAGGTATTTGCAGCCGGGAATAAATTCCCAGACGTTAAAACCGGACATAAATGTGAAGATGCAAAACTAGTAAAACTGTAGGTGCATTTTAAGTTACGTTGAAGCCACTTCAGCATATATTTTCGTCTGAGAGCTTTCGTCAAAATCTATTTTCGGCTCATTCACAGTTCGCGGATTTCAAAGACCACAAAATGTCCTTCCACACTGAAAAATTATTTAAAAACACGGACGATATGTCGTGGTGCGGCTTTTCATACTGAAAAAGTAAATAAAGCCTACGTTGACTTATATGACGAAATAACTGTTAATTCTTTAAGATATACTGCAGTGTTAGCTTTCGTGTCCAAAGCACCGCCTCGCCGTGAAGTATTTCCATCTTGATATTAAAAATTACATTTCCCTGGTATTTCAAAAGCAAACATTATTATCCGATGTAGCTCCTGATTACTTTATTTACTGCTGAAGTTATTTACAGCACGCAATGCGTTATGGTCTGCGTAAATGTTTCTCCAGATTGTACCGATTCGGCTGTGAAAATAATTTGAGGACGCCCAACCGACATTTGGCGTGAGGTATACTTCCGCAGATATTATTTTTTATATTTTCGATTAGAACCTAGCGGGATTAAACTTCTTATCAGCAGCGCCTTTCTGCCGGAGATTAGGATCAATAAAGCAAATAGGGCTAGAAATGACATCCTAATGAAAATGAATGGCTTGCTTGATTTTGCCTAATCCCTGTACTCTAGGAGGCGTGCTATTTCATATCCTTTCCTAATATCCTTATATCTAAAGGGATATCCTTTAAGATTAGTAATAAATTAACTAACAAAGGAAACTGTGGAGAAATTGGAAGATCTAAATTTCGGAGCTCGTATCGTGCGGTGCTTGGGAGCCGCTTAATTAATCACTTCTAATGTAGTATTTTTAGGTGCAAGTATTTTTGGATTAGTTTCCAAAAATACTTGCATCGCGTCGGGTTTGTTTTATAAAGTTGAGGTTGAGCTAAATTTTGGCAGAGTTTAAATGTGTTTATGCAAATTATAGTTTAAACTTATTTGTCATTGAAAAACACGTTTATACCGTAGAGTGGGGCTAAGTGAGCCATTTTTTTCTTGTTTTTCGTAATTTTATGAGTACAGGTTGAATATTTGATTGTGCTAATTTAAATGTAATTACTTTATAGTTTTACATATATGTTCGTAAAATAGTTTTTTGAAAAATTTCTATGGAAATGTTTATATATATTTTTTTAAAAGTGGCCCACTTTATCTGCAGTAGCGGGAAAAGTGAACCACCCTATTTAAAATCCATAGAACGACTCTTTTTGCCTGCCAATTGTGCAAAGTGAGCCACCAATATGCATTTTAAAAATATATTTAATAGGTATGCTCTTAACAAGTAACATAAAAAAAATTAAAAAAACCGAATTTTCATTGCAAAAAATTTATGACAGTAGTGAAACATTAGTTTTCATATTAAACTGATATCTACCTCGAATATGTTTCTTTAGTGTAATTTTTTCAACAATTTTATTATTGTCAGTGTCAATAACACATTTATCTCTTACATGAGGGGCCGGCTCGCTTAACCCGCACTTATTACAATTTTTGATTAACTTTGGAGTTTTATTGAAAATAAATATATTTGAACAAATATGGGATAGAATATATGATAACAACACTCCATAGAATGACTTGAGTACGATACTGATTAAAACAAACTTACCGGTTTGATAATACAAGGGAGGTTTTCAACACTTTTCCAGACAAGCAAATATTCACATGCACGTTTTTTGATCGTTTCTGGTAACTAACCTAAATGCTGCGTCGACATATCGCGTCAAAGCGCGTCTCGGTCATCAGAAAAATGGCTCAAACTGCAAAAGCGCTGTTACCGTTGTTATAAAAATGTCAGTGTAATTAATTATAAACAACCGTATGTTTGGCTCATTTTATCCGCAATGGTTCACTTAGCCCCGCTCTACGGTACTAATGTAGCACAGCTATTTAACTACTAGATTGATTCAGAAGCGTAAATGGTCGTAACAAAATAAGTTTTCGCTTCCATTGTTTGTGCTTATAGAATTCGTTGAAGAAATTTTAACCTTATTAATGTGTCGTTCACTCAAATTTATAACTAATATAACAATTGGCAATCAAAGGGGTGACGAAGGGTGCGAAGGTCGACCCTTACCTGTTGGCGAAAGTTATACTGGATATTTTGCCATCTGGTAAATATCGACCTAGGTTGGCTAACTCGTCGTGAGTGTCGGGGTTCTAGCGAATCTAAAAGAGAAACTAAAGAACATTGCGCCAGGTCCTCGACGCAGAAGAATCGTTGGGCCCGACCTCCCCAAGGTTAAGATATACCAATCTAACAAAAATAATACCAACTCAAACTAGTAACGAGATTTATTAAATACTGGTTCTATAGTGCATTCGTGACTATAGCATATAAACACCTATATAAATATATAAATGTGGCCATTGGAACACATTAAAGGAGTAGTGCTGCGTAATAAAAAAATTATCAATAGGGCGGTAGATGCTAAGTAACCACCTAACTGTACCTCGCAATCATAACTTGAATAAATAAACTCGTAAGCATTTATGACTTCTATTACAATTAAGGTCTCCGTGAAGCGGAGATCTATACATGACGGGGTACATGGAAATAATTCTCCACTCAGCAATAGCTCTGAATATAGAAATGAACTATGTGAGGCAGAGAGCGGTCTAAAACGAAACCTGGGTGAGAACAACGCAAGTGTATGGGAGCGCTAACGTTCAACCCCGAAGGTTAGCTTACTAAGTCAAATTTACGACGCTCATGTTTTTGACTGAGCGGAACATACCAGTTTATGAGGCCTCACAAGGGTTGCTACGTCTGCGTCCTAGAGAAATTCATAGTACGTTCTTTGATATTACAAGCGATCCACTTGCTATCACTCAAAACCCTTGTTACGATTTGCCTTCTTTAATGAAATTAACTATACGCGGTTGTAGGAAGCTGTACTTTAGTTATCTATAAGCCATTTGTATCATAAATATTTTAAGGTAGAATTCGTAGGCAAAATAATATTAAAATTACAACAAGCGAATGTTAGCCGGTGTTTAGAAACGTGCCGTTCTCTGGGAAGCTTTAGATATTTCAATCTCGCGAATAGATTAGAGCAAATTTATGCAGGGATTACTATTAGGCAAGGTATATGGCCAGAACGTGATCAGAAGTGCGACTGTTGCAACTCGATCGTAAAAATTTCGTGCCGGCGGGGGCAAATTCTTGTAGCAGCATTGTAAAACTTGATTCGCAATAATTTGCGAGAGATCGAGTTTGACCAATTTCATCGTGTAAAAGCTTCAAATTTGTCTAATTCATAGAAGTATTATGAACTGTCACGTCCGTATGTACGTGCCAAAAATCCAAAAATTAGAACTGCTCTGATAGGCTTATTTAGAAATTTGTAAACGCCTACCGAGTTTTCTTGATTAAACTGGACTTAGAATTTAGTTAGTTAATAAGAAGTTAATAAGTAAAGTTAAGAAGCAACGGTATTAAACTTAAGTGATCTGTAAACGGCAATAAAATAAATGCAAGTATTTGTACTTAAGTGTTCTTATTAATCTCGCAACAGTAGCTTTAGTCTTTGTGTCCAAGTGTATTTTAACTAAAAGGATTGCCTTTAGGCGTCCCGTGACACCTTGATCTATAAAGTTAATTTTGACTAAATTATAACTGCAAAATTCCCACGAGCGGTAACGTAGCCACAACCTGTCAAACCACAACGATAACCAAATCGAGGTTAAAACACTGAGTCGTTACTCGAGTGAAAATGTGTTCTCGAAACCGACAGGTACGTGAATACAATAAAAAGGATTGCGGAAACAGCGGGGAGTGTACACAAGTTAATCCAATACGTAATTAAGCATCTATTGCACAAATAGTACCTAGATAAACGCAGTTTATAAAACGTGTTACACAAAATTAATCATGCCAAATTCATCTATGGGTAATTTAGAACTATACCTTGTTAAACTATAACGAAACCTAGCAGGTGTGAAGCACAAGGTGTTGGACGAGTGAAGGTGGCAACCAGGCCGAATGCGACAAGCTGGGGGCGAGAGCGTGCCAAGAAGGAACTCGCAATGGACTGTAGAAGTTCCTCGTCCCAGGGACAGCGATAACAAAGGGAAATCGACAGCAATCAGCTACTGGTACCGCTAGCACATAAGCTCGCTATCCCGCAGGTGCATAACGTAGGCCCAAGTGGTCAAGCGTTCCAATTCCATACAGAAAAAGGCGATCGAAGCTCGTATGGAATAGGTTGAAATATTGCCAAAAAGCAGTCCACAATCTCTGGTGATCAAAGCTCCAAAAATTGAAAAAGGACCTGAAGAACAACTATTGTAATGCTAGCGTGTAGGCCAAATTGATAAGAATATAACTGTAAATTGCCAAATTTGTCAAAGATGTAAATAGGGTTGCCTAACCATTCAAAGGAAAATTCACCTAATAAATTCTTAAAAGTGGAATCTAATTAGTTATTTGCGATATTGCATGCACAAGTATAAACTAAGCGTAACATCAAGCTTCGTGAAGTTTTTTATTTTTTCGATTAATCAGGATTTTATCGAATTTATTTCAACGGTTAAGCATAAAATCAAAATTGCAGCAAAAATAGAGAAATATATATATATACTGTAAAATTATATGCATATTTTCGAAACATTTGGTTCTTTTATGAATTGTGCTTCTATTGAATTGACTCTAATTTTCGGCGTGGCTTCAGTATGGTTTGGCTCACAATACTAGGGTTGTCTATTTTAACACACCTTTGCTTGTTAGTACCACGAAATCGAAAAGAACATTCATTCTGGTGTTGTCATTTTGTATTAAGGGTTTGTTTGATCAAATAGTATCATTACAGGTTGCTTGCGTGTAAACACAACAAACCTTTTAAGTAAAGACTTAGTAACTGATGCAATAGATTTATCATTCTGTCTATAGGCCCGCTCAATCTTACCGTAACATTTATCAGAAAATAAATCGACTGCTCGTGTTACATACAAATTCGAATGTATAACCTGATATGTATATTGCGTTTGTAATTTAGTAAAAATTAACACACCCAATAAAGATCGGAAAAATTAACAAAACAGCATTAAGTTCTTTTGATTTTTAATGGCTGTTCGTTAAGGAAGCCAGCTGTTCTTTACAATGAAACTAATAGACTGTAGAAGTTCCACAGTTAATTTACGTACCGAACTCGATCTATCGTGCTGCAGTTTTAATGTGAACTTCTAATGATCTCATAAAGTGCGAAGTGTGTTTCTAAAGTAAAAAGTTATTGTTGCCTTGTTCAACTGCGAATTAGAAAAGCACTATTCAGTGTTTATACAAGAACAGCGGTTCTGCAGTCAAAACTGAAACAGCAACACCGTTTAATTAGGTTCTATTTAAATGAATATAAGAATTTTAGTTAGTTTTATAACAATGTGATTTTAATTCGTCTTAACTAGCATGCAGTGGTGGTTCTTTAAACTTACTTGCACTCAACGGGGATGAAACATTTTTTACTCATGTGGGATTTCCCTGTCAAACCTTTTTATTTGTTATTTCACGCTCCTTGCCCATAATAGCACAACGATTAAACCGCAAAATTTGGATAGGCATGGTAGAATATTACAGACTGCGAAATATAAATTGCACAACTTATGGTAGTTTTACATCAAATATTTACGGTGCCATCGAGGTTGTGTCATCGATTTCATAAAAGTTTAAAGCCTCTAAGGAGATGGAATTTTCATGTTGCGTTCTTCGTCATTGAATTTATAGATAACCCTATACGGGCAACTCCTTTTGTTGTATAAACGATTTGCTAGCATTTGCTACAACGAAACAGCATTATAAGATATGTATTATCTATGTTTTACATCCTATTTCCATACAAGCTAGTGTTTTTCCATCCGCTGTTCACGCTTCATTTAGCTGACTATCACCCAAGGTTTGAAGATATTTTCAGCTTGCATCCATTACTTCAAACTAAGACTCATATTTACAACCACAATTCACCCTGTTTTCACAATATCAATACTCCGACCTCCATTCGAACTTGCTTCACCAATTATATTTAGCAGGTTGTCGATATTTTCGTAAAAATTAAAGAAAAAATATAAACAAGCAACCATACAGTCATTTAAAATATTTACATAATACATGTTGGATCGGACTTGACCTGGCTCACCTGAGTGTGGGTAGAATAGCATTTCATTGTACAACCCATGTGTGCATTTACCGGGTGACAATGAGACTAGGGCCATGCTTATATTTTCTTTATTTAGGAATCGATTTGGATACAATTTTATACCAAGATACTAGACATAATTTCTGATTGGTCTATAGACATAGTCAAAATGACTGACTTCTGGTTTTACCGGAAATGATACTAACTTTGATTTTTTAAATGGAAGACCCTGTGTATTTTATGTTTTTCTGAATCTACGAGTCAAACTACATATAATAGTCTTGCCAAATTTTAATTTTTTTAAACAAAAAAATATTAGTTTTTAATTTTTATTTTTTACCATAGGATGCCTTAACTTGGAAAAATCTATTCTAATTGACTCTAGCAACTCTTAATAATAGCTATTTTATCAATAAGGTCAATAACAAACCTTTAATAAAAGAATATAACTTGCTAAACTCGCTTTTTTTTAAGTTACTTTTTTTAAATGGCACCTACCAAGGGCCATTTTGCCATTAAACAGCAAATTTAATTACCAATCTAACGATATGCATCATGCACTACTTCATCTTTATCTGAAACTGAAAATTAATTAATTAATTATTATTTAAAATATTTTTATGTAATAACTAATAGTACCAAAGCGAATTTGGCAACACTGTTGTATATAATTTGAGTGGTAGATTTCGAAAACATAAAACATATAGAGTGGTCTATTTAAAGAACCAAAGTTGGTTTTTTAAATGGATTTAAAGAAATAATTAATTAATTAATTTTCAGTTTCAGATAAAGATAAAATAGCGCATGATACATATGTTAGATTGGTAATCACATTTTCTATCTAATGGCAAGATGGCCCTTAGTAGGTACCATTTAAAAAAAACTGACTTTTTCTTAAAAAACGAGTTTAGCAAATTATATTCTTTTATTAAAGGTTTGTTATTGACCTTATTGATAAAGTAGCTATTATTAAGAGTTGCTAGAGTTAATTAAAATAGAGGCCTTCTATGGTAAAAAATAAAAATTTTTTTTGAAAAATAAATTGAAATTTGGCACTGTCATATGTAATTTGACTCATAGATTCAGAAAAACATAAAACATAGAAGGTGTTTCATTTAAAAAATCAAAGTTAGTATCAGTTCCGGTAAAACCGGAAGTCAGTCATTTTGACTATATCTATCAGCCAATCAGAAATTATGTCTACTATCTTGGTGTAAAATTTTATCCAAATCGAATCATAAATAAAGAAGATATAAACATGGGCCTAGTCTATTTGTCACCCGGTATGTTCATTGTTATTTCTTGTTACATTTTAATATCAGCCTTACGTACTCAATTATGAATTTTAAGCGAGCGCCAGTTTGTTTTGCGTAATTCAATTCGAAATGTGAGGACTTGCCGCAAGAAAGTAGTGGGTGGCCGCGTTGGTTTGGCAGGATGCGGAACTGCCTGTAAGCTGCACAGAAGTGTCGAAGTCCTACAGACAGTGCAGTTAGCAATTTGCATCCAGAAAGTTAATAGCGAAGCCAACGCCCTAAAGCTGGTGGAGACCACAGTCCAGGTATTGCGCTACTGGTATTTGTTAGTCATTACTTCAGGTGGGTGATTTATGCTGTCATTAGCGACACGCCAAGAGGCTTTTGACCACACGGCGCCACTTCAGCGACTGTCCGCAAATGATTTAATGAAACGGTGGTGTGTGCACTACGTTTGAATATTTCTCATAGGTGTGTTAACAAGGGTTAGTACGAGTATGTATGAGCAGTGGAAGCAACCTTATGTGCGTACATAAGTGCCATGTAAATGAATAGAAACAGATTTTTGGGGTTGATGCAATAGTGGTATGCCTATAAATTCCGGCGTAGAAAAAGCAAACTGCTGTTTGGCTTGGTATTTAGCAGTAGTGTTACTTGGCATTCCTTTTTTAGCAAGCAATGTATGTTTGTTGTTCATTTCTGTGTATACGAATTGGCTTTAATTTAACTAGATATTTGCAGTAAACATTCTCAGCATAGCATGAGCACAGGTTAATTGCTGAGTTCATTTTAACATGGGCTGTCCTTAACCAGAACTGGGGTAAGTAAAGTAAGGGTCATCTCATTTCTATTGAGCTTGCTGGCAATAAAAGACGGCAAAACCAATTAACAGCCGCCAGGTTACAATTATGGATCACATTGATCAAAGAAATTAACCACCTCACTTTCCGATTGAAGCGAGGCCCCAGTATACTGAAATCTTAGGTTGCGTTGGCTACTAGTCTTCCAAACCATTGGTTGCTATCATATTTTAACACAAGTAATGCCTACAAACACGCTGAGCGTAAAGTGCTAAACATATTTTGCTACATGCACAACAAAGGTAAGGAGTAGCTATTATTAGTGTGGATTTCAACAAGGAGCGTCCATGTTGTGTAGTAATTTTTTAAAGCAATCATCATACGCAAAACGAACAAGGAAAAGCTTTTGGCAAAGTGAAGAGAACATAAATTATTAGAACACTGTGCAATATGGGTTTGAAAGATAAATATAAAATAAATATAAAAATACATACAACTACTAGAAAGCGAAAGTATTAGTTGGTGAAAATGGGAAAGACATTCCTATTGAGGGAAGAATCAGACAGGGCTGTAATTTTTAACCACTTCTGTCTATTTTATGTGTCATCAAGGCAGCACTGAGGAAAAGATCAGAAGATATTAAATTTAATGGAGTAGAGAGAAAAAAGTAATGAAACCGGACTAAAAATCCAATTCAAGAAAACTAGGCTTAGCTTAATATCTTCGCTAATTGTCAATGGTGAAGAGATAGAACACATACCTATGTAAATGTAAAGAAGAATGATAAAGCCGTTTTTAATTGATCCCCTGAACCTAAAATACACATTTTTGTTCATTGGTCTGTCAGTCATTTTGTCTGTGTGTCGGCCTATGAACAGGATATCTAAAAAACGAAAAAAGGTTTGGTGTTGAAACGTCACATATACGTTCTATGTACTATCTAGATGCGGCAGTAAGCTCTTGAAGAAAATCGCATAACCGGAAGTATAGTGTCTAGTGATTTTTCCGTTATTTTTAATTTTTTTCAAAAAGCGCTCTAACGAGTTGTTTTCAAACTCTAACTTTTTATTACATTTTTAATGTGTATTGATGTGCGATAGACGATTTTTTAGTTGAATACCTCGAAAATGGGTTTCCTTTGTTTTTTCTCCTGTTCTATTTACTATTTTAAAGAGAAAACTCGGTATATTATTAAATTTTTGAATTCGGCTTAAAATATTAGAGCAAATCTGTCTTCTCAAATAACTCTATTTTGTACGGTTTCTGTAGAATTTCTAATTTTTGAAAATTTTTGACAAATGCTTAAAAATTAAATATCAAATTTTCGGATAATTTTAAGACCACTGTAATAGGAAGATGTGTGCGTGTATTACACCACATTTTTTACACTAGTAAACCACGCTTAGTTCTTTACCAATTTCGTTCTCAACCTAATTAGCTTTGTGAAGATATTCTGGCGAAAAATAGTAAAACAGTAATTCCGGAGGCTGTGCAAAGAGCGATAAAGGGTATCAGCACATTTGTGCCGAACAACAGAAGTTACCAAATAGCTTATTTTTGAGCGCCACTTGATGCTTCTGTCAATTGGTGGTTTCTTTAGTTCGCTTAATCGATTCCGAGCGATCTCTTTTTATCTACTCAAGCAATTTTTGTTTTTTGTGGTAAAAATTAGCGCCCTAACCTTTCAGTACCTGTTATATTTAAGTAAACTACTGAATTATTTTCCTTCACGTCCCCTCTGCAACTTGAATCGAGGGGCAGTGTTTTGTTAATCAGGTTTCGACATGGATATTGGGCAAGCCATCTTTGTGGGTTAATTTTAGCCAACATTTGTGTAACAAAGAAAAACACAAATACAGTCATACGAAAATGACACAAAACACCTATTTTGAACACAAAAACTACAGTATGATATAACTCACAAACGAACTTAAAATTGGAGGGGAAAGATATCGAGTAAAAATACATATCTTGTGAATGAGTAGCGTTTGCGTCTGTAAAAGTGTAGTTTCTGAACAGTTATTTCATACAGCTACAAACAGGGCAAGATTGAGGATGGTGACAACATAAAGAGAATATTTTTAGAAATTAAAACTGTATGGTTTACGTATTGAATGTTCATAATTTCTCTACTTGTTACGAATTTCATAAACTCTGCCATTTAAAATTTGAAAATAGTGGTCACAGGGTTCATGATTATTATATTGACATATACGAGTTCTTAAATACCGAGTAGTTTCTGTAACTCACCTGGAGTCACTATATTTGTTGACCAATTCGCTTTTTCGTAAGCTGCAACTCTTGCTATCAAGTTTGCTTGTTTCTTTATTAATGGACAAGGTCTAGGAATGCAGAGTACCAGGTATCTTAGACACCGACTGCTGTGGTTATATGGTCAAATCATACTTATAATTTTGCCAAGACTAAATAGTACAACTTTAGCAAAGGAACTATTACATGCTGCGAATCGTAGTAACATGGGACTCACGGCTTTACATCACTTCCGAATGATGGCATTTAGCAGAGGCTTTCATCTTTAAAAACTTCACCGGGACCGGGGATTTAACAGGCGACCTAAAATCAGTAGACAGAATGCTTAACCACTCAGCTACCGAGCGCGGCCTTTCTAGCAAGTACTTTATAGCAAAAACAATAGCCTCTATCTGGTTAGAAACCGTCGTGTTTTTCTAAGTTTTGTTTTATTTCTTTCTTAAGATCCTTCATAAACGGCACCCATCACGCTTAACCTTCATAATCCTTGCAAAACACTGAGCCTACTTTTTTTAAGGTAGCACTGTACAGTGTACAACCACTCCTAGAGCTTCCAGATTGGACGTTGCTTCCATGCTAGGTTTGGTGCCGCTCTCAAAAGTTTCTCTGTTTGGGCAAATACATGAGAATTTCAGGGGTAATATTGTTGTACCAATCTGAGGTTTCAGTATCGGTGATTATTTCTAGTAAATATTGGTTGCAGAAGATAATCGCCGGTCTCCAACTCCAGAGACTAAGTTGTTGTGGCTTGCAGAGCGTTCCCTTGGGTTATATTGGTGCACGGTCTCATATACCAAGTTCATGGCTCAGATAGCATACCCTTTGCAGAGGTTGAGTGAGTAAAATTTGATTTATTATTTGAAACCTGTTCCTTACATATACAAAATTATACAAAGTTGAAGCAAATAAATGAACGCATACAAATAAATCATTCCTTCACTTGTTTCGGAGATTACTTGTGCTGAGCAGAGTTGTGCAACTGGGGCCCAATGCGTCGTGCTGACTCAAAATACTGACTCGTTATTGCAGCACATTCTTCTAGATTATTGACCGAACTAATTACTTCAGACTTCTGAACCGAGTTTTTAAACACATAGATTTTGAAATAGCTTCATCGTAAAACGAAATTTTAGCTGTACCTTTAACAAGGTTAAATAACTGCCATAATCTTCGATCTTACCTACTTGCAGTTTCTTTAGCTACAACTTTATTTCCTCTTCAGCTATGCTACCTTTATTTGCGTCTTGGGTTTTGTTTGCTCGCTTGTTCTTTGCTTCATGCTGTTATACTTCTAGCAGTTCTTCAAAATGCTGCTTCCATCTTCTTATATTTTCTTCATTTGCTAGAACGAGACTGCCTGCCTTCACCAGAAGGGTTTTAAAAGCAGGCATAGACTTTTAGAAATCTGCTGACAGGCTTCCTTTACTACTTACCTTTATTTTATTTCATTATTTCCAGTTTCTATGCTATTTGTGAATTTCATATTCTGCTAACCCTCATATCCGTAAACGTTGCTTTGACCAGGCGGTTTATTATTTTCGCTTCTGTGTTTTAAACCTTTACCTTTTAAAAGTTGTTGAAAGCATTAGCATCATACTTTACTGCTCGTCTTGATAGTTTTTTCTATTATCCTGTGGTGCTCATGTTGTATCTATTTGATTGCTCTCATGCTGTAATGTATTGTATAGCAGAATACTACCACGAGAGATAACATTATTCTTCGATACTTACTACCGAAGCAATAGCTAGGACACTGAATTACTGCATTGCAGTTAGACTTAAAATATAACTGATAACAGTATTAAAGCAGTTAATGTGTAGGTGGTTTAATACCAAGGGCCGAGTTCAAGAAAGTAAGGGTTAATTTTGCGAAAGCATCGAATGTAGTACCTAAAGTTTTATGATCAGGACTCGGTGGACGATAACGATAATAGTAACAACAATAATAATACATAATTGGCGGAGTGGATATTATACTCCCATTTACACTTATTTTTATAAGGGCTTTTATATTTTACGAACAGCAGTCGCAGCAGCGCGTAGGCTGTAAAAAAATTTATAGCACTCGAAACGTAGACATACACTAAAATAATACACACAAGGAGCACAGAGCCTCTGGTGGAGGCTGCCTCGCACTGGAGTTCTCAAAAAAAGAATCGAAAGCACTTAAGCTGAAATGCAGGAATGCGAAATTCAAGTCTCTTTTGAGTTCTCTTTATGAGAGGCGGTGTTAAAGCAGAGCTCGCTCGTGTTTCCATGCGCGTTTAGGGTTTCTTTGAGTGCCCGCTTGCTCCATAAAATTTAACGCAATTAAAAGTTGTGCAAGTCTGAGCAACTTTTGAAAATGGCTCACGGGGAGCGGAATTAGAATACACGCGTGAGCGCTGTTGACGATGACAAAGGTTGAGCCGAACGCGAGCGTTCCGATTGAATTTCCCAAACGAGCTCCTAAAATTCGGCGCCTGATGGCTGACGCCGCGGACACGATCTGCGAGGGTGTAACTATGCGTCGCACATACTTGGTGGTAACGGTGCGTGACTCGGAGGTCTCATTTGCCCGCACTGCGCCCGAATTACCTAAATGCTGTCCCATCCCAACCCTCACTGACCCAGTTAGGCGAGGGAACTAAATCGTGGATATATCCGCAAATAAAATTATTTTATTATGTTATTACCTACATCCGTTAAGTTTTATTGAAACGCTGTGCCCCAGAATAACGTACGCTTGTAAGGATGCCGACCTTTGAAGTATTACAGTGACAAAACCTTTTGTCCATTTCAAAAACAAGGAATAGTATTTACTTTATCAATTACTTAGTTTACACTGACCATCAGTTCTAATGGTCGGTACGGTTGCTCAAAATACATTGCATTCTATGGATAGCTTCACTTGAAGTTCTGACGATCCGCTCTGTTTCTTTATTAGATCCTTTGGGACACCCTCTGCGTATTCGTGTCGTCAGTTAGTGTAAGAGATATTAATTTTATGGGCGATTTCACACGCATCTTGGTAGTTGGTTGATACTGAATAATAAATTTTTAGACTGGCGTTGCATTTTTTCTGAACAATCAAACCACCTACAAGACAGTTTAAGGCAGTTAGTTCAACATCTTTTACTTGTAGAAATGGACGACGGAGATAGTACAACTTTTAAAATATAAATTTCTCTACGAAAACGACGGCCTATGTGGCTCTTGAAGAAATGCGCAAAATTCTAAGTTTCGTCCTCAGCAGAGTCAAATAGATGAAGCAGTTATTATAGAACGAGGTAATATGTTGACCCTAAAGTGGAGGAAGTCTTGAGGTAGAGTAATATGTTGTAGACGTAGCTGTAGAATATAACAACAAAGATGACAAACTGGCACGTGAGCTCAGAGGAGAATTTAAGCCCCCATAGAAACATATACGTACAGGTACAGGACAGTCAAATAAACATTAAAACACAACAGACCTGTTTCAACGGCTAGGTATACAACCAAGGTACGGCCGAACTCTTCATGGAAAGACTGGAACTAGAAACGACTCACAAAAAAACGAATGCACACCTGAAGAATTCATGAAAATAATAGAGCAGGTAGCCAACATGACACTTAGAAGGAAGGGTGGGAGCAACGCAAAGAGGCAGGTGTTTTGGTGGAGTGATACCATTTCCGAACTCAGACGAACCTGTTTGAGAGCAAAACGGAAGGTCAACAGGACGCACGCCAACGCTGGAGAAGCGGTTAAAGCATAGATGAGAAGGCGATATAAAGACAGAAGGCTTGAGCTGAAGAAGGCCATCAAAAAGGCCAAGAAGACTGCATGGCTGGAAATATGCGAGGATATAGATAAACACTTGTGGGGCAGGGGGTACAGAATAGTGACTGGGAAACTAGGATTGCGCACTCCGCTATCCCTAACGGACGACGATCAAATGACGATTGCTCGAGAAATATTTCCAAGGCATAGAACATTGGAATGGCCAACAATTCTCGTGGTGCAGGAAGATAAACCTGAGTGCACAAACGAGGAATTGATCGAGGCAGGAAAGAAGATCAAGAGGGGAAAGGCCGCTGGCCCAGATGGTGTCCCGCCAGAGGTGGTAAAAAATTAACAGCAGAAAAAACGCAGAAGCGGGACGTAACTTGATGAACACCGTAATCAAGGAGGGACAATTCCTTAGAATATGGAAAACCAGCAGTTTGACCCTTATAGAAAAGCCAATAAAACCGGGTGAGGGTAAAACCTACAGGCCCCTCTGTCTGTTAAATACAATGGAAAAACTTCTGGAGCATATAATAAACCAAAGACTATTAAGCGATATAAATAGTAAAGGGGGTTTCGCCGAAAATCAATATGGGTTCAGACAAGACAGGTCAACAGTGGATGCCATACAAGAAGTTGTTAGCTTAGCAAAGGAAACATAAAAGGACAGTATAAACCAGTTTGCAGTCTTGGTCACCCTAGATGTGAAAAATGCCTTTAACTCTGTCCCGTGGAGGGGAATAATGGCAGCACTGGAAAAAAAGGGCGTTGTTCCTTATATTGTGAGGCTGATACGTAGCTACTTGTAAGACAAAGTATAAGGGTAGAGGATAACTCGCAGATGGAAGTGGCATGCGGCGTTCCACAGGGATCCATCCTTGGCCCCACATTGTGGAATGTATATTACGACGAAGTATTTAGCCTGGACCTGCTGAAAGAGGTCTCCATGATTGGCTATGCAGACGATCTGGCTTTAGTAGTGAAAGGTGGGGAGAAGACAGGAATAGCGGAAAATATCCAATGGGTGCTCTTCTTCAGAATTGAAAACTGGATGGAAAGTGAAATGCTGCAACTTGAAAAACAAAAAACTGAAATGGTGATCTTAGTCGGTAGGAGGAGTCTAACGTCGGTGGAGATTAGGATTTAAGACAAAATCATAAGAAATTAGAACAGCATTAAATACCTGGGCATTACTTTCGGTAAGAATATGAATATGGGAGCCCATATAGAACAAACGTCGAAACAAAAGTTGAACCAATTTCAGTGCCTTCAACTGGGGGCGCCCCTTTTTGGTAACCAACGGTAATTGCATGGTCGGTGGCAAAAAGGAGGGGTGGATAATTGTAGCACGCCCAGGAAAGGTGCTAAAGTACTGCCCTGTAATTCGCTCTGTTGACCACCTAAAAACTTGGACTCCTTAAACCACAAACTCCCGAATGCTAACCGAATGCGGTACAACTTGAAACGAACATTTGCACACTCGCCTACTGTGTTTATTATCAGAATCATTTGTATAACCGGTTTGTTTAAGTAATCTTAATCAGTGTAATGACATTTGACAAAAGTGCGCGGATACGGCCTATTTAGTGAAGCTTGATCGTGGATAGAGATTAATGAGGTTAAAGTACAGCAAGTAGCGTTTGCGTGTTCATTATACGCCATTTTCATTGCGCAAATGCACATTGTAACAAATCCAAAGGTGTTTTTGGAAAGTTTCCATGGGTTTCGTGACATCTAACAACCGAATTTACTGAAAGCTTGCAGCGAGAGACTTCCCTATTGCCTTTGTGTGGAAATTTACATACAAGTCATTCCTGGGATGACGCAATGCAGGGCCATCCCAATTTGTGGGCTATGTTGCAGTTCTCAGTTCGCAATCTTCAGGTAACTGATTACACAAAGTTATTGGTGTTTAAGCAATGAACGAATGCTCCAGCTGTGTGCAGATTGCTCACTTAAAGGAATGCGCTTACGTACGTGAATTTTCCGGGTTTTTATGCATGAAATCACAATACCAAAAACTCGCGCTTTGTTTTTAGTATCGTTTAAATGTATATGTATGGCAGATACAATTATCCTGCACTTTTGTAAATTTAGTTGCTAGTAGCGGCAGGTAGCGTAGATAGTCCATTGTAAGTTGAAATTTGTGTTTAGGATTCCAGGTCTTAGTTCTATTTTCTTTTGGTTTCTATTGCTTCATGTTCCTTAGCGCTTGAAAAGATATTTATATAAGCAGATTACTTCTTCTTGTACATATGTTTGAAGTCAATTTTAGGGCGAGAGCACCACAGGTGCAAACCAGCCTTTTGTTGTAAGCAAATGACGTCTCTAATAATCACGACTAGGGTATTTAAAAAAGTTACTAAACTAGCTAGATAAGCGAACAGGACACATTAATCTACAGAAATAGTGCGCTGTACGAGATGTCTCATTTTAATCTAACGTTTCTGCGGAGGGGCCTACAAATGTATCGTTGCACAGTATCCTACAAGTCTGTATGGCGTACGTTATGCTAAATATATTTTATTATATCCTAAACATTACCGAAATACAATTCTCAATTTCAATCGTTATTGGGAAGTAATTTAGTTAGTAATAATGAATGCGACATCAGTTCTGACATTATAAAAGCGCTTGTTATTTTATAAACGTTCGTTTAAAACTGTCAAGCTGCATGTTTATTAGAAAATCGTACGACACTTATTAATGACCAATAGAAAAATTAGTTCACGAGCCGTAAGCAAGACAACAACAACATTTCTTGGAAACTTTTTGTAGGTGTGAATTACTTCTTTTTTGGGTTAGTGTCGTTACGATTTTCTTACCGAATCTGCATTCGAGCATTAATCCATATACGGAAACCATTTTTCGTGCATTCCAACAACGTCGTAATTTGCCTCCGCGTCCCGCTCGGACAAATTAATACGACGTTCTCTTCTCTAAGCACTCTGATATTATATCCGGAAGAAGAAATGTTGCTTCTTTGGATACAAACATTAACCTCCGATTAGTGAGTCCGTTTAGCTTATAAAATAGAATGCTTTTTGAAAGGTTCATTCTTCGAGCCTAATTATAAAAAGTATATATATACTGTTTTTCTTACGCAGTCTAAACTCTTAAACGGTGCAGAAACGTACAGTTTAGAAATTTCAACTAAATTTTAAGCTATTTCTAATGTAAGACGTACTTCAAACAGAAAATAGATTAAACTGAACCTCAAACCAAACCCTACGGGTTGAACGACGGTCAGCACAGCCCTGGCTAGCTCAAACCGTCGGCAGAATATGGCGTAAATAAGAACCAAGCAGCGGTTTTGTTACCAAATAATCCTACCAATTCTATACAAACGGGTGCCAGTCGCTATTTACAACAAAACACAAGTCCAGCTACCAAATTAATTCACGACCTACCTTGTATGCCTCTAACTTCACACCTAAATCTAAAAAAAATGGGCAGGAGTCGTAAGTATATATAAACAAGAAATATGCCATTAACATTAACTGATTTCACCTAATTATGAATTGCAATTAATTAAGATGTGCAGGCGGTCCAGAAATAGAAATTAACAAAACAGATCAGGTAAAAGCCTGACGCACTATTACAATAAATTGTTGCCGAATTTCGCCAACTACACAAGACGTTTAAAAAGAAAGAAACGCAAAATTTTGTGTAATACTTAAAGTAGGTTCTTAAAGTGTATGTATGTGCTTGCATGTAAATATGTTAGAATTATCGAGACTCATCCACTGGGCTGTGTTCTCACAAACGTTTGCTAGAAATATAGTGTAGCTACTTGATATTCTACTGTGAATTGTTGTAGTATTTTGCATTCGAGTGGTTTTTTTATATAAAATTACAATAAATAACATCTAGAATGTCATTAAACATTTTAGCGGTTGAAATGACAGAAGAACGCCCGATCGCCGGCATGCAAGCTGATTAAAATTAAATTGAACTGAAAGGTTGCACTGACAAACAACTGTTTTGCAGCATGCACACACTTGATACGTTGGTTCAGTAGAGCCCTAATTGAAACACAATTGAAATTGATAAAATACTAATAAGATACTGGATCCCCGCATGATTGATAACCAAAGGCCTTTGTTAGAACGACGCATAACCTATAGCTGGCAAAGCTGCTCTTATCGCCAATTCAAAGCTACTGAATTTAAACAATTTTAGAGTACACTTACTGCGATATTGCCGGACGCTTTATCATGGGTTTTCTCATAGATGGCAAGTAGCTAAAAAGGTGTATCGGGAGCTGGAAACTAAGGCATACGTTCTAAGATGGTCCAGGGAACTACATTCAGCACATCGTCCACAAGTGTGAATTATGCAAATGCCGCATGAAGGAGCCTAATTAGCACATCAATTAGAACGTAAATTTAATAATTGGAAGGAGCTTACCCCAAGATCATAAGCGGGCCGTAGAGACGCGAGCAGCTCTCTTTCTAACATCGACAAAAAGCAAGGCCTACTCTGTAGGACATATCCCTTGCGGGACAGAATTGATTCTCCGTATAGGACGGTTTCAACCAAAGTTGGAGGAAGAGGACTCCTTAAATTCCAAATTCGTCGACTGCTGTTATTGCCAAGTCTGCGCATCCGCAGCAACGCGCGGAAAATTAAAAATGCGAACGTGGCTATTAAATTTGAGAGATGCGGAAGGGAAAATCTAATCATTGTGGACCGAAAATCTGTGATGACCTTTACTTCTGCAGTGTCGTGTGAATTTGCATTTGACCACAAATGATCGTTGCTTTTATTGCTTGTTTTATTTTAGTACATTTTGCGCCATTGTTCAATAAAAAACCTCTAATGAGATATTACGTGAAGAAGTTTATAAGAATTTTATGGTAAACCGTAGTCTTCATTAAATCTTTACCATCTGGACCACCAAGAGTTATTTTTAATCTGCAATTTGTTGCAACCTCCTCTATCAATCATCTGCTTATGTTATTAGTTTATTTCTTCGTCATGAAACATTAGAACACGTAATTTTCTAACGACCAATTAAAATATACGAACACACCAAAATGAGTAGTACATAATAGGTTAATAGTTAATTAGTTTCTTTCATTTAATGGACTAAATCGCAAACTCTTTAGTAAAGGAAGTACATTATCTTCGAATTAATAGTTTTACATAAATTCAAACATTCGGGAAACAAGAGAAAACAGAAATATACTGATCAAGTAATACCCCGCTGCAATTACTTAACTATCGATTCAAAAGCATGAAATAGTATATTATGTTATTAGGAGCAAAAGTTATATTTTATGTGGCGAGGCTGGACGGTTTATCTGCCGAGCTTGCGAGGCAGATAAGTACAGCCGAGTACTGACGAGCGGCAGATAAAGTTGCCAGCGGCAGATAATAACTTTATCTGCCGCTGACGAGCGGCAGATAAAGTCGTCAGCGGCAGATAATATTATCTGCCGCTGACGAGCGGCAGATAAAGTGTTTTAGATGCCATGGCAATGAAGTGACCGTTTAGCATCATCAATCCAGCAGTATAATGGCACATTTTACTGCCGTTTGAAGAAAAAATACTTTATCTGCTAGTACAACTAAATTTAAAATATAGGTTGTCACATTAAGTATGAAATACACAGAATAGCTACTAATAAATACACACATTCTGTTTGGGTTTTAAAACTACAAAAACCTAAAATAGTGAAACAGCGACAAAAGGTTAACTGACACATATCATATATCCTAATATATTAATCAGGCTTGAGAGTTTTTGATATTTCGTAGAAGGTATGTATTGCGATGGTATTTAGCCCTCAAATCGGCTCTGATTGCAGTACAAGCAAATAGCAAATTAAATCATTAAAGCACAGAGTTGTAATAATGCAAGCATCTGAGAAAATTCACATAAATTGCCAAATCATAATAACACTGGTATAATTCGCCAATGACATTGATTATATTTGAATAGGCACAGAAATATGGAAGCTCAAATTCCGTGTATTGGGTTTAGCAATATAATTTTAATCGTAATATAATAGATTTGCACAAACTAAAAGCCGAATCTAAATTAATTAAGAACTGGCACAAAAAGTTCAAGTTAGACACAGCTTAAAAATGGAAGCGTAGAAAGTAAAGTCATTAGAGAATGGGTAGCAAATGAACATTTTTAATAAAGGTGAGAACAAGAATGACTAGAAGAATAAGGCAAAGAACATAGAAAAGCCAGGCAACTCATTTATTACATGAAAATACAAGACTTGGGGATTTGAAGAGATTGAAATAGCAAGAAATTAGATGGAATTCAAATAAGCAAGAAATTAGACGATGTTGGTGGATTAAAAAACTAGTTAGTGTAGTGATAAACAATGGGCATTTAAGTGTGGTAAAAAAATCAAGTGAGTGGCGCATAAAAAAACGTTGAGAAATAAACAATTCCAAAAGACAATAATTCTTGTACATAAGAGATTGTAATTAACTGATAAAATTTTGTTAAATTAGATTATAAGTTATGTTTTTGTACCTGGTTGATTTCCTACAATTAAAATCTGTAGACAGTGTTTTGTCAATTACGACAAGGGAGAGCAATTGTTCTAAATAAATTGGTGAAAGTGCTTGGTTTTTGCTCTATCTTTAATTACCAAAATTTCATAGAAAGCATAAATGTATAAAAAAATAAATAGCACCATCGTAATCAGCGAATTCGAGTGTATCAGCACAATTGGAGGCAAGAGATTCCAGGTATTTGAGTTTTTGGCGTTCCGAGGCGACGACGGCAGCCACGGCTTGGAGGCGATTTCCCGCAGCATCAATCTGCAGCATCGTGGGAAGGCATAGGGTGTCAGGATTCTTCCGGCAGCTCCACACATCAGGCCAGAACATAATCCAGCATCACGAGCAGCCCGGGGAGCAAGATTACAGCCAGATTCACCATCAAAAGGGGGGTCCCGAATCTACGAAAGTGAGGTTAGTGAATTGTCCAATTTTGATCTGCCCGATCGGTGTGAAAATTTGAGCATACGTTAATTACGACCTGGAGAACACGAAAATCGTAACAGTTCCCGTGGATGGCGAGGTATTTTCCCAGGATTTTCAATTAAAATCGTCAATTGGAGGCACCAAGAAACAAATGCGAATACGGCTTCCTTTTTAAGAATGCACCAATAGCTAACGATCTGGAAAAACAAAAGATTGCCTAGAAGCCGCTTGAAGGCAATTATTCAAAATCTTACCATCAAAATTTGTTCATTTAATTGTTGATAAATCAATTTCACACGCGAGCTGAAAATAATTAGAACTTGTTGTGATAGATTTGACGTACAAACGGCACATTACGCCTACATTTCAGGTCAATCTGCCTACTTTTCAGAGGCGTACCGTAGAATTTTAACTTGGAAAGTCATGAACCCAACACCCGAGATTTTGAGTTTTAATTTCATGTCTCTATTTAAAATTGAGCTAGCGAAGTTAGGAAATCAGATGAATGGATTAGAAAAAGGGCAAACTACCATAAGAGTAATTCTCAATTTTGGCGTACCCAACGAAATTAATTAATCAGTTAGTTTGATTTAGCAAGTGGTAGAATTAAATTAAATATTGTGTGGTGACTCTTTTTATTTATCACATTAATTATAAACATACAAATATTATACGTACAGGGTCATTGCAGTATATCCCTTAATCAAAGCTATTATAAAGTATTTATTGTGATATTTAACAATTAATTATGACAGCCTCTCTAATTTCATACCAACATACCATACATAAATATTCTAATACTAGGGAACGGGGGTTGCTGGTTGTAATTTTATAATATGCATAGCTTTGTCTGAGATACGCCAGGTTCACATATTTAATCAGCCAATGCCTTTCAGCTGATATAAAACGACTTCATATTTTATAATATAGCTTAGAATTCAGGCCAAAATACTTCCTGGTGCATGTTTAAACATTGATTACTTGTAATATGACCATCTTTATAAAGGACTATTTAATTGCAATAAGTATAAAATATATCTAAGGCGCAATAAATTGCAACTATAATGCAATTTCAAACTAGAGTTAGACTAATGAATGATAATGCCTTATTGCTAGAATCAGCATTAGAGTTTTCGTGATATGCTGAAAAAATTTAACGTTTATAGCTGGGCCATATTTTTCGCAACGCATGGAAGATCGGCTTAAACCAATAATAAGAAAATATGAGATTGGAGATGTTTAGATTCAAGTTCATTGATAAGAATATTTTAAGATCAATAAGATTAGCGCCACCTGTTAGTAGTGGATAATGCATCAGAAGAAGAAGCTGTCTTAATGATGATTTAGTATTGATATTGACTTAATAAGTACCTAAGTTAATATAATTCGATAAAATACCAAAGACATTAAATTGCTTAAGCCTTCGTGGACTAGAAAGGCATATAAAGCTGTAGATGCATCAAAACGTTTGGGTTATATGGCTCACCGAGTTCCACTTAACCTGCGTTATTCTTTCAATGGGCTCTACTCTACCTTTTTCTCTTTTTAATAGCGCTGATTGGTATTCTATCTCTCGAAGTTATTCCCAACATTAAACGCTTCATGGTTCGTTAACGTCTCTGTACCTTTTTGTGTCAGCACATGAAACACGTAGGTAGCGCTGCCCTTCACCCATTTTTATAAAGTTTACAAGAAATTTTTGTTTTACAGCAAACACGAAAATTAACTTCAAATAAACACTGAAGGACGAATACTCTGCTAATAGGTATATACCAAGAAGAGATATAGTTGTAGTTACATTCACATAGTATTTGTTGCGGATTAGGTATTAAGTAGTAAAAATAATAACACACTGCACCACCGAAGAAATACTGCAGCGCCACATTACTACATGCCCATGTTTTCCTTTCGTCTGTACGAAATGAAATGAAATAAAAAGAACAGAACATGTGTAGTAAATTTATAGGTCGGAATGGTCATTACAATAGATTTAGTATTGTGAACGTACGAAGTTTTCTGTTTTCCATCAAGGGTTTTCGATATTGCACTGTAAAATAATAATATTCCGGTAGTTTCGAATAATAATCATGATGTATTTACAATATAATATGAAATGTCGTAAAGATCATTTACTAAATACAATATCCTTATCTATATACTGCATTAATGCACTGAACTAGTGCATTCTAATTTCACATTCAGAATAAATAGAGGTAACTCTACCTAAAATAAATTATTTTCGCGCTAGTGATTTTGTCATAAGGTTAGTTTTCGTCTTTGTTGTCCCAACTGAATCGATGCAGTACAATATTTGCATTACATTTTCCGACATTTCTGTTCAGCTGCATTGCTAACTTTCTAAGGAATTCCATCTTTGCAGAACAGCTGTGCAAGGCTCAACTGAATGTTTCTCGCAGTAGGAAAAAAGCTTTAGAGATATAACAATTGACTCGACAACAGTGAACACAAGAACCTAAGTGAATATACTCAAAAGGGGCCAAAGGCTGTTACTTCTATTCGTGTTTTGTACGTATGCGGTAATAACTGGTAACGGCTGGAACTTGTTTTTGTTCAGTAAAATACTTAAATAAATCCTGCTTAATTTCGAAATTAAGTTCATCGAAAATTTGAGAAAGGTTTTCGATGAAATTATCAGTAAACATTATATACTATACTCAACAATGGGCCTCATGTGCCCATATAAAGTAAAAACGAATTACAACTTAGCTATTTATAAACAAGCGCCAAACGCTAATTACAGAAAATGTTTCAATTAATTGCACAAAAAGCTTAGGTCTAAACACAAAAATAGCTGCACCATTGAGTTCAGCGAATATCGAAGCAAATGTACTGAATCTCACACCGATCCGTGCAATGATAGGATTTCTTCCCACACAAACCACAGATGTGCTGCCGGAAACTTGGTTCCACAGCCCTAATGCACGTGTGGGAATGTTATCTACGAGGTGAAAAATTTATTCACGAAGAACTACACACAACTAGACGTGATCCTTGCATCCTGCAATTGCACACGATATCAAAAAGTCCAACCACTCCGCCAGTGAATGAAGGCTCCAATATGGCAACAACACCTCCTCCTAGTATGTGCTTACTTTATACATTGCACGTTCTTCTCATTGAGTTTATTTAGTGCAATAATAGGTTCATAACTGCTCTAATTTCACTTGTACGTAAGTTGTGCACTATATTTAATATTCCGTGGTTACAGCTCCCCCGCCCCTCCAATCTTGAACATACGCATGCTCCTCAGCTACGACCCTTGAATTCTATAGCTGCGGTCCCAATTTTGTGTTGCTGGCGACCTAGGCTTCCAATGGCCCGCAGGCCAGTTCTGATGATAGTTCCAGTTTACAGCAACGGCCCCCACTGCTTTGCTAGTGCACCGAATGTGTGATTTCTGGTGTTCAGACTCGGTTGTACATGCACTTTAACTGTATGCAATGTGTGTTTAGCTTTTATACGTGTACACTGTATCGGAGAAAACGTTGTCCACAATATTCTATTCTGTGTTGGCTATTTGTGTGACTAAAAATGAAATCTCCAAGTTTATTTTAACTTGGTTTTGCCAAAATATAAAGCCACATTTTTTCGGAAAACCATGACAGGTTCTCGAACGTACTTGGTGTTGTTTGAAATTTATTTAGCATGTGCTCTTAACTATTTACAAGAATATCCTAAAGTTTACTTCTGAACCACATTTATGTGCTAAATTTGACTGTTTACAACGGTCGAATAAATTATATGGCAAGGATATCTATTTGTGCCTGCGCTTTCCTTGAGTAAATGAAACCTTCTTAGTTACTTATTACATTAACTTGTAAAAATTTTCATTATACGAGTGAATATTATATCAATATATAGCGTGTCTGACGCAATATAGAACAGAGAAATCCTCAAATGGTACATTTTACTAAATATCAATGAGGATGGTCCATGGCTTATAAGCTCAGAAATGCATTTGTTGGGTTCGTCTTTTTGTGCACATAAAATACTTTCATTTATACTGTTCTGTTCAAATTATTATCGATGCTCATTACTCAATCTTGTTATGTCATTAGTGTCGTCGAAATTAAATATCCCACATTGAAGTTTAATGGTCAAAGCGGCCATTTCGTTCAATAAATGCCTTTTTGTTTAACAACGCCGTACCTCTGACACGGTTAAAATAACACTTTTCCACTGCCATTTTATAAATTAATTTAAAAAAAGCTAGATATTTTGGTACTTCGTAATATTTGTTGCTGTTTTCACAATTAAAGTTCAATGCGCTAACTTAGTTATCGAATGCAGTTTTGATTATATAGGCTAAAGAAGTACAGAATATCTGATTAGTTCTGGTTCGCTATAACTGAAAACAAAAATGGGCTGTAAACGGAAACGAATCGTCAATTATTTTATTGCCAAAATTGAGTAATCTAAATAGTTCGATAGATAACTTGGACAGAACTGAGTAAATGAACGCATTTTATGCTCGCAAAAAGGTACGTAACCAGACAAAACGACGATATGGAGTGAACGTTTTATCAATTAATTAACTATTAGGTCTATTACGGATTCAGGGTTCCTCAACTTAGGCTTTTAGGCAATTCTGTGATATTAAGATACCTACATAATATTAAAAAAAAACAATATCTGTATCCTTGGCAAAAATGAAACTAGGGATATCCTTGAACAAGATTAAAATTAAAGGAAACACTAGCACATTTCTCGTGGGAAATACCATATATCGGTAAATATTGCCAATATTGAAATTGAAAGAATATGTTTCTCTTGCAGGAATATCCGAAAACTCGCTAAAGGTACTGAGGCAACTACGCACCCACCACGGTCAGCGCCCATGCACGAGTATATGCAAGCTTTATACATCAATCGAATTGCCCAATAAACGATGTTTACCTTGTCGTTTTATGAAATTTTAAATACTTTTCAAGGGGCGGTCGCGGCAAAATTTCGTCGTTTTGTTATTCCTGGCGAGATGAATTCCCACAAGGGCAAAGCGCGATTTTGGGAAAGACGGAAGTACTCTCCTGGCGTAGTAAAAGTATTTTATTAGAGCTACACCTACAGCTACCTACACCTACTGCTACTAGTAGACGTAATGCGAAACATAAACAAGCTTCTCACGCAAAAATTCACTTCGCCTAACTACTTACAACTACTGATGGCATCTGACACGGGCGCAACTCCGGCCCAAAGTAGCAACTGAAATAAAATTCTGGGGCCCATATTTTAATAATACCTGGAGGCGCTTTCTAAGCTTAGGGTCTTACTTTATAAACGTGATGTTAAATTAAGATTGCAATTGTGACCTAAAATAAATAAAGCTTGATGTCGCCGATATTTATTATTTAATTTTTACTAAGAAGCACCAGAAAACAGTTTTTAGACTTTAAAGTCTAATAGATTTTAGTACAGCATAAGCAATTCCTTATATATTACAAACTATGTAAATTAGGTAAAAGAAATTATTTCTTCAAAACTGCTCTATACTACATCTCTAATCAAGCTTGTTGGTTTTTGAATTATCAGCAATAATTCCCTTTTTGTACAAATTGTAATAATTCTGAGCAAAACTAAAAACCTAAGTGCAGTATTGCGTAAAAATGTGTGAAATGCACAATTACATAAACGATGAAATACTAGAGAAAGAATTTATTATGTCAATGTAACTCAATGTGAAGTAATAGAGAAGCATTTCTCTCTGTAATCCCAGCAGATGATAGGTTTGCTTCAGGGATGCAACCCTGCCTACACGAGCCACGATTTTCCCCTACCTAGTATAACTATGGGAAATCATGTTCTTTGCCCAAATATTACCCATACCGTTAATGTACTTTCCTATCCCCATCTTTCCCTCACTAATACGCTTGGCAAGCGAGGTGTTTTAATGCCAGATTGACATGAGGTAAAGAGTAGACATACAACATGCAAGCAATGAGAATAAATGAACATCTGACCGAACTGGAAAAAGAATAAAGCCGTATTAAATGGGATATACTATAAATATTTGGGACACTACTCCCAGGTGAGAAGTGTAGCACTGTCTTTCAGAAAAACTCGGACCAAAATTTGTTAAATGGTGGGGTGGCTGTTCCAATCAACCACAGGATAAAAGATTTGATTACATGCACGTAGTCTCCAATGGAGTCATTTATCCAAACCATCCAAACGATACTTTCTTCAACTCAACTAAGTCTATGCCCCTAGCAGCACATCAGATGACATAGAACAGCTATATTCTCTTTCACTTATCTAGATAGCGTTCCCTTTTTCACTGCCTTGTTTACTTCTTTTACTACCACACTGAGAATCAAATTCGATTTTTTGGTAAAAAAAAGTAAATAAAACCGGAAACAGCTGCAAGTATTAGGTGCGACAGCTTTAATAACCTGAAGGTCCTTAGTTTAACGTACTACATTTTTGCTATTTTCTTCAATTCTATCATATTGCTTATGTTATCTTAGAATACCTCCGTAGACTTTTTTTACCCAAACCAACTAGCTTTTTATACATCCATAAATATTATAATTCTTTTGTTCTAATGATATTTTATTGGAATTGACGATTAAACAAAGCAAAGCAAGATATTGTAGAGGTTTTTACATCTCCAAAAAAGATTTATCACAAAGCTCTAGAGCGAATCTGCCAAGACATTTAAAAAAATGACAGAAGTAACTGAGAAAGAGATAGAGCAAGCAATCAGAGCATCAAACATAAACAACCTTCTGAAGAAGATGGAATCTTGATAGAACTAATCAAAGAAGATGGTAAACTATTATTCGGAATCCAAAGATTTTGTTTAATAGGTACCCAAGTCCCTAGATGAAAGGAACGTAACAACGCAGAGGAGTATTGCAAATAGTTTAATGGTATACAAAAGAAACTCACCAAGTTATAGCAACTATCGAACTATAGCTCTTCTTATTAGAATCATCATTTAGCACACTGAAAATTATTAGATCCATATCAACGCTAAATCTAGAAGATAGGAAACTGGCTCCTATACACTGAACAACGATCTTGAGGCACACCATTAATACAATGAAATGACGATCTTAAGAAATAAGTAGGATTGAAGTCGGGACGAAAGACGCAGTATCGAGAAAGTTGAAAGCAAGTAGAAGAAGTCTGTTATCAACAGTTGGACTAGATAAAAAGACTAGAGAAGCAGAAGAAGAAGATTGTATAACGAAATAGACTTCATTGTCGATATGCCTTAAGAGTATGGCGTAGAAACTTTTAAACCTTTTCAATCTCTAGCTGAAAATGATCGTTTTTTGTTGTCAATTAATATTATTGTTTTTCTTTCTTCTTCTTCTTCTTCCTATGCTACAGATCTTAAAGTTTGTTATTTTCAAATTTATTGTTCCTGTGATATAGCGTTCCAGACGTCTCTCTATCTTTTAAAGGATCTTCGTCTAAGTTTCTTTCCGCCTGGCTTACCGACCCCTCGCTCCGCTTTTTTCCATTTGACTATGATCACGCCTTTTTCCTCTCCTTGTCGCGTTATGAATATTGCGTCCATTCACATCTATTCCTACTGAACCGGTTTTGTTTTTCCATCATTTCATACTTGGCAGTATTTCACTTTTAACGATGCTTATAAGCATCTTCATTATTATCCCTGGTGAAATTATGGTTCGATAATTAGCATCTTTCTATCTTTCTTCAATATCGGAACAGCAATACTGATTTTTCATTTGTCAGGTATCGTGAATGATTCTTATTCACGGCCATTGATTTTTGGAAGTGGATCACTTAAATGAAATAGTTTCGTCGACATTTTCCTAACTCTTTCAGAACAAAATGAGTTTTTATTATTCCTAGTAAGAGAGTTAACTATAGTTGTTGTAGAAATAATAACTAACCACATGTAATTTTTAAGTCATATAATTTTTAATAAGTCAACAATACATAACTTGTAGTAAAGTAGGTGTAATCGACTTAGTGGCGTTGTTTAAAGCAGGATTAATTAATATTTATCAACTTCTATCAAACAACATACTAACATCTCTAAGCTCTTTTACTAGAAGTTATGCATTGTTAAAGTTATCGGTTGCTTTTGAAAACTGTTATGACTTAAAACTAATATGAACCTAGTTGATATTTTTAAACAATAGTAAGCTCGCTTACTAGCTATATACAAACTAGATTTTGCTATGAAAAATGTAGGAAAATGTCGTCAGAACTAGTTTATTTAAGTGATTTAATGATGAAATCAATGGTAGTGTATTTTTGAAGAGTTTTGTGATCTTTATCATCAGATCTTTTCCTCCATATATTATTATTATTATTATATTTAATCAGTTTATTAGGATATCTAGCTCTAGCAGTCGTATATAGCTTGCGTTATGTCAAAAACAGGTTTTATAAATTCCGTCTGTCTGTCTGTCTGTATATCTGTCTGCCTGTCTGTCTGCCTGTTGGCGGTATAACTCAAAAAGTATTTGTCGGAGGAAGATAATATTTTGCATACACATTATATATATACATACCTGGAATAAAACTGAGAAAATTTCAAATATATACAGGGTGAGGACCTTAAAACAAATAAAATTTTGTATATTTTTGCATTAATATTGAAATAGAAAGAAGTAATAATTTTCACGTAGGTCAGGCTTTACATTTGCCAAATATAAGACTTAACAGATACAGGATGTCACAAAAGAGTCGACACGTTTCAACAATATGACCGTTCCCTTAAATAGAGGCGCGCTCCGCAATCATTTCAAAGACGCTCGATGGCGCAGTTGATTCTATCGATCCCGATATGATCTCTACGAGGGTGCGGTTACGATCGCTTTGTAGATGCGGCGGGTTTAAACCCCAACGGGATATATCTTTTTTATTTGAAAATGTATTTAATTTATTAAAAACGTGAAGATGTTTTTACTCCTAACCTAATTTCATTTTTAAAATTATTTAGTGTCACAATGTTGACGAGGGAAGTTCTGGGTAAAGCCTTTTACAGATTTTTTGTATTATTCTTTTATTTCGTTGCTTCTGAAATTAATATAGGCTACTTTTTCCCATCAGATAGTAATTTCATCTCATTCTATTTCCCGAGTTGATACTTAGTTTCAGACATTCTGTTTCCTTCGCTGCTTGTGTTATACTCTCCTTAATCTTCCCTCCTCCCTAAATTAGTATTTTAATTTTGAGTAATTATTTGTTCAATTATTGCGTCAAGCGTCGATTATTAGTTAAGAATGATAAGGTAAATAAAACAGCAAGGTAGCGGCGGTCCTTAAAATGTCATTTTGTTTTACTTACGCAAGTGGCTATACATATAAACACTCATAGATATTAAAAGTTGGTTTGGAAACCAGATTATCGTGAGGTGCGTAGGTTGCGACCACACTGTAGCGTTTTTTAAAATTCTTTATTAATGAATTAACCTTTAACCAACAGCCCTTGTCCTGAGGCAATTTGTTACGCCCTGTTTAATTTTTAAAGGCTCCACTGAAGTTCTTATTTAAGAAAGTCCCAAATATAAAGGTTTTAACCAAAAATATCCTGAAATTTATCGTACATTATAGCTGATAACTATGAATTATACCCGTGATGAGTTTAAATGCTAAGCGCCGGTAGTAGATTGCAGTATAAAACGACACAACTAAAAATAGGGCTAGACCGTATATTTTAATTATCAGATTATCTCTCCTTCGATTCGTATATTTTATTAGATTAACGGGGTCATTTCCAATTTTTCACTGAGATATTTACGAGAGCTCAAGGCAGCTTACGCCAACGCTACTGAAACTTTGCAGAAATAAACGTAATTTATTTTGCAGTCGCAGACATCTTACCGAGTTAAATGATGTTTGCTTCGAGTGGTCGATTTTCCTGCAGACCGATGGAGCGCGAGTTTCCTCTGTCAAGCGGCGGATTTCCACGTTTCGAAATTCCAGCGGAGCGGGCGGAACTGCACGCGGCGTTAATTTTTTATTCGGAGCCACTGTTTATTGAAACATGTTTTTATTTACCGTGCGCAAATGTAACTTACGGCGTGTTTACATGATTTTCATTTAATGCTCGCGTTTTTCCACATTTTTATGAACTGATTAATTTGCCTGTTTATACAGCAAACACAAAGGAAAAATAATCACGTTTTCACGTGTAAACTCCGAAAATTATGAAACTAATTACAGTATTGTGTTTATAGACAGATTAACTTCGTGGCGATATGAATTACAAGCATTTGAAATTAATTATGGATTGAACCATTTATTCAGGGGAGATGCTAATAAGTGGAAGTTAATTCGTGTGTACGTGCTAGCCTAATGTACAGACATTTTCTATATTTAGGTGCTTCTATCAGTTTTTATTAAATCGAGTTACGCTACTGTCACTACATTTGCTAATAACCTTCTATTCATTGAAACTAATCCTGCTCTAGAGTATTAACACGTGCAATTGCGCATTAACAGCAATAGTTTCAAATTTGCTACATTATGTGATATTTGGTTCAAACATACAGCAAATACATCTATACCAACTAAAAGATGGCTCATAACTCAGTAATTACCTAAATTAGTCTATTATCATTGCGTGAATCACCACAGTTTAAATTATTCGTGCATTTAATTGCACCCACTACAACTTCATCATTGCATGTGCAAGGTCCTTTTACTTCTGGATATAAACGTTCAAATGCATTTTTCCATTAAACAAAATTTACGACTCGAGTGTAATTATAGGCTGAACGGAGATACGTGTAATTAGGATTATAGAGAGGTAATATTCCATTCATGTGTTTACGTGCAGCTACCCAAGTTTGAGTGAATTAATCGCGCTTTCCAATTATTTATGGATTGCTTGTTGCAATGTAGCTGTAAATGTGTGAACAGCATTTATGCACAGTTGGGATGGAATCAAATTATCTAAATTTGGTCGAATAACCTTCTAATGGTATCAACTTCAAATGTCAATTATTTTGCATAGATATTATTATTAACTAGATACGAAGGGGCAATGAAAGCCACTGGGGAGCTGAACACATTTATTACCGAAGGTAATAAGAGATATGACTTCCATGAAATACCAAAATAGAATTAGAAGGAAATTCGAAAATAAAAACTACACAAACATGACCATTAACGCAATTAACAAAACACTAATAAGACCGATAGAATGAAACATCCAAAAAAATTATATCAAAGTCACCAGAACGTAAAACACAGTAAACCAACTAATAAAAAAGGAACGGTTAAATATGCGAAACTAACTAAATTAATAAAGAAAAACGACCAAGATACAGAAGCGAGACGACACAATTCAGGAAGTCATTGAGCAAAATCAATACATGAAAATATGTATGTGAAGCATTGACAGTCCAGCTATGTTCATAGTTTAGTAAGCCCTTTTCTTTCCTTTATATCCTTTGCAATCGTCCTTTATTTTTTACTAAAGCATGACCAAGAATTGTTTTCATCTGGTATGGCTATGGAGTAGTTCCCATTTATGACTGCAACTACGTTTAGACTGAACTGTTAAACCTGACATTTGATTTGTAATTGACTTATAGTTGAATTCATAGATTAGCAACTATTTCATAGCCTTTAGATGAAAATAGTTTTTGATCATACTATACTTTTTCTTCCCAGTTCGCTTCTTGTTCTTTTCTTCCTGTTTGGATGACATCAGTTATGGGCGATTCTGTAGAACTGGTAAACTTGTTTGTACGCTTTCCCATCCATCTTCAAGTTTCCTTTCCAAAGTATCTTTCTATACCGGAACTTCAAGTTCAATTTATTTTTCTTATTCATTACCTATGCCTCGCAGCCATAAGTTACTGTTGGTAAGAGATCAGTTTTTTATCCACTGGTTTTAAGTGTTGCAAATAAAATATCCCTTGTTTTAAGTATCTGACTAATTCCTCTTGTACATATGTAGTGCTCCTACTTTTTGCTATTCTTAAGTGAATATTACTTTTATCAATACGTCTATTACCTGTATGTATCTCCCTTTTTGCTTTACTCCATAATCAGGTCATATTTTGCCACCGTATAGCTATATGATTTCTGCTACCTCTTCTTCACCTAGTTGGCGTATTTCCTCGTGCTTCCTCCTAGTCAAATAACTACTCACGATGTATTAACACTTCTTCGTTTTTTGGGTTTAGCAATTCTACTTTTCTCTCATGCTTTTTGTTTCTCCTTTCTTAAATTTTTACACATTTTCTTTATCGTTTTTCTTGTCCATAGCAGCTTTACCTATTTTTCTCAGCACAATCTGTCTTATGCATTAATATTCTTTTAGTTCTTCCTTACACTCGTCCATCCATTTTCTCTTTCTTTGTTTTTACTTTTTGGTATATTATTCATGATTGCTTCTTTTACTGCCCTTTCCACTCTATCCAAATTTTTTCAACTTCTTCACAATTTTTAGTCACATCGGTGTTGTACATATCATAAATGTTTATTTTGCAATCCTTTGCTGTTTCTAAATTATTGTGAAGCCCTTACATATTATATCTATTCCAAGTTCTTACATCTTGACTTAACTTTACTCATGAGCACCTTCGCTTCTAGAAGAAAGTGATCTGGGTCGGCATAGAGAGATTAAGTGTGATAGCTCTTATTTGTTATGACCTATTTGGTATTATCCACTTCTATTTCTGTTTATATTTTCTCTGAAAATGCATATGTGCGAATATTTTGAATTTGTTTGTCGATAATAAACTATAGTAGTTTTCATCCCTTCTTATGTCTACTTCCCCTGCTATTATTGTCCTATATCTGGTGATCCACGAAGAGGCTGATTTACATCATGTTTGTATGAAGCTACAGCAATTTAGAACTGAAATTTATTTGAGCACGGTAAAATTATATCTCCACCTCTTACTCTTGAGTCGCTTCTCTTGTTACAATTACCACATCCTGTTCTGGTGTTTCCTCTTCTAGTGTCACTGTAATTGGTGCATTGATATTAATTATGGCCATTGTCTTGCTTCTTCCCTTATCTCTTATCAAACCTACACTGTCGAATTTTGGTGTTTTACTTGTGGTTGCACATTTTCATTTAAGAAATATCCCACTTGCAGCCTTATGCTGCTGTGATGTCCATTCGCAAATAAAAATATTAAACATGAAACCTGAAAATACTGAAGTCAAAAACAGATAAAAATAGAATAATAGCACTAAGATAAGGAATGAAAGGAGGTACGGCAAAATAACGAAAAGTTACATATTTCAATGCTAAATAATAGTAGGCTACAATTAGGGATTATGTAATTTTATAGCCAATTGCTGGAATTAACTCGAGATTAGACTACTTCATCTGAGGTAGAGGCAAAGCTAATATAAGTTAATTAAAAATTTTCTTTCTCACTAATATTTATTCTAAACCAAAGATAGGGACATTTTCTAGGTTTTTTTAATATCTGCAAAACATGTTGAGTGCAATTTCCACATTTTTACTTGACTGATTCATATGTGGAAACCAGAAACGTTTATAAATAAAATTAGTACCCTTAACGTGAAAATATTAACTATTATGCTACAAACATCGTATTTTAGATTCAGTTCAACCATTAGGAGTGGTTCTGTATGCGTTCTAAAATAAGTATCAAAGGCGGTGATCCTGTTGCAATATAGTTATAAAGTACGTTTGCATGTTTCTACTTTGCCGATAGTATAAATAATGCATGAATTAGACTAACAGCTATCGCGGCTTTTGGGAATAACAGCAATGTCATTTTAGGGATGTTTAAATTAGAAGCAGGCTTATAAATTACAGTAAAAATTACTCAAGTTGATCAAAGCCACACCATTACGTTTAGACAACATTGATATACAATATTGAAGGAAGTATTACTTTTTAATATAGCAACATTTAAGTATTAACGCATAGACTCTCCTTACTAACTTAAATTTATTGGTGTAGAATTTGAACACTTTTACTTTGTTCACTTTTTTTTGTATCTATTATTTTTAATATTGTTTATCTCTATTATCGTTCTATTTTATACTTTATCTGATACGTGTTTAAGAGTTTTAGTAATCCAAACTAAAGTGTAATTGAAAGTATGCAAGACAGAAAAGAAAACGGTGTTACGCTTGGTTTGCACCTCAATAATTTTTATGTCTATGGCTCCGATTTTGTATTTCCGCCTCCCGCGATTCTGTCAGTTCGGACAGTGTTTTCGAATTGTAACGTGACTGTCGGCTGTTGTTCTCCTTTTGATGCAGCATGGTAACGTCGGTCTAGCGTTGCAAAACTTGTGGAGTGGTTTTTGAGGGCATGCAAGTTTTGGAATTGGTCTTCCGGCCCTCACCTGGTGTTGCGGAGCAGTAGCACTCACAGTTTCGTTTATCTGGGCCCCTTTTCATATACATAACGTGCAGAAGGAGATAAACTAGGGGAAATCCATAATCAGGTTTTATGCACCTTCTATCTAAATAAAGCTACAGAGCGCTGTGAGCCGTGTTTCGGTGTGAAAGGTTTTGCTCGTTTTGCTATCGAATTCAACCACAGTTTCGGACACCGGCTGGGATACATAGCTACCGTTACTAACTGCGTATCTACCAGATGATTTTTCTCAACCACGGAGCCGAGATGAATTGCTACCGCAATTGGTTTGTTGTATTGATATCTGTATCGTTGGTTGAACTTTTATGTAATTTATTGTTCTCGCGAACTTTAAATCTGTACTCTTATTTAACTGAAATTTGTGATGAATGTTTAATAAATTAATGACAATTATAGTGTGATACCAACCTTGTGGCTTTTATTCTGTTACTGCTATCTGTACATGGGTTAAGCTTCTCTTTGAGAATATTTTGTCCTACTTAAGTTTACGAATTCTCTTTGAATGCCTGCATACAGTTGTTGTTACTTGGTAAAGATTTGTTGGCGCCCTTTTAGCTCTTAAGTAATTTGAGTACTTAAAGAACTGCATCCGTCTCCATTTGAGCTGGTTCCGGCTGGCAATTGTATCCCAGTCGTCATAAAGTTTGTTTTTCTTGAGAGATTACCCGACGAAACGATTAGTTGTTATAATAACAGCTACAAACGAAAGTGAAGTAAGCAGAGATATTTCTAATCTCCCTTGAAGCAATAGAACAATAGATACCCGCACGTTGAACATGCTTGGTCTTCAAAACCATTACAAAGAGAAGAAAGGTGCAAAGCATCCTAAGATTGTTACATGGATATACACTACGGTAGGTTTTATGAAAGAAGTTAGGCTGCATATAACGTGTAAGCTTTAGCTACAACCAGAAACACCATACTTCGTTTTCTATCCCTAAGATACAGTTCCATTGTTAAAACAATGCTGCTAAAAAATATTTAGATGAAAATTGCTCAGCACAAACGTTGAAAAACATGACTTTCGAAATTTCCATATCGAAGCTGGGTATAATGTTTAATACCCCTTTATCTTAATTAAAATTGAATTAAAACAAAATGTGCATGCGTAAAAATTATAACAAAGTTAGGAGCTGCGATAAAAGCAGCAAGGGCTCGCAACATGCTCGTTGATGTTATGTTAATAGGACCGGAATTTATTTCCATACATATGCGCTCCACTGTTCCGTCACAGGTTTGAAAAATTATTCATAAATTTTCGGAAGAACCTGGCCGACACTCATTTGTAGAAGGGCCAAATGACAGTTGAGAAGAAAGACATTACACGACTGGAGATGGATGAGTGAAATTGAGATCAGCCGCGGTCACTTAATGAGTTACTGGAGGTCATCCACTTGACATTCAGTTTAAAATTACGGAAGGAGTGTGTAGCTAACATCGCTTTAAGCCTCGATGTAATTGGCTTCTGGGCATTTAGGGGCACGGATCAAATTGCCAACCTGAGCCGGGTGTCGTGATGAAAGACTAAAATCAATAAGGGTAACGTTACCAGAAGCGAAAAATTCTCGGCGCTCTTCAAAAGTCATGAATTTGCATACCGGCGCGGCGTTTGAACTGCAGCCATCGAATGGCCCGTAGATCTGCGAAGAAAAATTATTGCTTTTAGGCGAATTTATTTACAATATGCCTCTTGGGGCCGATTTATTACGTTTGTTGCCTTTCCAGGGCGCTTTAGAGCTAAATTAACAAAAACGCTCTTTTGAATTTTTGAGCTAGTCACGCCGTTTGGAGCACTGCAATCAGTAGCAGAAGGTAGGTAGCAGAAGTTGTAGTCTGCATTGATGCACCCTGAACTGAAAATTATATCAATTCACGGAAACATTAGTAGCTAAAATTAGTTAAGCAACATATCTCAGAAAACCAGCACCAACCACGCGTGGTAAAGTATCTGGGCCCAGGCATTATTTTAGGACCAACCCTATTTAATGTCTATACAAGTGAGTAGATATTTTGTTTCGTAGACGACACTGTTATTCTGGAAAAAGTACAAAATGGGGAACACAATTTAACAAAAAACCACCTACATGGTATTAACTGATTGAATCTATTTAGGCATATGATATACCTGTATGGAAATCCTCGGCCACGAGGGTAACGCAAATGCGTAAAGATACAAAATCATTCAGGGCCGGCGGCCATACAGAAATCGGTGGGCTATGGGGGAAGCTACATAAAACTGCCAGGTCGAGTTGTGCAGGTATTTCTCCAAGTGAAAATGTGAAGTCACACGAAGGAAATGGGCATTTAACAGCCCCAGAAGCAAGCTAATGGCAAGCGTAGCTAGGAAAATAATTAAGAACCACTTCAAGAATAATTGTACCTGCATATACTTCAGGTTGTGATAACAGACACCAAAAGGAAAGAATGAAATACGGAATAAAAGGAAGATTGGAATAAGCATACGACATCAAGCAACGGGTCTGGGCGAAGCCAGACGTAAGTACCGAAATTAAAAGGTGTATATTGCTTTGGAAATGCCATTTAATGTTGTAATAACCAGACAAATTTCCGTAATCGCACACACCATACATAGGTGCTGAGATAAAAAATTCAAACATATGCGAGGATTTGAATCCACATATAATGATTTTCCTGAAAATTCGTCACACAGCACCAGACGCCATCTATTGGTTAATTTCTTAAATTCTGCATGCTGACAGTTTTCCAAAAAAATTCCCAGGTCAAGGATTTTCAAAATTTACCAAAAATCGAAAAAACGTCATAATAGCTAGAAATAACCGAAAACACTGATTATAATTATAGCTTAATTAATGTAAAATTTAAACGTAACCAATTACTGTGAATTATAGTACAGACATTTTTCATTTAACTGTTTTTGTTTTAGTTTCCTTAATTGTATCTACGTCTTCCAATTACTTTACACCATTGATTCACGTATGTAAACATATGTTCCGATATAATGTATGTAATAGTATCTTATCAATACCACTGTTTCTGACAAATATAATCGAAAGGCTTTAGAGGCTTATGCAACAGGGATATACCTGCATTTACAAATAATATTAAATAGCAAAAATAGTAAATTTACAAAGTGTGGCATAAGTACGTGATAATGTGTAGTAACTATACAATAGACCCCTTTTGGGCCAACGTATTATAGAATTAAATACAAGCTTTATGGTAGTTCCCATATGCTATTTCTAGGTCGTGCAGTGGTTTACTTACAACAATACAAATTTGCAAGAATTGAGTTCGAAATACGCTGCGATCACTTTTTAAATTAAATCTAATTTTCAACTTAGTGAAAAAAAAATGAATTTAAAAAAATTATTATTAATTTAAAAAAAACTTATACATTTGAAAAAAAATTGCCCGATTTATACATAAAAATCCGGGCATATGTTATTGGTACATCTCCTTTAGAATGGGCTGACTTTAATACGAGTATACTATGTGCAAATACATTAACGTGTTATGTCATTTGGAACATTGACACCGCTACTGGCTTTTCAATGCACTTGGCGAAGGAAAGGGAAAACCTTAAAACTCGTCTGGCGTTAAGCGAAGAGCCAATTATTAGTGAGACAGCGATCATCGAGTAGAGAGCGTATATGAATGCTATAGTTTCGTGAATGTAGCTGTTGGGAAGTCGTCATTCTGTCACTTTTTGAAAATAACGTTAGTGGTGGGATGTACCCGACTTCCAAGATTCACCCTACCAATCTGAAATGTCTGTACCTCCCGTTTGAATGCCATGTTCTGTACGTTTGCAGTCATGCAATAAGGTTTGCGTCGAGTCCCTGTAGGAAGTGTAGTAACGCCTGTTGCTCCTGTTTAGTAATTTTCTTTTCCTCTGTGGAATTGTGCCACAAGCAAATACCTACCAGAAATTTCTCTAGCACGTCATGAAGTTACGAGCAGGTAGAATTCTTAAAGTGTGTTTTGTTATCATTGTTCGGCGCAGTTCTCGCCTTCAACTGGTGCCCGCATAATAGATATTTACATATGATTAGACCGGTAACTAAGCATTTATGGGCTAGATGATACATTATGGTCGAACCCGTCAGGGCATAGATGCAAATGTCGGCCATATGTCGCGTAACTTTTTTTTTAGTAGTAAATAACGGAAACGACCATTTTTACTATTAAATAATTATTCCAAATTATTAGCTTTCAAAATGCTATAATTCGTATTAAAAGTTTGACAGTACTAAAGTGTGTTGGTGGCACTGTCAGTCTATGTCTATCTAGACCATAAAAACGTACCTATCGGATTTGTTGCTCAGCTGGTAAATAGTTGCTCCTAGATCAATATGAAAAAAATAATTTAATGAATGCCATCTTAATCCCTAAACTGCCATGCTTGAGAGATTCCATAAAGTACCACGTGGGGTCTTTACAGGCCCCAATAAGGTTTTGAATATATGTTTGCCAATTTTAGACCTAGGTATGATTTTACAGGGGACTTCAATGTGCTTATTGATATTATACTGAGAGTGTATAAATTAGTGTTAAAGCATTACCTCTCGTTATCCTCTGGAAAGTTTGGAGACAAAAATATTAATACAGAAATGTTGAATTGGTCTTCATGAGCCCTCACGGGTAGAGAAAAAGCATTTTTCCTCGAAGAAAGTACCATTGCTGTTCTAAATAAATACGTCAAAATATCATTAAATTAAAAAAGAATAATGTGAACTTAAGAAAGCAAAATTTCGAAAATATCGGCTTACTTCTATGAAATCGTATATATTTACTAGATGAAGCACTTTTGTTATTCTAGTTGTGCAAGAAAGCGATTCCGCTCAGAACTGGACATTTGTTGAATGTCTCAATATAAAAATATGGGTCAACATACCTATATAAAAAGTAGTAAATAGTTGTGCGTATTGTAAGTTTTTAACTTTACGCAACAAGAATGCACCGTATTTGCAGAGCATATGGTATACCGGCGGCTAAACTGATAAATAACTAATTTAACGGCCATTAAATCAGCTATAATATGGTTTTCTAAACGACCGCTTGGGGTCTCGGTGACAGCCAGGTCACTAATTTATTATTTAAAAAAAATAAGTAGAATTGTTGAATGAGGCCAGAATTTTAATAACAGGCAAATAAAGAAAATTTAGAGAAACGGCCAAATTTCAGAAATTATTAAACAAGATAAACGTAAAAAACTGCATCGGGGATTCCAAAAACACCCCGCTTGACAGCTTAAGGGTTAATAAAGCTCATAGATTTACTGTACGATTTTCATTTGTAAACCGATTTACAGTTCCTAGTACGTTTTCAGTTAGATAAGCTATTAGAGATGCCTATAACTCGCGTTACAGAGAGGGACAATCTTCTGATAATAATTTTCCCAGTAGGTACAGGGTTATTCATTATAAATTACCCACCCCATATCATCGTTATTATTGCCTATAAAAAAAAAAGTTTTAAATAAAAGTTATGTGGTTATAACTGAATTTTATTAAAATGATATCAAAAGTACAGTGGCGTGCATAATTAAGGGGATACAAAAAAGTATATATTTTTTTAAATGGAACACCCTGTATATTATTAAATTTTTGGAATGATCTTTCTTTCCTGATTTCAAAAATATACCATATGTTACCCCTACCGTTGGACGATTTGGATACAACACCCTGTATGCTCTTTTTGCTGCACGTTTATTTTTGTTATTTTCTATATAACAAGTAAATATTTGAACTTTTTCTTCCTCACTATAAACCGTTTTGATTATTTCATTAAAGAAATGTCACTTATCAAACAAAGTAGTTGTTATTTTCATAGCTTACTTTAATAATGTTAATGATATTCGACGTTTAATAACTCAAAAACGGTATAAGGTAGGGGTAACATATGGTATATTTTTGAAATCAGGAAAGAAAGATCATTCCAAAAATTTAATAATATATAGGGTGTTCCATTTAAAAAAATATATTACTTTTTTGTATCCCCTTAATTATGCACGCCAGTGTACTTTTGATAGCATTTTAACAAAATTCAGTTATAACCACATAACTTTTAATTAAAACTTTTTTTTCTATAGGCAATAATAACGATGATAAGGGGTGGGTAATTTATAATGAATAACCCTGTACATTATCTTGAATAAACACCACCTGGTTTCCTCAAAAATAATACGAATTTGTCCCCGTATGTTTTCCGGTACAGCTGCTTTTATTATCGCTGGCTAGTCTTTCTCTCGGGGTTACAAAGCCCATTTATGGCAAGTGCTTTAGATGTGTCAATATAGGAGAAACAATATTAACAATTTAAAAAGTTTGACACACACACTTATTGTACAAAATCAGAAGAAGCCGTTCTGACAACAATTTTTGTAGGTATACAAGGGTTTTTAATAGAATAGGAGTTTAAACAACAACATACGAGTGGGTAACATACTGCGAGAATGCAGTACAGGGAAGATACGTTTTCCTAAAGCATAGCCAGTAGTCAACAGTTTAGTGACACGCATTGCAACTGCAATTCTAAGTCACTAATGATTAAATTACATTAAATATATTCTATAGAGTAAACAGAAAAACGCCTTTAATAAAGGTTTTTTTCTGAACACTGTATAGAAGGTCGACTCTTGCACGCTTTCCTTAGGAAATAAAACTGTCAGCTTCGAACTAGCGGAAGGTAATAATTTCTATTTTTCACTGATTTATTGTTTGTTTGTGTCTGTGATACAAGGTATATAAAGCAGTTCATAACGCCTTAGGGCGGGCGTAATGATAACGCCCGCTCATTATGCCCTGTCATTCCCTCCCAAGAGGATTCCTCTGCAAGCTTCTCAAGTTAATTGCGAATTCACAATGGAAAACATACCCTTGTATGCACCATGGGCACTATTTGATGTTCATAGCCCTCGGACAACTTAGAATGCTTGTGACCTTGTCGCACTGAAAGGACATCTTCATCATGCCCTTGGTACATAAATAACTAAAATTTACTGTATCTGTAATTCGATGTTTTATTACATAAATTAAAATGTTATGTTACATAAGAATAAAAACTTGTTTACTTGTTATTAAATATATTCTCACTTTTTGTTTGAGAATAATTTATTACACTACTTCAAGAGATTTCAAGTATTATCAAATTCACTGTGCGACTACACCTTTTATTACAAAACGGAATACTTGTTCTCAATTAAATCGTTCGGAACAGAAGTATCGATTTTTAGGCTCTCTGGTTAGAGAATTATTAGTGGTTTTTCGTGGCGTTAATTTTGAGTAACCACTAATCTTTTGTGCGAATCTTCAATGAGAAAGCTTTTTACCAAGCACAAGTAACAGTACATGTAAATATTTAAGTGAAAAAGCAAGACAGCAATAGAAAATATATGTTAGAAGGCACAGTATGTCCAAACATCAATCCCAGTAAGTCTATTTAAGTTGTTAGGCAAACGTTAAGGTGATTTTCAACGCTAAACAAAGGTCTTAAATTCCATCCATTCTAAATTTAATGAATATTCAAAGTTACGATTCTAACTGAATTAGTTCTGATACCTGAATATTTTGGAAACATTAACACATTAATATTTTTATACATAAATATATCGCAAAAGAGATTTGTTTTTTGTTGATATCAAAACTCGGTGATGTTCTAAATACATTAAGAGCTATCTAAAATTACATTTTAATTAATTTAATCTCCTGAGAGCATTTAGCCATGTATTCCAGTTTTGTTAATTAGTCGTCAGCATCATCAGTAATTTACGAAGTGCAGAGTAAGTGAAAAGGCCTAATGTAAGCGATTTACAAAGGAATGCAATGTTGAAAACTGCAATCAGGATAATGGGCGTCGTTTGTTTTATTACATTAATTTAATCAAATTTACGCCAATTAAGTTACTGCTTTTATCTGTAGTAAAGAGGACGGGACAAGATATACTAACATAAAAAGCATTTGTTTTAAGCTTCTATTTATCTGAGTTGATGCCTCTTCCTATTGAGCAAATCTGAAGTTATCATTCCTCGGGGTTACATATTTTTACTCAAACTTTTTTAACGGCTATGGGCATTATACAGCTTTAATAATGGTAAGTGCAGTTTTGTTCACATTTAATATTTTTTAAATGGACAATCGTAACCTATAGGAATAGTATATTACATACCGAGGTGGAAAGTGTTTCATTCCTGTCGAGAGATTAAGTAGTTAACCGAGACGCGTAGCGTCGAGGTCAACTTTATCTCGAGACAAAAATGAAACTTTTCACCGTGGTATGTATACTATTTTATTTGCAACCACTTTATTCTAAACAATAATTGGACAAATGATTATATTATGATACGACAGGTTGTGAAGCGCATGAATGGATGAACGAGATTTCCAGTGTCCCTACCTGCACAGCCGTCGGGAATGTACTCGAGTGCGGGAAGTGAGTGCGAGAAGTAGCGGGCGGAAATGTACTACTTTCCACACTCAAATGAGGTCAGTAATGTTAACATTACATATATGGTTGCGAATAAATATTATTACAAATCTATCGTACAGAGAATATTAGAATCACGGCATTTCTTAAGCTGCTGTTTATTACCAGTCGATCCGTCTTAATGCAGACGCTGAAGTTGATATTATATATCCTATCAGAAGCAGGGTTGGATCTTGTACAACCTCGTTCCTGCTATTCAAATAGAGGTTCAAGAAGTGCAAAACAACTACACTACAATAGTAAAATCAGTATAAAGTTATGATCCGAAAGTATTACTTCTCATTTTGGCAAATACCAACGCTTTAATGTACATCAGGTTGCCTAAGCCGTTCTTACTTACTTTTCAATTCGCAATTGAAAATCATTCATTTTTAAAAACAACGCATGCGGTTTCAGGGTACGGGTATTTTTCCGGTTGCCATTTCCATTTTGGTAATTTTGACAATTAATACTTACTTCCGAGACTACGGAGGACATGTTTCTTCTGGGCTTTTTTTGTTACACTTTATAATAAGAGTCCATCCTGAAAAATCGCAGATAATCTTGGGTAGGCTATATTGGTTAGGTTAATTCCTGTACTGATTTGATTACTTCAGGATTTAATAACGTTGTGGGAGTAAAATATCGTTCGGCTGCCTGCAATTTCATTTACTATTTGATTATCTTTGCTTTCAAGCTCAGTCTAATTTGTTTTCAGGCCTTTTTCTCTTCTTTTCTCTTTCGCTGATTACTTTGCTTTCTTCTTCTTCTTCTTCTTCTTCTTTCATGGCGTTACAGTCCTAGTTGGACTTGAGCCTCCTCTATTCTCCTCTTCCAGTCCTCTCTTTCTCTTGCTGCTACTTGCCAGTTTCTCACTCTTAGTATTTCAGAAGCATCCTTTTTTATATTGTCTTGCCATCTTTGTCGTGGTCTTCCTCTTGTTCTTGCGGTATCGAACTGTGCTCTGAACACTTTCTTTGGTATTCGCCACTCCTCCATTCGTTCTACGTGCCCAGCCCATTTTAGCCTTAGTAATTTAACGTGGTCGACTATAGTCGGAGATTGGTATAACTCTGCTAGTTCATGATTGTATCGTATCCTCCAGTATTCGTTTTCCTGTACTGGCCCATATATTCTTCTCAGAATCTTCCGTTCGAATCTCAGCAGGTTTTCTTCAGTTTGTTTTGTCATCACCCATGTTTGGCTGCCATAGGTGGTCACCGGCCTTACTATTGTTTTATATAGTCTCACCTTGGCCCCTCTACCTATTATCTTGGATTTAAATATTCTTTGTAGGGCATAGTAGGCTCGGTTCCCTGCTATAATTCTTTGTTGTATCACTTGCGTCATATCGTTGTTGTCGTTCATCTGAGCTCCTAGGTAATTAAATTCTCTTACCACTTCGATGTTATGGTCTTCTATGGTTAGGTTTTGCCCCAATCTCCTTACTGGTCTCGTTACCATACATTTGGTTTTGTTTTCATTGATCTGAAGGCCTACTTTCTTAGCTTGCGTTTCTAGGTTCGTAAATACTTCTTTTATGCTTATCACGGTTCGTCCTATTATGTTCAGATCATCGGCATACCCCACTATTTGATAGGATTTATTCATGATGTTACTTTGCTTTCATTCTCCGATATTTGTCCGAGTGATCTCGAGATTCGCGGTGATAACTGTTTAAAACCCTTGGATCTTTGAAGTAGGTTTTTGTCGCTGTTCTGGTCACTTCTTGTATTGCAGATTTAACTCAGGGAATAGTCTGAACACCTCCTTTCGCGAGCCCGTCCTGACAGGTCCTCCAATATTTTACAGCACGTGTCACAGCTATTCAGGTTTTTTATTTATTCCAAAATTTTGCGCAATTGGCCTCGCTTGCCGATACGAGTAGAATATACAGCTCATTAAATGGCGCCTGTCATAGACATTACTTATCACATATCTTAAATTTTCGTTTTAAATTTATTTAAACAGTAAAGAGTCAGCAGGTGTTTACCAAATATCATTTGCTCTGTGCGTTTGCTGATTTTTTTTGGTTGAAAATAGTAAACAGTTAATTTTGCTGATATAGGTGCACCACCCGGCGATCATGCGAAGAACTTGGGGAGGGGGCTAGATGTACGATACGTGATTATATACGTTATTAAATAGCTGTTTTGGAGAAATTAATAGAACTCATGTCAATCAGGGCTTCTTATACTAATTACATCAGTAACTGTAGTACAGTCAGCAGAAATATGGGTGGGTTTGCTAAAATGACAATGCAGTGGGCCAAAAGAATAATTACTTGGAAGCTGCGATGACGAAGGTCTGTGAAGCTTTCTCAAACTAGATGGAAGGACGATATTGTTAAAACATACGGATCAAATTGGATATCAAACTGTAAAGACCGATGAAAACTTTGACTGAGATTTATGTAAAAAAATGAACAAACGCTAAACTATGAAGGAGAGCAAGCGGAATTTCAAATTATCTTCTTATTTGAAACGAATCAAAGATGTTTTGCGAACCTCAGCGTTACAAACAGATTTTAACTCATAATCTTCGTAGTGGTTGTGATTAAAGCCGCCTCGAAGTTTCTAATTAAAAACTTATAACCTGTAAGCTATGACGCTTATGCAAATAGCGTTTAAGATTTATTAAAGGCTTTCATCTCATAGCCCCCAGATCCAAGGTGCTTAAAGAGTCGTCGATATTTCTGGTCGTTCTTAAGAATTTCCGATAATGAAGTGTCTGGTGCCTGTTTGTTGATTTATTATATGTGCCTCCGCGTGCTTTTGCATAATTCGTATTCCATTAAAATATTAGACGTACTCGAGTTCTTATATCGTGTAATAATTCACAATTCCTCCTAAAAATCATTTAGTTCTCGAGTCTGCAACCGGCTCTGCAACGCTACTGCCAAGGAATTTTAATATCCACATTCCGGGGCTCCGGACGAGTCCGGGCGAGTGACGCGGCAGCCGACACTTCATTTATACCGGGGTGAAACCCATCCTCAGATTTACACTACGCGCCGGTATTAGTTTTATTTTGCGGTTCCATCAGCCCCATAGTTTAGTTAATTGAATGCCCTGGGAACTAAGGTATTCCGACAAATATCACGCATGTCAAACTTTAATGGCGTCATTACTCAGACAGATTTCGGCTCTCTCGCGCCCCAAAAATTACCATTCCTAGACTAAACTAATTTGGCTAAAACAAGGAACCCAACGCGAATTAATTAGATTCCCTGGTAGGCACATTCTAATTTGGAGTTTTATTATTTGTCAGTGTTGTACCTACATTAATTACGAACCCTGTTGTCCCTTAGGCTGAGTAAGAAATATCGCCCTAGTTGTATTTTTCAGGTGATAAAATCGGGAGGAGCTTTTACTTTTATGTTTTTATTGCAGCTTTTACTGAAACAGTTAAATGTCTCCATTTCCATCACACAATGGTTGCAGAGATTTATAACCTGAAAATCTTGCTGTTCAATAGTGAATACCAAAGCAATGATTATACCATCTACAGAATGGTAGAAAACTAATAATAAATCGATAAATGCTTTAGTAACAGAAAGTACCTTAACTTCATCGATAAAAACCATATCTTTGTGAATTGGGCATTTAAAGAAATATATACTTCACGACATGAACGCGCTAGTTAAACTTCTAGAATCTTTCTTATATTATTCGTCTTTCTGTATCTCTAAGAAGAGCATTTCAGACATACGAAAGCTGTTTATAGTTAACATTTTATACAAATCATCGTCTAAAGCTACTATATACAAAAAATCCAGAGATAATTCGATTAATATTATTTCTATTATGATCGACGCTATCATTAACTTTGGTTTCAGTGATCACAATATCTTCAATGCCGTGATCGTATATAAAGTCCAAATATAAGACCCACAGAAACAACAAGTTGTAAGCAATAGTTGTTGCTAGATTATTTTATTTAATAAACAATTTGTAAATATTTTTTGACCTGTTGCTCTGTAAGCATAACTTGAAATTCACTGCGGTTTATGAGGCCAGCTTCATCACCTGTAAAATCAAGAGGACTAAACTAACTCGTACGCTATAAGAAATTAATGTTTTTAGGTTAAGTATTAATATCAATGTAATAATATAAACGTATGCTGAGTAATATTTCTCGTTATCATTTTCTGCAATGGTAATCATTCACATCATCACATACTTTTTCAATTCTTGTTTTCTTCATAGTACTCTAGGTAATACACTTTGGATCTATGTAACTGCTGTAATTCCTCAATTCCGTTATTAATTTACTTTATACGAGTATATATAGGAACTCTGTCAGACTGTACAAGTAATTTCAATAAAGTTTCTTAATTGCTAATGACCTAAGAATAAATCTTTTGCCTATACGCCTTCGCCGAGTAACTCTAAAATTGTTGAATATAATCAGCAGTAGCACTTAAGTACTTCGATATAATAGGGTTGAATGTCGATAACCTGTTAGAATGCAAGGAGTTTGAGCCGGGGTTGTTAATTTTTAAAGTCGATCAGAGACAGTCTATGTAACGGTGTTTATTGTAGTCTAAGCGTATCGTAATGTAACTGTTGGGTGAAGCCTTACCATACCGCTTTGGCAAGCTTACGACGATTGCCAGAACTATCTATCTTTCTCAAAACGCAGGCTACTAATTTTGGAAATTTGTAATCCTGTAATCGAAATGTTCCTTAAAAAAATCCCTCCGTATATCACGTGTGGAATCACGCTCATTGCTCGTAATGTTTCCTCTAACGAAACCTTTCACAGTGAAGGAATGAAGCCATATTCCCTGTAGATATCCTAGAAAAACTTTTCACTTTGCGCCCTTTTCGAGCCAGTAGCCCTATTGTTTGCAAATTCTTCTCTAATTTAAATTTAGTGTTTTACGGGCATGTGATTTTTTTTCGCTATGTTAAAATGCACTAAAATAGAATGTGTAACTTTGTGTCAACTTTTGCATGTTGCGAAATAAATTTTGGGGCGTATTGCCGTTAGCAAGGCAGTAACGCATTCAACTCTCTGCAAGTGTATTAATATTCCTTTCCCTTGTGGGTTTTTCAAACATTTTCTGGGTTTCCTTGTGGCGCGACGTCCGAATTCTTGGGAATTGTTTTGGGAACTCTCTGCTGCAAGACTGGCCTAAATATAATATTATGATTACTATCTCCACATAAAAATTTCCTGTATAATTTCATTAGTAAAGCGCAATGCAGTTCCGCGAATTTTAAAGATAATTATGCATTTTTGGAAATCTGAAAATAAACAAAGGGCCAAATCTCGGAACACACATTTACTATCGTCCAGGAGGTTTTTATGGTCTATCACAGGCATGCATTATACCATGATGTAAAATAACTCAAATTCACTCCGTACTTTCTAAGCTGAAATTATTTCAAGTATCTAGTGCAAGTCCCCTCTTCTTTTTATATAAGACCCGCCCTCTTCACGCCAAGTTATTACGCTACTAATCAAGCTTATCACATGTCGTACGCTAAAATTTAACGGTAACAAACAGCAAAACGTATTTTTTGCCTGCTCGAAAAATTGAGCTTAACTCACTATTATCTTGTCGATTTAATATTTTTGCACAGCAATTATAATTATGGAACGTGTTTCGGTTTTATCAATTATCAATAGAATTCAATATAAGTAAATGCTCAAACATTGAAAAGTTGAATTATTTATTTATTCAAATTAATTGTAATGTAATGAAGAGGTAGAGTGGAAATTGTAAACTGTAAATTTTAAAACTTAATTTAATATGCAGATCATTAATTGTACCGATACTGTTGTAAATGATGTTAATTAGCCTTGGCTAACTGCATATGAATAATTAGCCTATCAATAGTTTCACTACTTAAAAATTAAATCAATAATTTGAATTAATTTGTTTATGTCCTACGATACCATTGATTTCTATTGGAGCTTGAATTCTTTCACCAAAAGAAGAATAAAGTAAAATATGATACCACCCTGGCTACTACTATAGGTAGAGTCTGCTCACATCAATATAAATAATAGTAAAAAATTTCATTCTATGCTTTTTCAGTCAGTTACACGTTTGAATGTTCCCTTATACAAGTGTAAGGCCATATAATAGATAAAAATTATGCCCTACCAATTTATTTATTCAAATCTCGTGCAGCTTTAAAACTAATATTTTCTCAAAATTTGATGTAGTTGCACTAAAGTAAATTTATTTTCCAACACAAATTACAGATATTTCTATTCTAGTTTTTATTCCTCCGATTTAGAACTTTGCAAGGTACATAACAAAATAATTAAACTGCCTAGATAGACTAATAACTTATTCAGGTATTAAAATTTTATCATTAGAAATTATTTTATACAGTAAGGCAGTGTGAAGCAGCAGTTTTTCTTCTCCTAATAGATTAGTTCGTATTACCTCTCTTTGGCTACCTCAGGAACGCTAATTTCCGTAATTCAAAGAAACTGTAATTTAGATTCACATGTGTTCGTTAATTAAACCATTTGGGTTTGGTCATGACTTGAAAATCGTATGTTTTCTCCTAATTAAGAACTCGAAAATGGCATTATAGGTAACATGATAACTGAAAGTAGGTGCAGTACAATTATACAGTGTCTAAATGATCGAACGTTTTTGAATGGTCATTATTTTGGCGCATTTTATTTATGTTGGTGGCACTGTAAGTCTATGTCTAATTCGAGGTTAGCAGGTTAGGTTTTGCGTCAGTCTGTATCAAAACTGACGTTCGATCATTTATGAAGGCACTGTACAACTAATTTTTAATTCTTGTACAAAATATTTACTCGTTTTTGGAGCAACGATAATGACACATCTACAAATATAGATAGTATAAGAAAGGTTATTTTCTGATAAAAAAAAGTTTTAGAAGCTTGCATTCATTATACAAAATATTTTTTAACACTTTTAAAAATTTATTATAGAAATTGACGAAGGTAGATACCTACAGAGTTACTATTCTTAAAAATAATTAAAAATCGAGAAACAGTGTCAATAAAATCAAGTAGTGATGTGAAGTAACTACATGGAAATGAAGCAAACAACTGCTGGTGCTAACCTAAACCATTATACCTTAACATGGGAGTACTCTACGAAATAAGCTTCAGAGGCAGGTAGCAAGCTTAATTTTAAATTCATGCAAATTCTTCTTGCATGTTGTCTTAGCCTATTTTCTGTGTAATTCTGAAGCAAGTTTAATTGTGCTGGCGTTTCACGCCAGAATTTCTTTATTTCATTGCTAAATTATTATAGCTGGCTGAGTGAGTTTTTGTAGGGCAAAGTTTTAATATGGGATATGAATATAATGGCGTGCTGTACTACCATGATCATAAACATCTTCATTTGAGCTAAATAGTTTTCTGCTGTTTCGCCTGGCGTGTACTTTGTATTTATAAATGTAAAATCATGTAAATTAGTTGCACTTATTACACTGTTCAGGACTTTTATATTTTTTGTTAGCGTGCTTTAAGAACAGAAACGATTTAGATGATTTGTTCTAGCTGAATCATCTATATTTCACATTCGGTGCGCGAAGCTAAACCTGACAAACCGCAAATAAGACGTTTTAAAATAAGTGAATAAATAACAGGGCGCATTTGAGCTTAATCCTGTATCGACCGTCCAAAAACAATGACACATTTTGGATCATAGCGGAACAGGCTTAGCAGTAATTTAAATTTAAAATATCTTCCCTGAACTGAGAACAAAGCAATTTGGGTTTTTTGTGATGAAATATGATTAATTCAATTTCTTGCAAATGACCCTTTGCAAAGATAGGTAATAACGCCGGCCATTCATTAGCACCTAATCTTGTATTATTTTTGCTTGACACTTAGAAAATGTCGTTGATCAATGGCGTTTATTTTTCATAAATTGCTCATACGATGTGTGAGTCATAAAAGCAAGGGCAGCAGTAGCTTCCTTAAACATATAATTTGTCATTTGCCTCATAGGCTCTTTAATCTCCAGCTCAAAACTTTACTGATTATAAACCACGACATAATACTCTCTAAGCCGAAGAGAAAAAATGATTAGATCCTTTAAGTAATTTCACAAAAAGCCTTTATTTTAAGTTAGCCAACGCGAGAGTTGGGCTTTGTTGGCAAATTTGGCGCTTTATCCGTTGTGCTTTTGTAATGTACTTCCATATCCACACTTTTTGCGGAGAAGCCGGCCTGCATAAAAGTTTAAATCCCTAATTTATATAGGAACGACTTCTGTATGGTATACAGTGCAGATAAAAAGGCGCCCGAATATACGCAGACACGTCACAAAAAATTGATTTATGTCCTGCCAGTCGTTCGGAATCCTGTAAAATGGATACCTTAATGTGAGAGAGACTTTGGAAGATCCGAGCTGGAAATACTCCGACTGCTCTTGTTCGCGTGTTAGGAAAATTCTCAACAAGACAAGTCGCCGTAATTGTTTGAGGATTTAGGAAGCTGTTTTTACGAGAGAGAAGTAGTTAGAAATCATGCACAAAGGGTAAATCCGGGAGAAGGTCAGCTATCCAAAAGGCTTTTATGTGTGTAGTGCTTTTTTGGTTCAGATTCCAGTGCGAAAATGCCACCCTCGAAATTACTGAGTATATGTCACAGTCACTTTAAAAGGTGTATTTACCTTTGTTGTGTATCATCTTACCATCGCTGCGTTAGTATTGATTTGTAGGTCAATTTGCTTGCAGCATTGGGTTTTTATATTATGTGCACCCCTTAGTAATTAGAATTATATTAATGAAGTCAGTTAAAATAGAAATTCAAGTTGGGATAAAAGTGCCATATGATTTGGCCAATACTAACGAATTCTACCTACAAGCTACCCTTCTATATATCTGTAGTTTTTCCGAATTCTGTCCGTCCCATGCTTCATACCATAAAATATGCATTAAGAAGTTTGCAATTGCATAATTAATAGCAAAAAAAAATTCTTAGTCAATTATTACCTACACCTCGTTTCCCCTACAATTTTCATGCAAAATATAAACTACACTGCATCATACTCTTAAAAAAATGCAATTTACTAACTGCAATTAGAATATTCTAAAAATTTTGAAGTTCACTGAAATAAATAATGGCCCTAGATAATATATCGCATGTCATTATCTTGCATTTTATAGACAAAAGTTTTTTATTAAAAGCCTAATGGCGTGCGTCATCTGTAAAATTAACAGTGTGCTTTAAGCTGTGAAAATATTTAAAAAATGAGTCTAGAGAGACAGGAATTTTTAATTAAAAATCGATATATCAACCCAATGAGCTTTCATTCTTCCCAATTTTTCTATTGTTGTAGATTCATTTTTGTTTTGGTATTTGGCTATACTTCCCCGTTATATTTATAATTTGAAAAGAAAGAATTTTTTTACAAGCGATGAACTTTATTATCTTTGAATATAAACACACTTTCTTTTACAAATTTTTAGTAGTCACTTACATGCATGCTTCCAATTGGTTATCCTTCACGTATTTTCTACTATATCCAACCAATTCACATAATTAACGCTCTTCTTTGGCTTACTACCCCAAAAATTACCACCTAAACGAAGAAAGAATAATGTCTAAACTTCCCCGGCAACAGATTCATTGTAGAGGTCAATTTAATGCCAAAAACACGTTATGAAGCTGTCTAATAACTACATAAGATAGAGGGAGGTTACTACTAAATCATGTAAGAACTTAAGCTTACCCAACTATCAACGTAGACACTGACCTATTAGCTTAGGGACCCAGTCAAGGTACCCGGTTTATTAGACCTTTTATAACTAAAGGTATCGCTGCACAATATGTTGTAATAGAATGGAATTTGGACTTGTGCAGGTCTGTGATAGCAACCGTCAGATCAATTTTATAAAAACAAAAAAATTACTTTTTTAGCAAGAAAACGGACTGGGAACACCAGAAACAACCTGTTGACCAAAATGCAAACTTGGCTATCTTCTTAAATATCAAAGCAAACATGGAATTAGCAATCAACAGTCATATCGCCTTAATACAATAATCAGAATGGAAAGTTTCTCTAATAGATCCACAAAAAAGACTAAATAAAAGCTGCCCCGAAATGAAGTTTAAAAAATTACTCGCCAAGTGCACCTAAGATGAATATAGAAAAATTCCAGATCCCCATTGTGTCAGAGATGATCCGTCGAGGCTCCTTGTGGATGAACTGCTACAATAAAATAAAAAAACATCTTATTTAAAATCTGGAGAGTCTTACTAACACAGCTGAAACAGCTTATTTCGTGTGGAAAGTCGCTTGAAACATGTAGGTTTAAAATAAGTCAAAAAGCAGTTGACATGGTGAAAAAGACGTTATTGGGTGGAAATTAAATTTTGAATTTTCGTTAAGCGTCATTTTCTCAACCTTGATTCTATTTACTATTTACGTAACTTATCGTTTATTAAACGTGTTGGCTACGATGTTTCATGAGTGTGTTTATATGACGCTGATATGTCATTGATTTTAGGAGATTTTTAGACTGCCAGTTAATGTAAAACATAGTGGATGTCCCATAACTTTCCAAAACTTTTATTTTGTTTTTATGTTATGAAGGAAATCTAAGCATGCCGACCAAGTACCTTAGACACCGACCGCTGAAGTGATATGGTCAAAGTCACATAGAGTTTTGCCGAGATTGAGGAGTTTTAACCCTAGCAAAGGATCTTTTACATAATATCAAAAGTATTAAGTAAACATTTTTAATAGTGCCGCATTTGTCTAGGGTGAAATGATTTTTTTTAAAACCAAAGGCAAAACCAGATTTCACTTTTAGTCAGGTTAATTATGGCAGTTTTTCTTATCTAATGGATACCTAATCGGCCATGAAATTAAGAGCTACAATCAGTAATAAATATTACTATGCTTGGAACTCCTTATCTCGGCAAAATTCTAAGTAGGACCTTGACCACAGCAGTCGGTGTCTAAGGTACATGGTAGTCGACGTGCCTAGACTTTGTTCATAACATACAAACAATATACAAGTGATGGAAAATTATGGGACACCCTCTAGTTATTACGTTATCAAAACACGAAAATTTTACCTCTTTCTATCACTCTGAAATGACGTTAATATGCAGCGCTTTTTAGTTTTAGTAGTGACTCGTCCATATAACGTTGTTAATACAACGTGATAATAACGTTTCCGCATTGCGCTTTCACGTAGTTGAGTTTAAGTGCTTATTAAACTAGCAGTTGACTTGAAACGTAGACATGACGTTTATAAAAGCAAGAAACCTTGTTTTCCATGTTAGTTAAAATGACGTTAATATAAAACGTTATTTAGATCAGTAGTTAACCCTTAACGTCGATATGACTTTGATACAAGAGCGCGTTAATTAATTAAGTTTTTGCATTACGTTTTAATGTAGTTGATTTTAAGTGCTATTTAAACCAGCAGTTAATGTTAAACGTCGACATGACGTTCACCAACATACGTAGGTTCCACTCTTCTTGAGAAAGGAAAGAAATAAGTGTGCCTAACGCACCTATCACGCATATGGTCATTGCTCACATAATAGTGCCGATCAATTGGAAGGTGTTACGCAGTATGCTGACAAGCCGTTATCTTCCTTTGCCTGGTGCCCTGGATTCACTGTTTAGGTCGCCATTTGTGTAGTTGATAAAATCTAGTCTAGCAGAATATGTTGCATTAGGAGAATATATGGTAGGTAGCATGTCATATGCTCTAAAAAGCTTAGTTTGTTTTCTATTACGTAAAACAGTTGTCGGCTTTGGGTGCAACTACACAGTGTTGAAACAGCTACCCGATCTAATTTGAGATTTCGTTTATCAACTGAAGTCGCCCTCTTATTGTATTGGGCTGTCACAATAAAAGTTATTCAGCAAAGAAGTAACTTCCTTCTATCGTTAACAATTGACGTAAATAAAATGTAAATTTTTGTATCACATAAAACGACGTTTCAACGTAAACAACAAGTTGTCGTTAGCACGTAACATGCTTATAACGTTACCACCTAAATAAAAAATGGCGTTAATAAAACGTCGGTTTAGCGTATATAGCACGTATACCTTCTGTTGAAAAATCAACGGCGTTACAACGTTAACATATGAGTGAAAGTTGTGTAATAACATGATGTTCAAAAGTCGTCGGTTTGGCAACCAAACGTAAAAAATGCGCTAAATAGTCAGCAGCAAAGGTGAAAGCTTACTGGTTTTGGATTGCATATCAAGTATTAATTGGTCATGACTTAAATGTTCAAAAGGCCGTCATAGGTTAACGTTGAATCAACCAGATAACGTTGATAAACTGGTTTCGTTTCGCGAAACTTCAACGTTTATATAACGCTTAGTCTAAAGTTGTGTTTCAATGTTAGTTTAACGTATATGCGCACACTAGGGCAACAAAAATTAAAATGCCTATTCCTCCCATAGGCAAAAATGTAGATAATGCAATTACTGTTGGGCAACACCTGAAGGAAGTATTCTTACCTTTGCCCCCGCAAAGCACTACAGCAAATAGCGCAGTACAATAACCTACTTGTTGTCATGACTTTCAAAACTTTTTACTTAAAGCGAAAGCACGGATTCTATTTCATCACATGATGACTTATCAAATAATTTTCACGAAGAAAAATGGTTTTGCTACCGATAATATATATCTGCGCTGCGTATTCGCTATATCCCATCACAATGGAAAGGGGCGGAGATAGTCCTCATTAATAAACCGGGTAAATAGCTCAATAGTCTCGTATAGACCTGTAGTGGCAGTGCGTATCCAAGTTTGCGCGCACCAGTTAAACCTCGTTTCCGGCGAAGCGGCGCTGTTGGTTTACGCGCACGAAAAAATGACGCTTGACAGTTACCGGTCGCAGCGCGTGCAGTTCAGATCGTGGTTTGGTTAATTATCATACATGTTTTTGTATTTAGTTATGGTACAAGAATAAAGTGTTTATTAGCAAAGCAGAAGTATTTTCATTTAAGTAGTGCAACATAACTACAGTGGTGACCCTAATAGAAACAGAATATAGTGTTTTTCTACTCATGACATTGAAATCAGGCATTTTGACATTGATTCCGGTGGTTGAAATCGCATTTCAACCACGCGATTTCAAACTGTTTCACCTGCAATTGTTGACAAGAGAAATGTCACTTTATGTTTAATTTTTTCTAAAGTGCATTAATTTGTTAAAATTCGTAGAAAAAATAGTATATGCAACTCGTGGCTGATAAAATTTCAACGTCTCGAGTTACTTTTTTCAACTCGCTTCGCTCGTTAAAAAACCACTCTCAACGTTGAAATTTCATTTCAACCACTTGTCCCATAATATACTATTTTAGTGAGCACGTGCTATTTCAACCATGCCGGTCGATTTGGATACTGAAAATTTCGCAGACGCACAACAAACACGGGAGGTGCTCCGCAGCATTCCACAACCACCGGAGGTGCTCCACATGTTGACGAAATCCGGCAAGTAAAGCTACCACCTTTCTGGCACGTGAATCCTGCTCTCTGGTTCGCGCAAGTAGAAGCACAGTTCCACGCTTATCACGTACGCTCAGACCAAAGTAAGTACTTTACGATAATTAGTTCCTTAGACAGTGCGGTACTACAACAAGTGTCGCACATTGTAACGGCTCCCCCGCAAACAGACAAATATGAAACTTTGAAAACAGAACTCATAAGTAGGTTTACAGACTCCAAACAAAAACAATTACGTGCAGTGCTAACGGACATTGAATTAGGTGATAGAACCCCCTCGCAATTGCTAAGCGAGATGAAAGTTTTAGCCCGCGGAAAACTAAGTGACGAGTTACTACGAACTTTATGGTTGCAAAGACTTCCCGCGGCGGTACAGTTAATTTTAAGTGCAAGCGATACAGCTTCTTTGGACAAAATGGCTGCCATAGCTGACAAGATAACGGAAGTCAGTCTCGTGAGCGCCCCCAACATAGCTGCCATAACTACATTCTCAAGACCACAGGTGGCGCCACCGACAGTACCAACTGCACCCACGCCAACTACATCCGTTGGGCATTGCCACGCTGCATCCAGCGTCGCGGCGTCAGCAGGACCAACCATAACGGAGGCGTCGATTTCTGCTCTTGAACAGCAAGTGGCGGCGCTAACCAAACTTGTCGAGGAGAGGTCTCGTGAACCGCGCCGACTTTTTCGAAGCCGCTCGCGCTCTCACAATTCCTGACAAGTATCCGATTCCGCATATTCACGATTTCACACATTCATTGGATGCCAAGAAAATATTCTCGAAACTTGATTTAGTGCGTGCATATCACCAAATCCCCATAGCCGAGGAGGACATTCCGAAAACGGCGGTTATAACGCCTTTCGGTTTATTTGAGTTTACAGTAATGACCTTCGGACTTTGTAACGCAGCCCAATCATTCCAAAGATTTATGCATACAGTTTTACAAGGACTTCCATTTTGTCATGTATATATAGACGACATCTTAATTTTCTCGAGCAATATAGACGAACATCAAAAACATTTGCGAACGGTTTTCGAACGTTTACGCGAGTTCGGTGTCTCAATAAATGTCGCAAAGTGCGTATTTAACGCGGAAGAAGTAGAATACCTCGGATACCTAATCTCAGCCGACGGAATTAAACTACTTCCGGAGCGCGTTCGAGCTATTCAACAATACCAAAAACCAGAAACAGTATGTGAATTACGCAGATTTCTAGGAACAATCAATTTTTACCGGAAAATCACTAAGAACGCGGCTAAAATACAAGCCCCGCTTAATGAATACCTGCGCGATTCTAAAAAGAACGACAAGCGACCCATTGTTTGGACCCCTGAAGCGACAGCAGCGTTCGAGGCATGCAAAGAACAATTAGCTGACGCGACGCTACTGGTTTACCCCATCGAGGATGCACCCCTCTCACTCATGGTGGACGCTAGCGACTTCGCCGTAGGTGGCGTTCTGGAGCAGAAAAGCAATGATGAGTGGCAACCGTTAGGATTCTTTTCAAAAAAATTAAATAAAGCACAACGCAACTATAGTGCGTATGATAGGGAGTTGCTTGCAATTTACGAAGGCATCAAGTACTTCCGCTTTATGAACGAGGGACGACCTTTAGTTGTAAGAACCGATCACAAGCCGCTCACTTTCGCTTTCCAGCAAAAAGCAGAGAAGGCAGCTCCCAGGCAACTTCGACAGTTAGATTTTATAGGGCAGTTCACAACGAACATTGTTGATATTGCAGGTTCTCAAAACGTTATCGCGGATACGCTTTCACGTATCGCCGCCATTAACTTGTCCACGATAGTTACAGCATCGGAACTAGCAGCAGAGCAAGAACGAGACGAAGAACTGCAACACCTAAACACGACTTCCCTCAAAATGAGTAAGTTTACACCGCCAGGAGAAACCGTACAAATTTGGTGTGATACATCGATGAATAGAATACGTCCATATGTGCCAAACAGCTTGCGTAAACGCATTTTCGATATGTGTCACAATCTGTCGCACCCAGGTATACGATCAACGTCTCGTTTTATCAGAAGCAGATACGTAGGCCATTGATGAATAATCATATTGCCCAGTGGGTTCGAACTTGCTTACCATGTCAGAAAGCGAAAATACTGAAACATACAAAAAGTGTGCAACAAACATTTCCTGTTCCGGAAGAACGATTCGCGCATGTGCATTTAGACTTAATAGGTCCACTTCCGCCTTCACAAGGAAACCGCTACTGTCTTACTATGATATACCGTTTTTCGAGGTGGCCCGAAGCAACCCCGCTACAGAATATTACAGCTGAAACAGTAGCAGATGCATTTTTCAGCACATGGGTCTTCCGATTTGGTTCCCCACGTTCTATTACAACGGACCAAGGTCGACAATTTGAGTCAGCACTTATGAGCTCTCTAACCAAGCTGATTGGCACCGAGCGCGCCCGCTGTACGCCATACAGACCACAAACAAACGGCATATTAGAACGTTGGCACCGTACACTAAAAACAGCAATAATGTGCCACGAGACAGATAGATGGTCAGAAGTATTGCCAGTAATTTTATTAAGCCTTCGCACTACTTACAAGGAAGATTTAAATTGTTCGCCTGCTGAATTGCTATACGGTACGCCTTTGCGGATTCCAGGTGAATTTTTTATAGATCAGCCGACCAATAATGTAGACCCAGCATCCTTCCCGGAACTAATTCGTCAAACCATCCGGCAAATGCGCCCTACAACTTCACACCACGGCCAAGCAGCAGTTTTCGTGCCTTCCGAATTACCGACATGCACACATGTCTTCTTGCGGGATGATAGCGTCCGAAAATCATTACAGCCCCCGTACACAGGTCCATACGAAGTCCTGGACCGCAAAGGCAAGGTGTACACAATAAAAATTAAAGGAAAGCCTGTCAACATCTCCATGGATCGCTTGAAACCCTGTTTTTACGAAAAAAACGCGGCAGCTCTCCAACCGCAAAACCTCCGTTCCACAACAACCAGATCCGGTCGCACCATCACTCTCCCCGTACGTTTCCAGTTCGCGGATTCATGACTACGTCATTGGGAAGGGGGTGATGTAGCGGCAGTGCGTATCCAAGTTTGCGCGCACCAGTTAAACCTCGTTTCCGGCGAAGCGGCGCTGTTGGTTTACGCGCACGAAAAAATGACGCTTGACAGTTACCGGTCGCAGCGCGTGCAGTTCAGATCGTGGTTTGGTTAATTATCATACATGTTTTTGTATTTAGTTATGGTACAAGAATAAAGTGTTTATTAGCAAAGCAGAAGTGTTTTCATTTAAGTAGTGCAACATAACTACAGACCCATTAGTATTTTTTTATTCTCTCAAATTACGGAAGCAGCTGCTCCAAAAACGACTAAGAAGAGTAATACTTGATAAAATCTTAATACCAAAAATTCAATTTGGTTTTACAAAAAATACACGGCGCCATCGAACAGGCAATTAAATTGTTAATCAAGCATATGAAGGTTAGGCCTATTACACGGCGGTATTTCTAGACTTCAATCAAGTATTGGCTAGAGGTGGACACGAGGAACTTCTATACAAGCCTAAGCTTTTGAGAGAACATGGCTGTTCCTGCTTCAAAAACCACAAGGATTATTTCTAAGCTCATTCTCTACGAATGTGAATGTTAAATTGTGCTAAAACATTTGAGCCGGACGAGGAAACTGGATTCTTCATTTCTTAAGTCATTCGTGTTGGATTTACTATCCCCTAACATTTCATATAGGTAATCTACGCCAAACCTGTTGGACCCCCTTGAATTGTAGAATCCGTTTTCCCGTAGCTGGTTCAAAAGGTCTTAGTTAAGAAGACGTAAGTGTTGACAGTGCTTTCTGGGATTTTCTTCTAAAATTTTAATTCTTCTACAGCTTTTTCTTTTGGTGCTCAAGGTAACTTTTGCTATGGTTTGGCATGGCTTCCATGGCAATCCTTATCTTCTAACCCACTGGTGCCTGGAGAAAACAATTTCTGAATGGCGCTGCTACCTGAATGGTGTGATAAGGAGTATTGTTATGAAATTTTTAAGAAAGATGGTCGGGGAACCAAATCATCTTTAATTTTCATCGGTTAATAAGCCGATGAAATATATCAGGAATTTGTTAGGAAAGCACAAAATAACAATGTCATTCTAATTTTCGCTAATGTATTTTTATTGGAACGACAAATAAGTAGAATTATTTATGTTGATATAAAGAATATCGGCACTTGCTGTTTTCTAAATTCAGGATGTACCATGATTAATCACTGTTTCAGTACGTAGCTTACTTGTTGTACTCGCATGGTTCAAGGATTCGAAATTATATCATTCATATGCTATTGTATCGAGTGTAACCACTTGGGCTTCACCCTTTTACAATTTTACAAGTCCTCGAAGCAAATTACGGTGCTTGGAGGTTTGTTTATTGCAAGTTCATGAAAACAGCTGTGCCACTTTAGAATTGCTGCGTTCTTATGAGATTCTAGCATAATATGCGTATATTTCACTTCACAGTATAAATTTATAACCCCTCGATAATTAGCTCGTTATCTTCCAATAAGAAGTATTGCTACCTCACTCGTTAAACGTGATCCCTTTATTATTTTTACATTTGCAACTTCAGCTGGCTCAATTTCTTTATCTTCTTTTATTTCCACGCCTTGCTCACTTCGTTGTTCATGCGTTTCTTTTCAGCTCTTAACAACTTTTGCAAAGAGCCTTTTCAGATCTCCTTTGCTTATTAGTAACTAACCTTTCGTCTTGGCTTTTAATCTGTTTGACCTTCTCTTGCTTGCTTCTTGTTCGTAATATATTTAGATCTCGGTAAAATCATTTCAGATTCGCATAATAACCCTCTTCCATCTTCTTACCAAATTCGTGCCAAAACTTTTTCGTTCCTTTCTTTACTAATGACAGTACTCTGTCCTCTGTTCTTTATATTCTTTCTTTTCCATTTCTTGCTTATTTTCATACGATTTCCATATTTACTTTTTTACATTTGACTATGTTTCTTATGTCGTCGTTCTCTCATGCTGCTTATCTTCTGTTTTTATTTTTCATTGTAATGTCAAATACTTCTTTCGCAACGCTTAGGTCACATTTTTAAAGAGCTCCTATGTTTTAAAAATATTATTTTTAGTTAGGTATTAAATTAATGTTGTATAGACATAAAACTCAACACTGCGGTTTTCATAAATTAGCGTTTATACAAATTAAACTGCATTTAATATTTTCGTATGTCCCTAATGTGGAAGCTTTAACACTTCATGCCTGTATATTGCAATAGACCATGCCAAATTTATTTGTTAATATATACATTTAACTGTGCAAAGTAAGATGCATATTATCGCTATACATAATGTACATAATTTATTCATACCAAAATTCTATACAACTTAATATGTAATATTCGCTAAACTGTAGAGCCATTTAAGATCTTCAGAAATTCTATCATGGCCCTCCAAACCGAACATAATGTCTTAGATCGAGAATGCCTTACGCCTACTCATGTAATTGTAAGAAGGATTTTTAAAATTTAAACTAACAATTTCAGAAGATAAGCACCAGATAGAAATTGACGAATTTTAGATTAATTATATTTGCTGTTACTTCTTTATTTTTTCCAGTAAAGTTTTAGTTGTTTGCACTTTGTGTTAATGCTGTAGTTAGAACGTGTAATGCCAAAACTTAAACAGTGGTTTCAAGCAAGGCTAAAAATCCAATGGTGGTATCAGCTGTAAGTGAGCAGATATGCAAAATTGGACCCGACCAAAATTATACCACACTGAATTACCATCTGCAAATACAAGGCTATTTTGAAACATAACAATTTCAAAGCCTTCTATAGTTTACTTTATAGCTTAAGCAATATAATACTCCGGAGTCCGGCGGTTTTACAGGTCGTAAAACTCAGGAAAACTAGGATGACCTGCATATAAACACATTCATTAGGGGTATCATCTTTCCCGCAAGTTTACGTTTGGGATCTGCTAATACAGTTTTCCGGATTGTTCCAGGTCGAAGGCAGCGGACGCGATTAATTTTTAATAAATCGCTCTTAACTGAAGTATAATACTGAAAAATGGCAAAATAAACGATTAATAAATAACTTACGTGTCAGCATTTTCGCTGACTCAGATATTCAGGGTTAATTTATTTGCTCGCGCGTTTTTCACCTACTGAAGCGTTCGGTATTGCTCGCTTGTGTAAAATTCCATTTGTGTGCCAATTTACTAGCCCTTTCTTTTATTTTGTTTTTTGTATTTTTAAATGCAGTTCCATGTTACCGTTTCAGGCAGTGCACTTATGTTGATATATCTACTGGACTCCCTTTACAACTTAAAAAAGGTAATGAGTTTGCTAAACACATATGTCTCTCAAAAGTAACTTCTATGTATTATAGTCGTAAATGTACAGCAGTGAAATGATAGCTAGATATGTCTAACTGCTGCCAGACATCAAGCCATTATGATCATGATTAGCAATAAAGCCGTATTTCTAACCAGTTACAAAAGTGTTCTCAAAACCACTTTTCCTGAAGTTCTTTTGAAGCTTTGGCGTTTGCTAAGTACCCTGTACAACTCTACACCTTCTTTGTACAGCAATAGATTAAAATATAGTTATCAAAACCACGGGGTGCAGTTAAAGGTGTAGATAGGGTGAGCAAAAGTTGACGTTTTAAAATATATAAAAGGGGTGCACAAAGTATTCTAAACGTAACTCTGAACTAAAATCAAGGATTTGCATGGTTGAAAAAGGGTCATATTTGAGTAATATAGTTATCTGTGATGGTTATAGACACTGCAGCAAATGTAAACTTTTGAATACAAAATTGTCGCGACAAGGAAACATAGAGACTAAGTGACTATATATTCTTGAAAGAACCACCTTGTACAGCAATTTAGAGCGCCGTAAACCTCAAGGGGTAAAGTTTTCATATAGAGTGAGCCGGATGTAAATGACCGTGAGCGTCACAGACAGTTTTGCAGCTCTTGCAACTTCAGGGCGTTGAAAACTGCCACGTCTCTGGGGTGGATTAGTAACTTTTATGGCAACAGAGTAATTACCTATTGCACGGGTACAATCATTAAAGTGTAAAGCGTTTATGGCCTTAGTCTGCAGGGTGGAATTTCCTCGTCTACATAGCACCCCAGCACAATGTATGTCAGTACAGCAACCTACATCACTGCGACCTTGTGTGGAAATAGAAACGCATAAAATGTACCCTTTTCATAGGGGCTGCAAATTAATAGCCCGTTTATTGAATTCTCGTGTTTGTGTTGATAATTACCTACTTCTCAAACAATCAACTTTGAACACATGGTTGAAATTTACATAATATTTGCGAAATTTATTGCTCGGTTCGGTTCTACCCACACAATTCCACATTAAAACGGTCTCTGAAGTAGTGTTCTAATATGCAAACTTGCTAATTATCAGTTACCCATGTACGACGATATACGTAACAAACCTCAACATGGTTTCAGTAGGTGAATGTAATAGTTACTCTATTCAAGATAATTAGAAACAATGATAAAAGTATTGTAGTTATACACTGTATCGGCATAGTTTTATATTTCTTGATGCACGTTACCATACAAGCTTTTCAACCACGCTGTTGTTTTCGTTGATGGTGCATCCGTAGTCTTTTGAGATTGCTGCGCTGTTGTGGTAATGCTACTGCATTTTATATAGCTCTATACTAATAGTCAATTTACATTTTTAATCTAAATTTATGAACAATATATCTTGGCGATTTACACACTTGACGTATTTGTGCTAGTTCTAACTCTACAAAAATTACTGCTATGCATTTTTTTTTGGTGTGTTATCTACAAATATGTACTAACCATACCTGAATCTATAACTTCTACCAGGTGCCCCAAAAATGAGTGGTAACTTTTCCGAATTGTTTCAACAGATGTCGCTTTATCTAAAGTACAGCGACAAAATACTTATAATTTTTAAATTGAGTTGGTATCACTTAATTTAAAAATTAAAAGATTTGGTCGCTGTACTTTAGATAAAGGGACATCTGTTGAGACAATTCGGAAGAGTTACCACTCCTTTTTGGGGCACCTTGTATGTTCCAGAAGATACTTTTTTTTAAATTCATTGTTTCTTAACATATCAAAGATTTCCATCTTTGAATTGTATTTTTCTACACTGAGCAAGCACTGTGGAAATATGTCGTTATTAAGTCATATATATCTTCTTAAACTATAAGACATATATTTTGGGTTTCATCGATCTATAAGCTACCTTTAAAAACGAAAATTATGTACTAACAAAATATTTCAAATTTTTTAGAACTAGTCATGTTTACTGTTGTCATAAGTGTTTATGTTATTCATTAGGTCAACTCCTTAGGATGAATATAAACATCTTATCGCTTTCTGTAGCCAAACTAATAAAAATTATTATAAGATTTGCTTACACTTCTTCATAAAGATTAGGGTTCAACACAAAGAAAACAGTTTCTGCGACAGCAATATAATAAATTTATATAATATCTAAGCAAACGAGCTTAAGACAAAGAAAGTAAGCAACATAAAAATTAATTGTTAACTTATATATTGGTAAACCGGTATAAGCCAGCAATTGTGTTTCTTAAAATAATAGAAAAATCGGCTATTAGTTTCAGTTATTACTTGCTCGTGCTCAGTACACAAAAAAAATCAAACTGACAAGCTATTAACTTTATAAATAGAAAACTGAAATGGTTAATAGTTATTTATTTATTTATTTACACTAATAAAACGGGGCATGCCCAATTACATTATTGGCACTTCAGGCCTCTTACCGTATATACTAGTATTATATCAAAAATAAAAATAAAAAGTACAAACTACAAACTAAAAAGTGGAAACGAATAACTAAAAATTTTAATTTAAAAACTAATAATACCTAATTACAAATAAAAACTAAACATTCTAAATCTTAAACTTTTTAGTGCTGAATTAACAACATTATTCATGTGCTCATCCCATTTTAAATTATTTGTATATTGTACTTCCAAGTCTTTGATCGAATTAACATTTTGTAATGTTTGATTATCCATAGAATAGTTTGCTTCCGAATATACCTTCTTCATTGTATACGTCATGCTTTTACATTTATATATGTAAAATGCAGTTTATTTTCATTGATCCAAGCCAGAACACAGTCGACATCTGTCTGAAGTATTGTATATCCTTGAGATCGTGAATTTTCTTAAATATCTTTAAGTCATCGGCAAACAATAAGCTATCGAAGTGTTTAATAACCAGTGGCAGGTCATTGATAAACAACAGAAATAGCAGCGGGCCTAGGTTGCTTCCTTGAGGCACTCCCGATAAGGTAAGTAAAGGTTGCGACAGGTTTTCATGAAAATTGTTTTTTAAGTAAGGTATAAAAAAATAATTAAATTTAATGATTATACTCGATTGAATGACAACATGGAAGCAAAGTTTAGGTTAAGATAAATATGTGTCTCTATTGATTTCACTTTAGTGACTAATATAAATAACGAAAAGTTATAAATTAATTCACAATAAAGTAAGTCAGATATCTAAACAAAGCGCTCCAAAATTAGTGTGTTAATCTTCAGGAACTTGGGGTCAGTAAATAGATGGTTGCAATGTATGAGACCACTGCTATGCTGACCAAGGCTATCGCTTGTGAGTACTTACAGAATAGATAAAGACGATACCACACTAAGTAACCTGAAATTATTGTAGTGTAACGTATCTTATGCCGATTCTAGTGCAGACCTGATTTATCTGCTACCCAGTAGGGAGTGGGTTAAACAATAAATTGATTTGGGAGGCTGTTAAGGCCATTGTCATTAAGTAACAAACGACTTCCGGGATTGAAGCGTGTCATTATTGAGGTCGAAGATCTCAACGTTTCGCCCACTTTCGTAAGGAGTTTCATCAAGAGAAAAAGCAAAAGAGCACGGTAACTCAACGAGTAAACGACGCCAGAGGTGAAACTCTTCTAACGATCGGAATGGGAAAGGCCTACCAAAAAAAGGTCAGTAGAACTCCACACGATAACGACTGAATTAATTAAGAAAAGTGTTACATATCAGCAATGCAGGCTGCTTTTCGAACTATGGATTTTACACCATGTGTAAGTGCAACATTTAAAAAAATACTATACGCATTTGAATTATACTTAAATCTAATTAATGTTTAACAATAGATTATCAATGGAATTCATTGTCGATTAACGTTATGGGTGAACACGCTTTAACGAATCTTGACTATCGTGGCTTTGCTGACATTAATCCCAAGATAATTTACCGAAGAGCATACAAACTCGGCGAAGACCAAATTTCACCTACACAGTTTGGCTTTAGAAAAGCAGTTGGTGCACGAAAAGCCTTTATGTGTTATTTCAGCGATATAGACACATACATTGCAACATTTATGCCTGTTTTGTTGATTATCAGGAGGTGTTTAGATAGAATTACATAGGAATAATTGGTAGAAGTTTTAAAAAGCGTCGGGGGGATTAGAAGAAATGACCATAGAAAAAGATTCTACGAGACTTTCGCTAATATTTAACATCTATTCGCAACACTTTCAGATAAGCTTTAGTCGTTTTGACTGAAGATAAACTGAATAGCATTTGATATGCAGATGATGAGGTCTAGACGATATAGAGAGCTTACAACGTCTCATGGGTAGACTAAAGGTGAGAAGAGTTACGATCATTACCAAACCAATATCGGAATATGTCATTATATTTTCAATTAGAAATCTGCTGAACAAGTGAGCAAGTACATTTATCTCGCCACCATCGAGCTACTTACAAGATAAATTTTTGAGTATCGTAAAGGCCAAATTGAATTCCAAAGCGACGTTGTGACAATAACCACAAAGATGAGATTTCTGCACAGTTATACTTATTGTGTTCTTTGTTATATTTTATAATGTAAAGTCATAAACTTTGACTAATAAAATATAAAAAGAAACAGAAGTGTTGGAGAGGTGGCTTTATCATAGAATCTTGAGGGTGTCATGGACAGATCAGGTCATGCAAATATTCTTCGAAACATTGATAAAGATAAGAACGTGTTGATACAGTGGAAGCAAGAAAACTCCAGAACTTCGGCCACGTGATCCGAAATGAAAGCAGATCTATCTCCTGCGGTCTATACTGCAGGGATGAGTAAAGAAAAGAAGAATCTCGCTGTCTAAACTTCTTAACATCTGATTTTCTATGATCACCATAAAGCGATTCCGCGCAACGGTCAACAAAGTAGGGATGATCAGGATAATTGCCAACATCCGGAATCAATAGCAACTAATTATAAGAAAAATCAGCGTCACGTTCCCCTTCCTCTTCTACTTCTTCTTCTTAACGACTAGAACACTGTCCTGTTTGTCTTATCTTCCTATTCCGTTGATAACACAAAGCAGTCCTGTTTCCATCTTTTAGGTGTTCTTCTAATTTAGGTCACATTTTTATTGATTGAATGTCCTGTTTACATTATTTGGTCATTCAATCGTTGTCCGTTCTTTCGATGTATTCTTTTAATGTTTACTTCCGTTTTTTTTCTCCATACCTCATCCTGTAAGTCACACCATGTTCTTATTTCAGTGCATCTGTACTGGTCTATCAGTAAAATTACAGTTATTTTTCTCAGAATTTCCATTTCTAATATTGTTCTTTATTCATCTTTAATGATTTCCGATTTTAAATTGGTTCAGTTAACTTATTAAAATATTATCAACAAATGATCACGCACTCGTCTATGTTTGAACACTTTTTAAATTTAAATTCATTCCCAAAATTGTAGAACTATACTACAACGATCTTTCTGTGGATACTTAAATGAATCTTCTTTGCTTTATTTTAAATTTCTTTCAATATTACCTTTGACATACGTTAACTCAGTAGTTTAGTAAATCATTTTTGAAACACAAAACCCTCTACTTAGGTTGGAGCATGCATTTATAATTATCTTAGGTTTCTTTTTCCGTCAAACTAAATACCGGTTATGTAGATTTTTTAAATACAAGGTGTACGTTGACAATTCACTCAACCTTTGAACCCAACAGCTTTTGTGCTTATCACGTCTCAGCTTAGTTCAAGTACCTATTACTTAGATATCACATGGTTTTACTCCTTTATTATAAATTTTGTGTTTCGGAAGTATTTTAATACAATTTTTCATACATAATATTAGCACAATCTCTCTAGAACTTTATCTGGTACTTAGAAGTTCCCTGTTATTAAAAATTTTCTTGGTACAGCTGATGATAAACCTTTGCAAGTACACAGCAGACCCTACTGTCATGTACATCATATTCTAGAATGCTGATAGTCCATTATTAGGTATGTGTCAATTAACAACACACTATTTTTAAAAGTTTTGTATATTTTTCTTATGGAAAATGTGTTGTTATGCCAAAGATGCACTTATGTTCATTTTCGTCCAATTAAATTGTATCTCAACATATTTTTTTATTACTTTTCTTATACCTTACTCATGTTCCTTAATTGTAGGTGATCCAGCTATTTCAACACAATTTTGTTTCTCGATTGAACTATCTACCATTATGAGAATGAACAGAAAGTAAATTGGCTCGTGATAGCTTACCAATGAAAAGAAACTGTTTAGTTTTACCCACATTCCAAATTAGGCTTTCCAGTGTTGGTGTTGGTTATTAATTGCAATTAAAATAACATTATGTTAATGAAATTGTTTTACAAACCAGCTAACAAATCCCAATAAGGCTGGTTTCCACACCTTTAACATAATTATTCAACTAATACTAGTTGCTAAAGCACAGAAGTATCCCAATCCAGTAACACCTACAAATGTATAGATTGATTTGCAAAATGTTGATGCAACTATTAATAAGCGTCAACAAAGCAGCTCAAGTTAGTAGTAATTTCATCTTAGAGCTTTTTTTATATATTTTAAGAAACTAAAGTATATTTTATATTTAAACAACGCAGCGTGTGCTATTGACTTAATAGATAATATTTTTTATCTCCTAATTTTCTGCTACTTCAAAAATTGCATTTTTCATTTGCAAACTACGACCGCAATTAAGTAATATGTTTGTTGTACGACTTAAACATGCATTTATTTAAATGATAAGTTGTACATAATTGTTTGCATCATTCACGGGCACTTAGACACCGTTTACATCAATTTATATGCAAAAACTCAGAGTTGTATGAGTCTATTTTAAGCATGGCAACATATTAATGCTCCTTTCAAATATTTAACCGTCAACAAATCGAACGCTAGCTAACATACGTACATCCAAAAGTGCTTATCTTTAATGTAAATTTGCTGCGCTTACATGATAGTAATAAAAAAAGCTTATATAAAGATATACTTCGATAAAATGTTCTACATATATGAAACATTTGTTATACGTAAACAAACCCCATGCATAACGAGCAAATATGTTATATTGAAAAAATGTAACGTTCAGATGGAAAGATCTCCCAGAATCAGTTTTAGGATTTATGCTTTATTAAGACTGGTTATCTTGTATTACATATATGGTATGACGCATCTAAAATAAGAAATAAACTTAGATCAGCGCAGAATCATCCATTTTCAGACGGCATTCATTTAGTACAGCAAACTCAACTCTACTCAGAGCTCGAAAGGTTTTAGATTTCGATACAAGCTGAACAGCTCTGAAAGCGCCCTTTTCGGATCTTTCAGCCTCTGTCAAAAGACAGATCGCAGGATCCTGCAGCCGTATGACAACCGTCTTTGGCTGTGTGCAGAAGGTTATCCAACGGTTTTGCAGCATTAAAGCCGCCAACTGCGCGCAGCTTAGAGCTTTAATCCGCCCGTTTTCTCGCGAAATACTCGAAATCAAATTTTATGCGCAACCCTTGACGTGTAAGGGTCGCCATTAAACTGATAACGCGGCTGCCAAAAATACATTTATTCAAAAGATAAAGCGCCGGCGAACAAAATATTGGGAAACACTGCATTAATGATTTACTGCAGCCGGCTGTCCGCTGGAAAAGTTCTCGGCTACATGCGAACTAACACAGCAGCAAAACAATTTTTCTGATTAAACGGGTAATACCTGAGCAAATTTATGGTGGAATTTTGTTACATACAGGTAAAATATTTTCCGGTGCCGACTTAACGCTGCGTGGGGCGCCGGATCTGCAATGAACTCTGGATTAACCTCTGAAAATTAACTGTAGTTGAGAGAAAAACAGCGCTTGTATCGTTAGGAAAACAATATTTTTTATTTTTAATAAAATACAGAAATATTTAATAAAACAGTTGGTTTCTAATTGTGGTTAGGACGTGACAATGCGCTTGGAAATTCGGTTCTTTGTTCTAACTCGGAATCTTTTGATGTACTTTTAACTATGTAGGTGGAAAATATGAAAATTAATATTACATATAGAGGATATTTATTAAAAGGGCTTTAAAACTGCTAAACATACTATTCAAATATACATTAAAATATTAACCTCTGTCGTGAAAAGTATTATTATACCTTCTAATCTCAAAATAATAATAAATATTGTTGACAATTAATTGTTTAATGCGAGTGGTTCTGCCCCAATAAATCAGTAAAGATACCGGTTTCATTTTAAAGTTCACTGGATATTAATAAACGGGATCGTGTTGATTGAGAAAAACTACCAGTAATGTTTCCATTCGACCACGTCATTCTAATTAATTTAGTAGGTCCATCTTCCTGTAGTCTATTATCACACTGCTTAGAAATCGGAATTAATCTACATAAATTAAAATTGCTTTAAGGCTTTTAAGCTGATTACTATCCGTGTATTATTTTCATCGAATACTTTTCTTTTACCCAGTACCTGGTACGCATTTGTCAGAAAAATGGAAAACTTTCTTATTAGGTTTGCTAGAAACTTGATCCGGTGGTATATGTCGAATTAAAATAATCAAAAACGCCAAGAGGGAATTATTAGAATTATGTTTAAAATTATTTTCAAGCAAAGGTACCTAGAATATGATTTTGTAAAAGTTTTATAATAACTAAGAAGCTAAGTATCATTAATACTACATGTTGTGAGACTGACTGCTTCACATTTGAAAAAAAAAATCGTATGTTTTCTCGGAAGATATGCAGGAAACCTAACTAGTTTCGCAATATTACTTTTTTCAATTCGCCTGAACTTTTGTCACAGTTCTGAAAACAGCAATAAATCTGCTTCATGAAAAAAATTTCGACAACCACCAATTGACAAGATCACCAGCAACGAAAAGGCAACCAGAACACCAGAGTAATCTAACCACACTGAACTGATCACAAAGAAATACTTTAAGTATTATATTAAAGTATTTGACTCCTATAAAAATTTGTAGAGTCATAGAATTTTAGACCCAGTCTGCACTATTCCTAACCGGCAATATGTTGTTTGAGCTTATTATGTGTTAGTAAACATTACATTTTCTTCAGGAATGATCGTCAATGCCTCATAGGAAAATCACTAACAACTCTGTGTACATAAAATCAACAAAATCGAGTCTTAGCCCTTAGTATAATTCGCTAAACAATGTTTCTGTGCACGAATGTTTACCTTCGCTATTTCAGTTCCCACCTCTCTGGTTTCACTATAAAAACCAAAGAAGCTTCCAAACTCGTTAAAGTCAGCAAACATTCGTAAATATTAACCCAAAACCCGTATGACTTATTGACTTGTCAATCAGACAGGTTAAAAACATACTTGTCCTATACATTGATTGCCTAGTGAAGGTGTAAAAATCCCAGCATTTCATTTTAAAACGTTACAAACACTTCAACACATCAGCTCAAGAAGCTGTCTGAGAAGCACCACATAAATAAAAACAGAATCAACAAACTTTCCTCCGGATTTCATCAAAAACCAAATTCAAGAAAAAAAAAGCTGACAAAAAGGTAGCAAAGTACAAGAACCTCTCTCAAATTTGAGGTTAGGAGGTTAGGTTTTGCGTCAGTTTTGACCCAGACTGACGTAAAACCTAACCTGCTAACCTCGAATTTGACATAGACTTACACTGCCACCAGCATATTATTCATACAACAAATATTTCAAAGCCAAGCTTGATTTCATTTTCGTTTGCTCAGATGTTATTTTCAACTTAGGGTGTTTTTGCTTGTTTTACGACGATTTTTTCTCGGTGGCATCCTTTATTAAATATCCAACAGTAATCAGCGAGCAAATTGAAGCTCTATTTACTAGTATCGCGTCTCCATAGCAGAAATGTTGTGGTGGAACCGTTCCCCATGTTCGTCACTTACAGTACCCCAATGTCCAGGAAATTTTTTTGAGATGAGAATCCAGAAAGTGAATTTTTAAAGACACGTTACATCCCATTTATTTGTGGGCATTAAGGAGTTCAGTCACAATATCTGTAATTTTCAGCTTTGAGATCCCCAAGAGTACTTGTAACAACTGATTTTTAAAACTCTCCAGGCTCTTACTTCAAATTCATTTAACTTGTTGTTTAAGTCGCTCTCATTAATTAATTCTCGTATTGGTGGGGCTACAAATTTGCTTTCTTTAATTAACTCTTGGAAACTTTGGTTTCAATTCGTAGGATAGAAACAATCATTAACGCAATATTTTGCAAATAAGGGAATAATAAAGTGTAATTTAACCGATCTAATCGGTCACAAACATGAAGTGAAGACCAAAACATTTAAAAATTAATTGCTGGATTGAAAAATAATATAATAACTTTGATGGTACATGAGACACATCCAAAGTTCTAATCTAATCTTTGACATTGACAAAATCAGCTCAAGTAAACAGTGACTTGAATAATTCAGAATAATTGCCCTAAATAGGTAAGTTCCAGGATATATTACATTTATCTGAATATGAATAAAATTAGGTGTTCGACGAATACATTAAAATTAACATAAAACACTAAGAAGTTAGAAAGAATTCCATATTGTAGATTATGTCAAAGCTTAAGATTATAACGCAGGCAGCGAACTAGGTTAGAGTAAAATATACCTTCTGTTCCTTTATCACCAGGTAGCAAGCAGGCATTCTAGAAGGCGGTCACAAACATAACGCAAAGCATTCGAAAATATTTTCCGGTGCATGAACGCCTGTTTCATATTACAATCTTCGGTTGCAGGTAAGATATAACTCGGCTATGGGCCCAAGAGTGGACTGACATCGGGATTTTCTGCAGAAAGGAATTTCCATACACAAATCGTCAGGCGATAAGGGGGGGGGGGTATAGCTTACATGACCAAATGCTTCCCCTATAAAAAGCTAAAAATTTGGGAAGCTTAGGAACAAAACAAATAACACAACAGAAAGCTAGGGCCTACCGTCGAGCTGTTGTACTTTGTTTGCCAAAATCGTAACCTGCTTCTGTCAGGTACATTTCCAGAATATGTCTGATTGTAAGAAAATTACGAAAAATACTTCAATATTTATTTCTCAAACATGAATGTAAACGAAAATCAAAAGTAAATGGAACATTTGGAATAACAAATATAGTTCACATTTCCATCCTTCCTGACTCTATACAAATCGGTAAACGGCAGAGATAATAATCTGTTTGGCAACAATTTTGGAAAACCTCGAGAGCTTAGGATAGACTACCAAAGTACCTCGGAATTTGGAAAGTTGTTGAAAATAGCTTTAAACTATTTAAGAATAATTATGTATATAGAAATATGAAACATGACTTATTGTATATTTATATGCAATTATATAAATTTTTATAAATGACCTTTAACTCATCGAAAAATACAACTCACTAAAGTTGACATAATTTCATTTACACTATGAGTTGTTTCATATGAGCAATTTTTATTGAAAACCCTTCTTGTCATTGACCTTGCAAATTTTTTTCTTTAAATGAGAATAATATATACAGGCCAAGATGGCCTGTACATATTGTTTAAAACTTGATTCTGAATTCAGATGAATTTCTTAAAAGATAAAAGGTATTATTTCCTTTTTTCTTCATTATCCGATATAAAGAATAAATGTATGTATCTGTAACCACATCTAAAATAATTCTATGTAAAAATATATATTTAAAGCCAAGACATTTATAGCCCGCCAAATAACTGAGCAAATTCTTTTGTCGGCCATCTCTGATCTTGATATTGCATCACTTTTTTTCTACGTATGTCGTGCTCTTCCATTTTTAATTGTAGCGCGTGCCAACGCATATTTATTCTGTGGCCATCTTTCTTAGTACGAAACCGTAGCACATTAGCTTTCTTGCTTTAAGGCTTTCTGTAATCATTTCTTAAGATTCTTTTGCAGTTCTTTGGAAATTCTGGTTAGCAGAAGTAGTCACACCTGCGACTCCATCATGCGTATAACATAATATATTAACCCTCATACCATGCTGAAAGCACGAGTTTAACAGATTAAGAAGACTGTACAAACGAAAATTTCAAAGGGTGCATGGTAAATATCGCTCGATGCCACACCCTCAACCCTGACTATCAAAATATATAAGAAGATTGATATACATAAAGAAGATGGCTAGTAAAGGGAACCAAGGCCAGGTGAATATGTGAAATGAAAACAATCAACCCAATGGAAGCAAATCAGTGCCCGTGGAGATGAAAATTAGTTATGAAGGACGGAGAACCGATTCATAGTCAACTAAAAAGGCTGCCTTTTAGCAGAAAGGAGATAATGGAATACTAATTATTGCAAGAGAATATTTTGAATGGAATAGTAAAGACACCTAGTTGCAGATTACGGTGAGTTTGATATTCGATCAATGAAAACGCCGTTGTGTATACCGGTTTACCTATGTACCTAATTTTTGATAATTTTTGGAATTTTCAGTTGATGTTCCTTCTTCAGAGTAGTGTTAATTTTCGGTGTGCCGAATTGATATCTTTGGAGTCTTGAAACTACTTCCGATGCTGCAAAGAGCATTTTTGGTGGCTTCTTATAGTGATGCGGAGTAACCCATAATGTGGTGCAAGTTTGGTTATATTGGTTTGTTGGTTTACTGCATGTGTATGTTAAATTAGGATTTATCAGTATTTGGAATTAAATACCTTCTCGATTTTCAATTAATAATCTTGGTATCTCCATGATAGCTCTAAGGGACTAGTAGTAATAATTTGTGAATGCCGATGAAGGGTGTCCACCGACTAGAGTTGTACATGTGGAACGTACATTTCGAACATTATATTTTGTTAAACTCAAGAAATAACTTTAGATTAAGCGCAGCAAAGGGAACAAGACGCATCTACTTGATTAAAAAAGTACTTGAAGAGATGTTATCAACTACGTAGGGTATTAAAAATATTGTAAGATTTTGTATCAATAAAGAAGATATTCAGGTAACAATAAAAATCACAGAAAAAGTTGAACTATAATAAACTAAGATTTCCTGTTCGATATTTCAGATTACACCAGTTCTTACCTTCACTGCAGAGTATTTCGATTACTACTTTGTTTATTACCAGACAAAGAAGGCTGATCTCAATCGCTTGTTATATTCAACTCAATTCGGTTTTGTAGACTTACCTGCAACAAATAAGACACATTATTGATACATGATTTTCGCTTCCTAAAATAGATAAAATATTTTTAATTATAACAGTGCCATGACAGTTGTAAGAATAACTTTATAGTTACATTAACCTCGTAGGGGTGTTATTATATTTTTGCCGTTTTCATTAACTCCCACCAACGCCCAATAACAGATACGACGCTATTGCAACACCAACGTACAAGTTTATTCATCAAGACGTGAATGAGCAAACGGTATGTATCGGCCAAAAATTGTCCTCTCCCTACACTTTGTGTTTATAAGTGTAATACACCCTAAAAAAGGTCTGACCGACGAACCTTTTTGTCTTTTTTATAACAGGTTCTGTGATCACCCTAATTAAAGAGTCGTAACTTAGTTAAAAGGTTTCAAAAGCGAAATAATATGAGCAACGTTTTGCATAAGGTATCCGTAGCAGTATTTTGAAACAATTTACCCTCTGTAGAATTTTATTATCCGAAAAGGTAACATAACCAGCAGACTGAAGAAAGGAAACGGGTTTAATAAAAACAGCTATGGAAATCTTGTTTGTTTTTTTAGGTTCCAATACTGTTTGTCAGCGTCGTCCTTTATCTACGAATAAATTTCGAGCATAGCTTTGTTCACGGTTAAATATTAGACAAATCAGAAGAAAATAAATACAAATATTCACATGCTTCCCTTAACTTTAGTTATTTGAAGGTGAATTCATGCAAAAATTCTGCTCTGATGAATTTATATTCTATCTCTTAAAATTATTAATTATTATATTTTAGTAACTAAACGGTCTTCTTATGTCAGCGTAACCGTTGCCGAAAGTAAGAGAGAGGTAAGTATAATAGGACATATGTATAGAATATAAATCTAGGGCGACTTTTATTTATTGGTTTTCTGCTATTCCATCCTACTGTTTGAAGCTGCATATTGCAACATATTTAATGTATGTTCAATCATGCAAAATTTAAATGCACCTTCACGTACATTACGAAGAGGTAGCAACTATCGGTAATGCTTTCACTGCTATTTTATGCAAGTAATGCTGCACTGCCTCTCCAGTTTATCATATAATTCCCTGCAATCTCACGCGACTGGTATAAAAAGAAATCACTTCCTATCAGCATAGAACTACAGATACACCCACACCGAATAGAGAATTATTCCTTTTGTTTCCACATATTTTAGCTACATCCCTCGAAAGCTTCGACGAATAAGGCCCTTTATGTTTCATCTTACAAGCACCTCCAGAATAAATCTATATCTAATAGGGGCACGGATATCGCGCTCAAATTTAAATATTAAAGCAACAATTTCGCTCTAAGCGTTACACAAGAATTTCAATCACTTCAGTAGCCTTGCGTACATAATTTATAAGAAGGAATCGCTAACCTGAGTGCGAAACTTTTGCTCGACGTGCAAGCGTGCTTTGATGTAAATCCTTCATGATGTGCACTTAACCAGTAAGTACTTTCCGGTTCCATAATCTTTGCCAGGGAGCATTTTAAACGAAACGGTGCTGTGACAGAGATAGGGTTCATGTCCGCGAATTTTTGGTTACCAGGATTATAAACCCCTCATTTACTTCGAATTCTTGATCCAAATAATATAAAAATTTCGTAAACTTGACTAAAAATCACAGATAGACTTTTAATTAGAGCACTAATGCTGCTTGCTCATGCAACTTATTACGACAAACTTGATTAAAGACAACATATAAATTAGTAAAGCACTATGTAGTATGGTCACATTTACCTGTAACTACGATGATCTCTACAGCAGGCTACAGTTAGTAATCGTTAAAATGTTTTCTTTGTCCGATTTCTTTTATGTACTTAAGCTACTTTTTGTTGTACCCTTGGCTGAAGCTGGAAAGTTAGCAAGAGAGTTAATGACGACCTGTAATTTAAACTTCTCAAAACAGAGTTAGGTAAAAACTTCAAGTATATCGATCTCCATTTGTTTGAGTTACTCAACTTGGACAGGAGATTTTTATTTCCCAGCACTAAAACAGAATCCCTTGTATGATTTATTTCGACTAGAGTCGGAATTAATTTTGTTGTGTAGAATATAATTTCGGATTGCGTTCTTTTAATTGCTCTTCAGAAATTTTATTAGAATATTCTTGGTTAATTAAGTAAAAGGTTCTTTAAAATGTGCTTGGAGAATTTTTTTATTTGAAGCTACAATCGTTTATTTTAAAAGTTTAGGTCAAACTCAAAATCAATTCCAGGGTTCGATTCATTAGCAAACTGCAACACGCTTAAAAAACCAAAACAGGGAGAAAACTGGTTATTTGCTTAAAAAGACTTTAAAATTGAAAAATTGTAGAATATATGATGATGAACCACCTCTCATTCAACCATTTTAAGACAAATGTTAACACAGCAAATTTTCCAAATTTCAAACTCACTGCAAAGCTGCATTGTTCGTATCATCAAGGATTCGTCCCGTTCTTCAAGTACTTAAGGTATATTCAAAGTCTGTTTTACTACTAATCAGTACATTTCATTTCAGAATGAATTCGATGCAATTCAATGGCAGAAGCTCTTTTCCAGTGTGAGGGTTACAATTAAGCAGGCGAAAGGTGTGACGAACAGACACATTAGTACTAGGATTTACAATGATTTGATCGTCCTATGATTGATTAAGGATCCACGAAGGATTAATTGCGACAACTCGAATGTTACTTGCAGCTTATATAAATCCAGGGACACGTCAAACAGTGTGGCGACGATATCGGTTCCGTTCCTATGACATTCGCGGCTAAAAGTTAGTTGCTTCTTAAACACGTCCGATCTTGGTTTAACCAATTAGATTACAGCAAATTACATACATTTAACACGATTTTATAGGATAAACTCTCTTTCAAAACGTGCGCCAAGAGAACCTCCAAACAGTGCCTCTTACAGCTTCGAATCAATATGAAGGATCAATATTCCAAAATGAGCACAGGAAACAGTTCTCCATCTAAACTAGAAGTCACAAAAAAGATGTCAGTTATTGTAAATTTAAAGTTACTAAAACAGTCAGTTCTGTGCGTTTTAAACTTCTTAAAATCGATCTAGAAGATCCGGAAATAGACAGTTCGTGATTGTTTCCAGTACAGAAGATCTAAAAACCACCAGCTGAAATTTAGATGAGAAGGGAAAACCCAAATGGGAAAGCCCATAGGGATTTTAGATCGAGCTTAAGAAAGGAGTCTTGTCTTCTCTGTCTGGTGGAAAAGGCGAAACTATGTTTAGACCATCTTCAACATCGCTACCAACCGACCGTAAAACAGTGTGCATACATGTTCATCTCAAAGAAAAAGTGACATAGGTACCATATAGTGCCCAATCAAACACTGAATATAATCAACCTCGAATTACAGAAACTAGTTCTCTAATCCTAACTAAGATTCCAGACTTAACAGTTAGAACGGCCTGCTAATAATCATACAATATCTTAGTTTGTAGTTATAGCAAGTAGAGGACAATAGCGTCGACATTTCGGTTATAGATCAGTAACAAACATGATTCATATCTTTCTTCGGAGTCTAATAATCATCAATATTTCAATTACTTGGTAAATGTTGAATAATCCGCAAATAACGAGCATAGGATTTTTAGTACCGTTGCGTTCTGTGATTAAATATTTAGCATCACAATAATAGTTACGTGGGCTTTTAGCAATTTTTTAAATTTCTAATCTATCAGAATTAAATTCTACCCATCATTTCAACCCCTTCTCTTGTTTCATATACAAAACTCATCTGACACTGAGGTTCACACTTGGTACTTGGTACTTACATATTTTTTGTTTAATGAAATGTTCTCTTTGTGGAGTCAGTTTGAATGTAATAGAGATGAAGTTTAAATTATATATAATATTAATCAAGATATTATACATAATAATAATTATAGTTTGTAACATAAGATAGTTAAACCGAACTAACAGATAGTGGGTAAAATATACCCTGCGCTCGCCTTCATGTGATAAATATCCGCACGCGTCCACAAGGGTTAAACAAATCGACAGAAGTATCAACACAAATGGGGAAAATGTCTAATTTATGATTTGCTGACGATTTGCTTAGGATTTAACGGAGATGGAAAAAAGAGCGATATAATAAGCAAGTATATTATGGATTTGCCGTCGTTTGAATACTTGACAGTATATTTAGATTTACGCTACCTCAGTATGTAAAAAACTAAAGTTTATCACCACTGTATTTTGCTAAATGTAACTTACCCACGGACCTTTGCACCGCTATACGTCAGCTCACAACAATAGTTTATAACTTTCTAACATAAATAACCAATTTGCACGTTTATGTATAATGTAATCATTAATGCACTAATCTTTTCTATCTACACATGTGTGGTAGAAACGTGACCCGTTAAAAAAGGAGATGCCAACCGAATAAGCGATTCCAAATGTGGGTATCCCGCAGAGTACTCCGTATCCTAGAAAAGTTCAAAATAAAAACCAAACTTACTGCAACAGTTAATAGAAACACGCTGATATACTTCGGCCAAGAAGTAGAAACACTATGGAATGACAGATTGTGGAAGACAATGTGTAGGAAAAATTATCAAGAGGACGATCACTAATACGGTGGACTCATCAAATTAAATCAATAACTGGAATAAATTCACTGAACTATCTCACCACCCACAAGATAGAGCAACATAGACCGAACTAATAGCTCCATTACTATGATCTCACCACGTCCTGAAGGATAATGATGGACAGAGAAACACTATCATATAATATATTTAAAGTCGAATTAGGTAATTTATACTCTAAATCGGGCCTATACTGTAGGAGTGCTCACTTGATTGGTAGGGCGGGAAATTGTGTGCAAGTGATGTGCCTGTCGCTGGGCACGAAAGGAAGTTATAAGAGGATAGACCGCCCTTTGCCTCTAAAGTTGGGAGACGTCGAAAGTGCGCTTTAGAGCAAGGCGACGACGTACTTCTCCGCATACGAAATCCAGACAAGTACGGAGATACGTACCTACACGCAATTAGTAAGGTTTGTTGATTTTTTGCATGAACCGTGCATTTCCTAAGACTGCACAACGTCGCTTCGCCTCTCATACCAAGGAGATGATTTATTTGAATGCGTTTGCAAGAATTTTGGCGTTCTGTGATTTCAAGCATCAGTTCAAATCGGAAGTATCCGATTTCATCGCCATGCACTGCAAAATAGTGGAAGCCATTGCTGGTATTTAAGAGGGGCGGGATTCAATGTGGTGTATAAGACAATTCGCCGTATTGGTTAATTTTAAATGTATTTCAGACATAATGTAGATACTAGTTACTTTATCTGAGAATTCCATTTCATTGTTCTATTCGTTTTCTATATTCTTCGATTGAGTAAAGGTATATTATTTTTATTATTACTATTAATCATGCTATATTGCGCGTAGTTTTTTATTTTATTTATTAACATTGTTTAGGTCGTTAATGGTCAATTATTTTAGTGGTCTACTTGCTTTCATATTTATTTATGTCTGTTTACGGCAATTAACTATATATATTGTAATACAGCGATTGTGAGCAAGATTTGCTCTTATTTGAGCAGAACCTTGTAGCATATGATTTCAAGTTTTGATCTGTAGTGGGTCAACTGTCGGTACTATGTTTCATTGATGTACCTACCCTTTTCATTAATTGAGTCAAACGTGAAAGGTCTCTTGCTATAAACTGAGCTAGCTGGCAACAGAAAAGGCAATGGTTATACCAAATTAAACATAACGACGCTTGATTTCAATACGACTTGTAACGGTGGGTTCGAACTACGCCACGTTGTAATCTGGTCGTTAAGTAAAAGAGTCGTCCATTCGACTCAAATAACTCAACTTCCTGCCTATTGATTTATTAATGTTTGGCATTAACGCAAAATACCAGGTGATAAATCAGTATGTACGAGACAAACCCAAGGTAGAATACGAGATAGAATGGGTAGTAAAACTGGTGATAAGGGGCAGGTCATATTGTAAAGCCAGATAAGTTATTAACCAAACGGCCAACTGCCGTGAAGTAGAAGAGAACAGATAGGACAATTATATGAGCAAACGATTCAGGCAACTATGTAAAAAAAGTTACAAACAGACAATAATGAAAGAATCGGGGAAAGGCTTATAGCCAAATCTGAATAAAACAATAAGAGAAAGAGACAGATAGAAAGAGAAAGAGAGAGAGGGAGATAGAGAGAACGAAATGTGCAATGTGAACTGTCTCGCTAACGTTTTTAACCTACAAATGGTCAGTTTCAGATTGCGCTGGATTTCTAGAAATTTATTCTAATTTCGTTATATTTGAGTTGCTCAACGCATTCTGCATCTTTACTGAACTCAATTTGATCATTTAAAATGTTAGTTGTTTAGATCTATACGTATAGTTGAACAATTATATGTTTCTGTTAATTCATTCATCGATTAAATAATCAGCTTCATATTTGTTTCGTTCATTTTGTTACTTAGACATTACCGTTGATTGTATCAACACCGTTCGGAAGCAAAAGTGTAGCAACTCAATCGATGAAAGCGTTAAAATTAAAAATAATAATGCGTCCAGATTTAATTTCTGAGTAGGCATTAGCTAATTTTCGGTATTGCAAAATTTTTGCTATTTCATATCCCTTAAATTGACCTACATAATTTTAATCGTCTGAACCACCAATTGCAATTACAGTTTTAACAATAGAGACGATGTTAAAAGAACTTTCAGGATGAAACATGGACTACGAGGGTTTTCATCCCTCAGTGGTTTCGCGACGAGCGATATCTGTCGTTATTACCATTATCAGTCTTCATCGATCCATCACTCGATAAGAGTCCTTTCAAGAGCTCTCTAGTAATGGCATCCTTGCCATCCCTCAAATAAATTTCTTAAATTCTATCTCCAATACAACCCTTCGTCCGCTTCCATATGGCTATTATGGCAACAAAAATAAAGCAAGCATTGCTATTTACACTAAATTCAGCAACCGTTTAAAAGGGCCAAGGTACTAGTATATTCCCCACAAGCGACTAGGTATATCGGCCAATATTTTTAAGAGGTATCTGCTCTATCCTGCACCTTGAATTTCTGTAAAATTGCCAAATGAAATATTAGGGTCGACAATAATTTCTCCCCGAGTATAAGGCACAGCGTGAGGGCCTAGTTCGTATTAACGTGTAAGGCAACCACTTTACTCATATAGATCTGGCATAAGGCCTCCGTATAAACTGCCCCTAATGTTCCCTTGACTAATTGACCTTCTAATATGATCTGGCGAGATAATTTCCCACGTCTCCTCAATCCCTGGCTTGGGTGTGCCAAGCGAAGTTAACGGTTATCTCTCTGAACGAGGCGACTTTCTTGAATTTCCTTCCGACGATTCGAAATGAATTTAGTTCAGCTAAACTATCTATTATCGGCAGCCCGTAGAAACGACTGCAGTCGCAGTAAATGTTTGTAGAAACAGAAACTTATGAAATTAAACTACTTTCAGCTTTTCAAATTACTGAATTGGTGTTGCTGACAACTAGATTGCCTTGGATAAATTGCAAAGAGTTAATCAAGTGAAGTAAATGAGGGTTTATTATATTTCACACAAAGATTTAAATATCTAAACTCAATTATAAAAAAATGAATTTTAGGCATATATCACCAAATCTTAGTTGGATTGATTCCTTTGTGACAATGCAATATTTCTGCTATTGCTATAGTCTCTTGCAATTACAAATAGCAATAATTGCATGAAATACATTTTAATACAGCACCATTTCAGAAATGAGAATTAGTTATTTGGATATCTAAGCCACTAAACTTTTAAATGATCATCACTTGATTATAAGCAACAGTGTCAAATATATTATCTACAACTAAATGATTCATTGCTTTTAAAGATGTTGAATTTTTAATAACTTTTAAATATGATTGCCAAGAAATTTAAGATATTAAATTGTCTTAAGGAAGTACTTTCAAAATATTAAAATCATTTGTGGTATGTTTTGTAAACCAAGATTTTATATTTTATATACTCTTTTTGTCGCAAAGACAGTACAAGAGCACTCGTTGTTATAATACTCTACGCATGGTTAACAGTTACAGCTGAAGGATTGTAGGGAAACATATAAATTCCTGAAGACATATTGAACACTGAAAGTAAGATATGTGTAGTTCATAATCATTTACAAGAAGAGAAACAAGGGAAATATCAGAGAGAACATCGTATAGTGCAAAAAATTTGAAAATTTTAATACCAAGCAATTTACTACTTTTTAAGGCAATAAGCCTTAAGACGAATGTTAGGCTTGAATCTCCGCGACCATGCACGAAACGAAGAGATACGTAAGCGATCTAAAGTAACTGATGTGGTAACAAGAATCTGTAAATGTATAATGGAGTTGGGCCGGTTAGCTTGCCAGGATAACGGACAATTAATGAACTCACCGAATCATACAGCAACCGAAATAGATCCACGATATGAAAAAAATAGTTGACACCAATTGGGGACAACAGGCAACAGATCGAGAAAAATTGAAAAGGCATGAACAAGCATACACACAAAGGCGGACACAAAACTAGGGGAATCAGAATCCGAGTATGAATTGATTGCTGAGAATTATGATGATGAAGGCAATAAGCAATTCTCGATAATTTAGGTATAAAAATAACAGAATTGGAGACAAAAGATGTTGAAAATTCTTGCTTGTATGCCATAGTGCGACAAACTGAGTCTTCTGTTGTTCACTGCAAACGAAATTATTAAAAAATGCAGGTTAGATGGGCCGAAGTTAACAAAGGGAATAAGAGCAAGTTTTGAAAGAAAAATAACATAATTTCTAAAATTACGGAACGACTGTCAACAATAAGAAACTTGGTCAGCTGAAGAAATTAAGTAAACCATTCATTCAGTGTTGACGGAATCTCTTGAGCGCAGATGGGAAGTTAGAAATAGAAACCATGCCGTATATCTAGAAAGAAACTCAGCTTATCTGCAACCTTTAAACGATGTTGCGAAGAAAGTAAGTGCAAAACTGATCACCTACAGTGTTGAAACTTAATCAGCCTACTCTATAGGATCAAAGTTGGACAACGCAAAAAAACTCCATAAATTTCAGCGAGGGAATTATTTCTGTGACATACGTCAAAAAGTGATGTATTTGAACGTGTGTTACGGACAGAGTGCGTCTTTTTGGATGCCCAGAGTTGTGCGGGCTTGTTGCTGTAGTTTTGATGGGATTCGCCCTTACTCACGTAGCGGTTTAATGCTGCTCTGGCGGATTTACGAGAAAGTATCGTCTCAAGTCGATTTTTGCCGGATTTGACTCAAATTTGGGGTAAGTCCATTGAAGCTTGTATAGAACCGTGTTTTGAGACGTTCTATATCCTATATTGGGAATTTTTTATAGATGCAAGTTCACCAAATATCCCCTCGGCTGTTTATGTGCGGTTCGCAATTACACATGCAGTCAAAGACTTTGGCCCAGTTATTTTACTAAAACCAGTAATTTGCTAATACGCGGGCACATTCCGTTAAGGGCACAAAACCTACGCTACTGCGCATAGTAGAATTCATGAGATGACAGTATCAACTTTTAGTAGAATTGGGCCTTACGTTTTCAAGGAAAGCAACTCCCATCAGTCAATTCTGACCGCTACGTCGAGATGTTAAAAACATCTGCGAGTGTAAAGTTGCAAAGAATGAAATAACGTAAAGCATGGTCTCAACAAAATGGAGCCAATGCTTAACAGCTAGGCAGACTATTAATATTTTACATTACATGTTTTCCTAACGCCTACTTTTGAGGTTTGGCAACATTAGACAGGAAGAACGCCGGATTTAACAACTTTTATTTTTTTCTTTAGGGCGTCCTAAACGCAAGAGTTTATGGGACATACCCTGAAACAACATTTGAGGCCAAAAGAGTGATTATCATAGACGTTAAAATGATTAATGATAATAAAGATTTATTTCAACGCGTTATGCTGAATCTCAGAAGCAGGATGCAACAATGCGTAGAATGCATGGAACCGTATGATGGACACATTCCGGATACCGTATTTGCGCAATAACAGGGATGTTACCAACTCTTACAAGAGCTTTAAATTACATAGGTCGTATAGCATTATTGGAAATGCAGAATGATCTAAGGTTAGACACAAAACTGATATAGCTGAAGTAAAAGAGATAACATAGTTACAACTATTGCGAGGTAGAATTATAAATGATAATTTATAATAACAAACTTGTACAATAATACCGTTGAGATAATGAAATGAAACAAAACTGTTTCATTGAAATGATTGCATAATTACAATATCCAGAAAAAAAAAATCTTAGAGGAAGAGCACCAGGAAAATGTAGGACTAAATGGAAAGACAAAATTATTTCAGAAGTGTTCCAAATACTCTAGGAATTAAAGTTGGCGTAAATTTTATGAAACGTAAGACCGTGACGTGGAATTTTTCTGATAATTTTTGTATACATACTTTAGGAGTATTAATTAATCCACTACAACGTGTCAATAAAACACAATTTTGGTCGTAATAAAGGATTAAATCAAAATCTAAAGACAGTATTAATAACATTGAATCTTGAACAATATAAATAAATTGTCGGTCTTCTGTAAGAATAAAAGTAAAATTTTTGAAAATTATATAAAATTTCCCCTTTTGCTATAAAATTGTGTAGATATAATAATATTACATGCCATCTATAGTGTGCTTACGTTGAGAACAATATAAAATTTCTCAAATGTACCCTGTTTTTTTTTCGTATTAGCAATGCACTGTTTTACCACATAGTGTGTCGCTTACTAAATGCTTATTGTCCTACATTAGCAATCATCAGTTTAAACGAAAGTACCTTAACCATGTGCTATTAACCGATTTAATTAACTGTAGTTAGAAAGCAACAATAACTAATAAGTTAAAATTCCGAATTATCATGTTGAAGTACCGCGGAAACATCATATAGATCTCTGGTTGAATTTAAATGAATCACCATCGTTCATCGACACTTTGCATTCCAGCCATGCCCGTATGTCGAGGCTCCATTCGGTGGATTTTCCGTACATCCGGGGTAGATTCATGAAGAATATTCGTTGAGGAACTCACTATATTTGAAAGCCCGCTTTTCATCGCTCAACTTTGGCAGGTACCGCCCCGGTATCTGCAACTTTTCTTGGATATCGAATTTTACTGCTGCTCGGGAACTGAACCCACCTTAGTATAAATTCTCTTTGTCATTTCATGTTGCATGTGTTATTCACCGTTACCTTTAAGTATGTTATAATGTGCTAGAATAGGGTGTTGTACTCGTATCATCCATTTTAGCACATGTAGGTCGCTTATTTTTTGTATGTGATTTTAAGTTACCATTGTGAAATAATGCTGAGACATATGCCCGTCCGTAGTGTAGTAACGCTTTGAGCGCGCTGCACCCGCGTATCAATATTATTTTCCCCTGTAGAATTCTTTGGCGTGATGTCTGGTGCCCTTGCTGATATCGCGCAGATGTAATTCTTAGGAATTGTTTTGGGGAACTTTTGTTGGGATCACAGTTGCAAAGCTAACCCGCTCGAATGTTTTATCATGTTTGTGATCTGAATAGGAGTCCTTGAGAGTTATTTCTATTTTTTTCATTTATAAAGCTCAGTGCCAAAAGTACAGAAATGAGAAGTCCAACTTGCGAAATTAAAGACCGTAAAGTTAGCATTTGCAGCGGTTCAGAAATGGGGTTCCAAATCAGTTGCCGAGCACTGCAGAATATTTCTTATAACCAAATGGTTTTCGCTAGTGAACGCCTGTTCCTATCCAGTTAAGACCGGGCCCAATGCGATGAGCTGCTGAGCATCCACTCAACTGGGTTTATAGGTAAAAAATATTAGTGTGAATGATTCCAGTTGTAGGTTGAATGTATAGAGACAATGTTGTAATTAAAATCCAAGCCATTGTAACTGTAGGTTAACCCATGAGTACTAATATTTCACTTAGTGACTCAGAATAATTATTGTCAGTGGATTCATTGGCAATGTTACTGAATTTACTGCAGATTCCTTTCGAATTGTTTCAGGAATTCGTACAGTTTCTGCGAATTACGTATGAAAAATGGTCGCATGGTTTTCTGCCATAAACATTATCGGCATGAAGTATAATTGAAATATTTTAGCAAAAGTGTAAATACGCCTACAAATTCATTCATCGCATGTTACCCCGAAATTTACTTGTAGATGTAAATTATTTCCTAGTTCGGATAAAGAAATCCAAATTGGTTGAATAATTGCGTTAGCAAATGAATGCACGTGCTCTTAATACAGCAGAAAAGTGGAAAAGGCGCCGTAATCTCAATCTTATCAAAGGTTGTATCAATACATTAGGTTTAAGTAGAAAATTGTCCCATTAATTAACTTACTTGTTTGTTAAATTTAACAGTAGTTATTCTAGGTAGTTTAATTCACTGTGCTCACTTTTGTAAAATTCGTATTAGTTATTCAAATATAATCCAAGTTCGCATTTATTTCAACTATCTGAATCATTAATTTTATGGTACTGGACTTTATAAACATACGCTATGGGTGAGGTGAGACAATTTGCAAAAAGTCGCTCGTACTAGTAACATTGGTAATATGTACGGTTAACTCGTAACCAAATAGTCAGCCCCCAAATAAGTAGCCTTCTTTCAGATTTTGTATGTTACTGCTAGGGTATTATTTAATTATTGCAATTTTCAAACAAATGTCATTGGATTATTTCGACAACACCCTTACAGCACCCAATTTATGCGACAAAATTATTACACGGACAAGTGGAGTCTAATTAATGTGTTTCGAGATGAGGGTAGCTTTGTACTTATTTCCATTTAGAACTAAACAATTGAGTTCCAGTCTATAATGAGGTTTTAAAATGTTACTTAATTTAGTAATACTTAAAGAAGTTTTCAGTCAAATCGCCTACTGACAGCGCACTGTTGTCTGGCAAATCAAAAGTTGCCTGAAATGTAAGAAGTTCAAACAACAGACGCAAAAATTGAGACAAGTAGAGAAAGTAGCCGATGCTTCAGAAAAGTAAATGAGGAAAATACGATTGGAAAGGTTTTAAAAGACATGATCAAAGCAAGATCAAATGTCTCGAAGAGACAGATTTATGACGTAGGTAATTTAAAAAAAAACCCTGAATGGCATATTTCCATAACATAGGAATATTTCAAATACTGGATGATGACAGGTCGAAAAAAGTTACTTTTATTTTAAAAGAAAAACGAAAGCGCAATAATAGAGGAATTCAAACATTGCTCTTGACAATCGTAAACATTTTTTGAAATAAAGTCAAACTACCTATAATGTACCCCAAATCCCATTTCCATAATAAATCTTGCAAGTTGACGAAATGTTTAATTTAATAATCGATTTGTCTTCTAGTTTCAACAGGCAGGTGTTTTCTATAATTTATTTTGACCGCGGCTTTTCTAAGTAAATAGCTACGTAATTTGTTCTCCTTTAGTGACAATATATTTGGTGTTCAGTTCTTTGGTTGCAATTTTAAAACCCCTTTTTAATTGTATAAAATCAAGATAACTTAGATAAAGCTTCAAAGGTACAAAGATAAACTCATGTAATCCATCTAGCAGCTAACATACCAGTAAAGGCAGAAATGCAACTTAAACTTAGTGTTAATTACCATAGAATTTTACATACTAAACTGATATCATTTACTTTAAGCTTTAGATATATTTCGTAGAGTTAGCAAAAAACTCATTCTGTTAGTCTTTTTCATTTATCGCGGCTGACTAGTTTATAATCTGCAGCCCATGCACCCTCGCGGTAACTGTAACACCTAGAGGGTGCGTTCCCAGGTAGCGTATCGAAATGTTCACTAAATACATTAAGTAAAAGGAGCCAACAGGTAAGCAACGTAAGTTCTAATAGTCACCGTGGACTGCACTATCTTCGATATGGCTGAGTGCGGGGCTACGTTAAACCTGTGGCAAAACGTGGCACATCCGGTATTAGATAGCAACCGCTAAGACACCAATTGCCAATTACGTCCAAATCAGTAACTGAAATATCAAGGCACAAAAAAATATCCGGGTGTGTAATGCAAACTGCCTAGACTCCCACACTGCCCCGGCGCGGCGCTCAGACTCGTGGATTCTGAGGGGAGGCAAAAGCTCGATGCATATAAGCAAACTAACCACGAATAAATAACATCAATATAAAAAAAGACTGCCAATAGAAACATACGTGTATAACATCAAATCAAGGATAGTTGACTAAAAAATACAAAGTAGAAGAGAAACTAAAAGAGATTCAATGGGATATTTTGCGTATCTGAAGTTGAGAAAGAGAAAGTACCAGTGTATACTTCATCTATGACAGTCAAGCTAGTGGAAACCTAAACCACCTAGCCGAGGCGTAAGACAGAAGAGGTATTATCACCCAAATGATATACTTTTGCACTGGAAGACACATTCAAAACCTTATTCTGGGAAAACTTACGAATCGCTGATAACATCATTCTGATTTCGAACAACGTCGATGGCTTACAAACCATTCTTATACAACTAATAAATACTTATGAAGAAGTTAGAATAATATGTTCATAAAACAATAAAGATGACGACAAATATAGAGAGACTCATCAAGGCGCAGAGAGCACCGGAGAGATGTGTGTTGAGTAGCAGTTTAAAGGACAGAAAGACTAACACCTGGATCCAACAAAAAAGTAAAGTGTGTGTCGAATCGCGTATCGAGCTTAACGTAGAGCTTTGCAGGCCACAATGTAAGGCAGGAAGATGAAAGATGGAAAGTAATTCTGCAGGAGTGGAGGCCGTGGGTAGGAAGAATAACTCGCGGAAGACCCAAATAAGTGTCAGTGTCAGTGGCTGACTCTGGATGGATTAAAATGGTCAAAAATCGAAAGTGTTGGCATAAATTGGACGAGCTCTTTGTCCAAGGATGGACAACAGAGGGCTAAAGAAGAAGAAAAACCAACATAAACTAGAAACTGGGAAGCACCATATTCTTGCATTTGCTAATATATGCTAGAAATAAATAAAAAAAATTTGTTAAGAGTTACAACTATGTTTTTTCATTTATATATATTTTTATTTTCTCTTATATTTGACTGAGCGGAGCAAGGGCTTTCAAAACGATTGGGCGAAAATTCATCTTCATCTCTGTATGTATGTACCTAGGTATGTATGCATCTTTCAGCCATAGCGGCGAAAGTTAGAACTGCATATCTAAGAAAATTTATGGGAACCTTTCCCCCTCGTCACGGGTTTGGAAAAAAGGCCTATGAAGGCCTACTTGCTTGACGTCAGTCTCCCCACAAATAATACTAGTACTACTAATGTACATATGTACCTGTGTATGTAAGCATGTTCCACATATAACTGCGAAATATAAGGACGGATTCATGAAAATTTAAGCAGATATTCTAAAAAGATTTGAAACGATGTTACCAGTCTTACTGGGTTGCACAGTTTGGTGTTAAGAGGGGCAACTACCACAAAAACTGTGGAAAAAATGGCTAGTAATTATATTAAAGAGCCATGTTGGCGAGAAATTTGGCGATTACTACTCTTTGCAGAAATGCTGCTGTAGTTAGGGGCTCCACGGTGTGCGCCTACTACCCACACACGAACAGGGACCAGTATGCACAGAGGAAGAGGAGCAACCCAGGAGTGTACAAACGGGCGCCTACACAGGCCAGTGTTCTCCATAGTACTCTTGCTTTCACAAGAATACTACAGGTAGTTAGCAGAAGTTCTCAGTACCTCCGTACATGACATTTCGATGCCCAGTATCTAGGTTAACTGAGTGAGGATGGATTCGTAGTGGCAGTGGTTGGCCGTACGCTGGTTAACGATCTCGGCTTCGGCCGGGGTTACGGCGAATGAACAGGCATGATCAAAGTTCCGGTGGTTGACCCGAACAGTCACCAACAGGGCAAGCTAGGCCTTCGGAACTATACCAGGTTTAAAAGGGGACAGCAATAGCTGGTCGGCGGTGAGCACATTGTTTCCAGTGGCGTTCCGAACGTACGAGCAAACTTTATCGTCACACACGAATTGTGGTGATATGCTTTAATGCTTGGTGCATCCTAGTCTCAAAAGGCACATCAATATGTGTGCTGTAGTTAGCGTATCTTAACAAAGACTATTACTTAATATGTTTACACCTTACAACATGCATTTTGTAAATTGTTTGCGTTTGGGCGTTTATAATTCTAAAAAAAATCATGGAAACCTTAAAAGAACAGTTTGTATTAGAATCGACCGTATACAACTATATATTAAAGCTGAAGAAATTACTACTGGTTTTTCTAATGGAAGGTTATCTCTTTCCAATCACCACAATCACCAAGTAACTAAACAACTGAAGAAGAATAAACTAGGATTCAAGACTGCTTAGCCTTTTTAAAGGTTAGTTAATCTCTCTCACAAATTCTAAAGCAGTTCATTTGAGTTGACGAACTCAAAAGTGTGCTGCAATAGCAAGGAAGAATTTCTAGTCAGCACTGCTCAGTACTAGGTCGCATAATATAGTGTTACACAACCCTATTCAGCAAAATCCGTCTACAAACGTGTGAAAAAACTTCGGTACTTTGCTCTGTTTTGCTTTAATAATCAAGTCATTAAATATTATTGGTTTATCAGGTGCTTTAATGTATGAATGTAAACATTTTAACAAATAATTTCAATAATTAGATAATTTATTGTGCAATTTTACTCATTTGCCATCTACAAGAGTATGTCTTCAAAGCCATAGTTACTTGGTTGCTAAGAGTGGAGATCGGGATGATGCTTTACATTTCACCAGGAGATCGTTTTCCAAACCAGAATTATTTGGTCTCTGGGGCTCGAGTCCGGGATCTCCCATTAACAAGAAATTCACTGATACTTGGAATCTAGATTCCCTTTGAACTGGGAAAATACTATATCGGTTAGGGTTAAGCAATACAAAAAGTTATTACAAGTACCAGATTGGGCCTGGAAGAACAACCAGAAAATACCATTGGCATAACACAAAGAAGTGATTTCAGTCGCGTATATTTTACTTAACAGGGATGAAGGAATCTCGCCCGATTATTTTGATTTAGCTAAAAATTGCCTGTCAAAACTTATTAAGGAATCACACGAGGTGCAGTAAAAGCTTAAGTTTTGGGTTGGTAGCTATAGTGTATTATCTCTTATTGAGCTAATGACCGGAAATATTATTTTCCCGATACCTTCTGATACTAAATGCTTAATCTTTTAATATGGTGAAGGACTCATGAATAATAGATCGTTACAAAAAAGTTTTAGAGATTTTACTCATCGATTAGTAAACCAGAATTAACTAAAGTAAAGCCCCAATTCCCCATTGAGAGCCCAGCCCTATACATTCACCAACGAAACCACAGTTCAAAGTCTAATCTCATTCCACTGAAAAGCGACTATTTTCTAATCAGAGGAAAGGCTCGAAGTCGTGATAACCGCGAACATAAACCTAGAAAATATTAGTATCTTTCTTGCACCACCGCGAGCCACCGCATTCGGCGCCGCCAGGCGCCGAGCGTCCTTTTTCAGCCGTTTCAGCGTGTTTAAGACATTCGGTCGGATGCGGTGAATTAACTGGGGCTCGTCTTGCGGTGCGGAGGTTGATCTAAGGGGCTACTTGCGCCTTGGGAGGCTTCCCCAGGGGGGTTTCGGCGGTTCTAATTTTCCTAGAGACCTAATAAGCGGAAGCGCGCTAGTTAGATAAGTTGGAATAAAAATGTTTGCGAACGGCGAGTGTACACAGGGGCGGTTTTATCTGCAAACGCAGCCGAGCATTGTGTTCTATGTGTGGACAGGAACAACAGGACGGCGGGCGTCGCGACTCGCGGAACGTGCGGTTAATATATGCGAGGACACGGTCAGCGGATCCACTTGGGACGCGAGTCGGGCATGAAAGAACAAAGGGATTCGCTCTGGTTAGCATAATCACATTACCGGAGGACATCTCTGTCCCGTTCCGAAAAACTAATCGTTCTTTCTGCTGCCGCTGAGGACACTTTGCTGCGCCCTCTTAAGGCTCTGTTTGGGTAAAAACTGTCGCTGATTATCGTTGGTCTCATCAGGAATAATAATTCCAAATACAGAGTGTGCATTTTTCGAGAATATGCATGAGGATCTCTCTTATCTTAAGGGATACAATGGGGGTAAAATCAGGGAAACTGGATAATTTAATACAGGTCAAGATTCTAAACAGAAATTTAGCATAATCCAGTTAAAACTAGGACTGATTAGATAAATAATATACCTAGTAAATTTAGTTATCATCGAAAAATTGCACTACCAGACGTTCTTATTATTATTTGCATTGAATGAATCAACTAACTGTGAGTTGGTTGAGAGAGGAAAAATGCCCTCAGAGGTAGATGTAGCGCAATAATAACCGTCTTAAGACGAGTAGTGCGTGGTGAATACCTACATCCTACTCGAGTTACTCCTGTCAGGTGGAACATGGCGGATCTAGACCCGAGAAGGTCGATAAAAAATCCTTCACTGCCAGGTTAGCAACCTGCTGCGGGATTTTAATAAACGAACACTTGTAGAACTGAAAACTGCAGACTATATGCGTCGGGCACTGGACCGACCAAATCGATGACGACCAAAGCACACACTTGGAATAAACACAAATGCAAACATAAACAAATCACAATAACTTGCTCTAACGTACGGTTATTCAACAACTAAAACCACGAAATAATAGTAGAGATGAGCCACCACCAAATAGACATCCGTGCGCTGTCCGAAACAAAGATAAGGGGAAAAAACACTTAACTATATCAGAATAATATACCCCTTATATATAGCCGCAGAGATAAAGATAAAGAAGCATCATCTGCTGCAGGGATAATAATCTCCGAAAAATATAAGCTGAACATAGATAACATCAAATACGTCAGTCATGGATTTTTAAACTCAGGTGATATTTGAAAATAAACCCATCCATATAATAGCAGTATATGTTCCTGATAGAAGTAAACCGAAACAAGAAGCAGAATAGTTCTACCATCAACTTCAAGTTCAAATAGACAAAATACCCGACCTTGATAGACTAATCAACATGGGATGATACAAGGAGTAAAAGAAAAATATACTTAAGTAACGGCTAAAGAATATATACATTCTAATTGAATTGTGTATACATAATCAACTCCGTAATAACAACACAACCTTAATAAACAACAGCACAAAATCTCTTTCATCGACAACAGAATTAACACCTCCGTAACAGATTACATCATTACAAATAGAACTATACTACCTAACAAAATATTGGACGTAAAAGGTCTAAAATCAGCTAATATAGCGTCAGACCAGAATCTAGTACTTTAGAATATGCGAATTATTAGAGTGTCACGTTAGAAAAATAACACAGAATCCCTATTACATGAATGTGATATCTAGAGGAATTACAGCAACGTATAACAAACAACCTAACCATAGAAGAAGATACGGTAGAATACAGCTGGAATAAGATAAAGACACAATGTATATAGCGCAGCTCAAGAAGCGATCGCAAATTTGAATGCCAAACCGTACTCTAAACCTTGATTCACAGAAGGAATTGAAGAAATCACGCAGGAAAAAAGAAAAAACATTTGCAATACTGACGAAAGTGAACACCTGAAAACATACTGAAATAAAAAATCATCTAAACAATAAAATACGAGAAATTAAAAACGAATATCGCGAAACATTCAGTAGCCAAACTAAACATGACCTGTATTGCATACAAAAAAAGTTATAAAGGTACTACGAGGCATGAAGAAAGCTGTAAATGAAGACATAGGAATAAAGAAACATGAACCAGATAGTTTAAACAACCGCATGCATACATTGCGTCGCGAAAGGAATATAGCGCAGATAAAATAACTTACTTTGGAATTGCTGCCCTGAAGAACGAAACTCAATTTACTATATTGTTTACTACCGCTTAGTTGATCAGATATATAAAAAGTAATCAAAAATTGGATTTTTTCTTTTTCTCCAAGTATTCGAAAACGTTTTAAAATTGGTAGCAAGCTTTGATAATGATTACATTCATAATAAATTGAACTCAGAGACGAGAATTTGGTTGATGGTACACGGTTTTGCCGCAATTAAGTTTGGTTACAATTTTACGAGCTTCGCCTAGAAATCATATCGACTTTTTTTAAAGGAATTTAAATTTGTCTTTAGTCAAATTAATCTCACTATCTAAACTAAAATGTGTGGCTGTAACCACTCGTGTCAGTTTGACAAAAAAAATGCCTCATGCAAGCAGGCGTGATCGTTAACTATAAAACTGACACTCGTGTAACTACGTAAATAGCTTTCCTTGACAATCGATTAATTCAAGTTTCTCGTTTTGTAACTACAAATTAATCCTATATACTTTTCGGACTCTTAAAATTATCTGGTATAATCATCAATTTTTTCTTATGGGCGTCACATGAGACTTTCTTATAGGCTGGATGCTGCACATACTCTTTTTCCATTCTCCGCTCTGCACCACCCATGCTGGAAGAATAGCTTGTAGTGGTAGAAGAAGAAACACTGAAAGTGTTGGAAGAATAAGGACTGAGAGACCTTTTGAAGCTAAAACAGTTGAGGATGACCCCATCCCACCCCCTTTTATGATCGAGTTGTTATGTATCCTGTCATATTTGTTCTTTGAGGCTAAAACCATTGAGGATGACCTCTTCCCACCCCGTTTTATGATCGGCTTGTTATGCTATTCTGTCATATCTGTAGTGGAGCCATAAATCGCAATAACTCGTTGTCAACAGTTAGCGTAAGAATTCCAAAGAAAGGAAGCTCGCCTATAAAATAAACAGTGCCAGTCCGCAATAAATATTTGTGAAATGCAAGCAGTCAGCTTAAGTACCATTAGAAAACTTTCGAGCAAACGGATGCACGCAGTTAAAAAAGGTGATTTGTGCGCGGAATCCAACGGAGAGAAATTATTCAACGTCCCTCGAACTAAAAGGGTTTCTTAAAATACACTTTTCTAAATCAGAAGCGAAAGTGAAGTCACAATACAAAACTGCAGCTGTAAAAATCTAGTGAATTTCAAGTGGTGTCATAAACTCATAAAACCTCCAACCGTTGCGTCCCAAGTGAAAGTGTTGTACCATTGTTGTGACTAGAATAGAAAATCTATTTTGTATATTGTGTAAATTGTGTAACATGGGTATATAAACCAGAGCGATGGGGTTGAACGGGATCAATTGCACATCAGGTCTTCGCCTGTTAAACCACTTTGGTTAAACAGACACGCAAAGTGTCAGTTCCTCAATGCGTTTAATATTAATCTCATACTTAGTGGAACATTTACTTTAAGTGTTTCCACGAGCCAAGTGTCAGATCCACAAACTCTCACATGTATGCTGATTAACAAGACCTATTCGATCCACACGTGTAATAGTATAGTAGCAAATCCGCACATTTAATTTTATGTCTGTAATCCGTTGCGTTAAATAAAGAATATTAAAAGTGGTATAGTTATTCGTGTGTGTAATTTCTAACGAACACCTTAACCACCCACTTTATATCTATTCATTAGCTGTAGCAGTTGCAAGGGCGTTTTCAGAGATATTTTGTTTTCTATTCGCCCCCATATACCACAATACAAACACAAATTAATATACAGCATACATTTTACTTTAGAATTACATAAAAAAGTACTTCTTGAAAAGCTAAATTAAATATGTCCCCTTGCAATTTCATTTAAAGATACCATTTTAAAAATTATTACGAAAGAAATCCCTTGATATACTATTAGAGAAAAACTTTGACTTGGACATACCGTGTGTTCAAAAAGAAACTACATAAGGGTTGGCCATGGAAACTAAAAATGATGTAAACAGCCAGCTTTAGAAATCATTAGCTGCCATTGTTGTTGGCATAAGTTTATATTATAGCCTGCTATGGAAATTCTGAAGTTTGCTGTTCACATTAGTTTTCCTTTCCATGGCCAACCCTTATACAATTTATTTTCGAATGCATGGTATTAAATTTTAAAAGAATCCTCCTTTAAAATCCATTTACAAGATATGTATAAAATATTTCTATCTAAAAAATTACGTTAAAAAATTCGCTCACAACACATCTAGGAAAGTTACCTTAATTGTATTTAAGTGTCCTAAACTATTTCCATACAAACTTTAACTGAAATTCAATTACACAGATTAAATGTACACATGACTCGTTTTATGTTTATTTGCATTTAGACAATACAAGATGACTCAATACTGTACTGTACTGCTAACTAAACCATTAACCATTCCATCACTAAGAGGAGTAACTGAGTTACCTCAAATTTATATTCTGTCGCATATTTTTTAAACTGTAAATCGATACCAATGATTTTCCTGTTAATTCTCTAAAACGTTTCAGTAAACGTCTGTATACCAAAATTATGCAATTGCTTTTATAGATTTCTAATAATTTAGATTTTTGTTACAGTGGTAACCAGTTTACCCCGCTTAACCACTGGCCAGGACAATATGTAAGCGTGTCAAAATCTGCAAAAAAGAAGTCGTATATATACGTTTTAATACAAGAAGCATTCACTTGATTCACTGCTGTCATTATGGCTTGGAAATAATGTATGATCATATCTTTGTCATATAGTATGGCTACGAAATAGTTCCTAATTTATGAATTCAACTACGTCAAACTTCAATTCTATTTTTAAGTGTCTTATAGTTACATTCATAAATTAGAACTATTCCATAGTCACACTAATTCAAAATAGTGTTTGATCACACTATATCTGACTGACAAAGATTTGGAAATAAATTAGGAAAGCGTTTTATAGAAATGTTAATTAAAGGAGTTAATTTTTAGCCATGCGTATAAACATAACCAATCAAAATAGAATTTCACTAATAACAGTCTATGGGTTATCACTTACGTCATAAAATCGCTAAATGAAGGGAATATTTTGACAGTTTCATAATTTAATAGCAATTACTAAAGTGTGATTACTGATCTAAGGGTGGCGAGTTTGATCTCCGGTCTCGCCGATGTTTTTAAAGATAAAAATTGCGGATGAAAACCTCTAAAGGATGTCATCATTTGGAAGTGATGTAAAGCCGTGGATACCTTGAAGAGAGAATAATTGGTTATAAATACTATACTCTACATTTAATATGCCTGTTCATTTACAACCACTGCCTCTATTATTGGAATTAATCGAAATATTGGTAAAATTGTCTATGAACCTGGATTATTGTTATTTTTGATAAACAAATAGTTTGTTTTCGCCTAAAGGTTTCCAAAAGTGCCAAAAACTTGTACTACTCCGGGGGGGGGGGGCACTCAGTTACCCCACTTGGTTTATAAAGGTATGTTGTGTGCCTTGGCCACGCAAGAAGTAATTGATTATATAGATGACTTCTTGAATTGAAGTGAGAAGTTCCCCGGTGTTTATTAGTATTACATTAATGTGATTACTTCCTGAATAACCAAAGATAGTCTTTCTACGCCTTTTTGTGCAATTGCCTGTAGAATTTTCTAACTTTCCATTAGATGTAATGAATGGACAGGCAACTGTAGATTTACAAAGTACGTACCAGTATGGATTTGATGTAACATTTCTTTCTATTTTAATGGATACCAATTAAAATAGATTTATTTCCAAAAAATCTGATGTGATACAAGCACACAACTTCCTTTTGCAGTGATCTTACGATTAGGCAAAAATTTTATTTTGAAGTTTTAAGCATTTGTCAAAAATTTTCAAAAAATTAGAAATTCTGCAGAAACTATACAAAATAGAGTGTTAGCTTAAGAGACAAATTTTCTTTAAAATTTCAAGCTGAATTCAAAAATGTAATAATATACCGGGTGTTCTATTTAAAATAAGGGTTAATAAAGAAATTGCAAAAAAACAGAATAAACCCATTTTAGAGGTATTCAACACATCAATACACTTAAAAATGTAATAAATATGTGAAGTTTCAAAAAAATCGTTTGAGCCGTTTTTGAAATAATCTAAAAAAAGGTTATTAAATTTTTTTCGAAAAAAAATTAATAATCGCAAGAGTAGACACCATACTTCCGGTTATGAAGTTTTCTTCAAAAGCTTGCTGTAGCATCTAGATAGTACAGAAAACTTATTTATGGAGTTTCAACGCTATACCTCTTTTCGTTTTTGAGATATTCTGTTCCCAGACGCACAGACAGACAGACAGACCAATGAACAAAAACATGTTTTTTGGGTTCAGGGGACTCGAAAACGTAAAGATCTATAAAAACTCAATTGTGAATTTTTGAGGTGAATCCAATACTCCAATACAAGTAAAAAGTTATAACTGACAAAAACCATAAAGCTGGCTTAAAAAACGTTAACGTTAATGCTGGTTTTCAGTTAAGATATGAGTTTTTATTTATAATTTTAACTATTTTGTTCAATTATTTATTTCGTTATCGTACTTAATCAGCATTAGGTTTTCAACGGGCATAGCCTAACTTGTAGAAATAGTTTTTCGCTTCTAACCATTATAACCATCTGTAAACATAAACCTATGGAACTAATATCCCAAGTCAAATGAGACATAGTTCTATTTAGTAACGCCAAGCCTTCCACCTTTGGTGGTCACTAAGTTAAACTAAATACCTTGACACTTTAACAAAAGTGTTTAGATAATACTCAAGTAGCTTTGCGCTATCGTCGATAACTGAATTTTACCTAATAGACGAAAACTAAAAAGTGCAGTTGTTACTTCCCTCGTCTAAAAGACGAAGTAATCGCGAAAAAATTACCTTCCGAGATTTTTCAGATCTTCGCGTTTCAGGGTCCCTAGTGACGAACAACAGGTTTTTTTCTATTCCGTCTGTCTGTTTATCTGTCTGTCTAGCTGACTGTCTGCCTGTCTGTCTGCCTGTCTACCTGTTGCCGCTATAGCTCAAAAACTAGTTGTTGGAGAAATAGACATAATGTCGTCGTGTGGAATATGTGGGTTTCCGGCATGAAACCGAGAAATTGTCGATAAAATATATTGTTACGTTTTTACCGTTCGGGCTATTTAAAAATTATACGACGCTTCTTGTATCAAACATTTATTTACACGATTAATTACGACTATTTGCAAATACAAGAATTATCAAAGCAGAACACAATTACTTAAACTACGAACTATTTCTAACAACGATACACTATTTATTTATATGCGCTGGATTAAACATCAACCAATTTATGTGGCTATTTATTCACGACTTAAACCTTAAGGATTTATATAGTTATATTTATTTGTTATTTATTTCACTAGGGTTATATACACACGGTTCGTTTATATCACGCGCGCTTCGAGTCTGATGAGAATTGCCGGAGAACTGATTTCTAATTCCTGCGGCGCGTATTTATATATCCGAATAATTTCCTTCTAGAACAATCCAGACTTCGCTCGTATGTTCCGGCATTCGCGTGTGTTGACCTCGAGTGTGTTTTCGAAAGCGTGAGTCACCCGTTGCACCTGGCTCAAAGGTCGTTCTGGATCGATCCGGAAGGCTGTGAGTCATATTTTCGTAGCGGCTCGGCCCAAGTTCGTTACAATATATAAGGTGAGCACCGTATTACTTAAGTGAAGGCAATATTTTGCACATAGATCAGGTTCTAACCCTTGACGAAAAAGGGCATATTTTGGACCTAACATATACAGGGATAGATAGATAAAGGTAATAATTTCCACTTAGCCCAGGCAAATACAAGGTAAATTTTGTAACAAAGATACAAAGCTGCAACGAATAAGTGCGTTATTTTAAGTGCAGCCGCATGTATTGAGCGGGCACATTGCTTGCGGGTTACTGCTAAACGTTGAAATTGCATGCCCAGTTCGAATCCCATCGCCGGTAATGTTTTTCTAATCTACAAATTGATGTAATTCGCATTATAAAGTGTTTCCGTTCATTGTCCCAATATTATTAGGAATTTTAAGATATTTCACCCCTAATTATCTTTGATTTTTAAAATTATTCAGTGTCAAAACCTTCACTTGAATGTTCTGAGTTGTTTGAAGACTTTTTAAATTTAGTATTACGCTGGGCTCCCTTAAGGAGCCCGTGACATGTCACTTGTACTTGAAGACTATTGTTTTAAATAAACATATGATTTATGTTTGGTACTAGCCGCAGTTGTTTTTTTAGGAAGTACTCTTTATCTCATTTCGCTTTCTTTTCGTCGTAGCTCATGTACCCCGCTTGATTCGGTGGTGCATTTACGGTAAGTTACTGGACCCATCGCCCTTAGCTGCTAAGTCATTATTGCTTATACCAGTAGGTAAACTGATTACGTACCCTTCGTGCGCACGACCCCGATCCAGCATTTTGTTTGAGTCAGCGTTTTGGAACTTAAACAAATTTACGACGTTTGGGTGTAACACACTGGAACATTATACCTGGTTTATGGTTTTGCAATAACAATATGTCATATGCTTTTATTTAAATGTGAAACTTTTGAATAATGCATTAACAGCTGTAAATCAGGAAAAACCTACCTAGCTTGTAAAAATTAAATGTTGAATATCAGTCCCAACTTCCGTTGAAACAAGGCATAATATTCAATGAATTTGAAGTTTTTAGTAATATTAATGGCCTCGATTCTAATCATTAAAAATTATTGTAGTAGTTCACAACTGGATGAAATGAGTTTAACATAATTGTGGTGATTGTCTATGTAGTAAACATCTTACTTCGACACGAAGTGTACGAAGTATTGAAATTCCCTCATATCGAAAACCACACTGAGTTAAATATCTCTAAAATTCGTGCCAACCGACTAATGCACCCACTATACCAAATCTCCGTCTCGGCTGTCCAGATCTTTTGGTAAAGACCCCAGCCCACTAGATCCCTGCCTCGTATTGAGGGGGGTGGGGGTGCCTAAACGTGCTGTGCGGTGTACGTATGTGGTGTACACGATTCCGGTCGCCAGTAACCTTCCTGAAGTCTTGGATCATTTTCATACGATAGGTCCTCCGAAAATGAAGGCAACATCAACTTTTCAGGTATGGTCGTCGGCAAAAAAAATGTTTTTGGGGGTTTTTTTTTTGATACATGACTGGTTCATAATATTTCATGGTACTAGCGAAACGGAGTGATGCTGAGTGTCGAAGTATTCTTGGACAGCACCGAAGGGCGCTTTTATTGGGTGGGGGGTACCGTATATTTTGTATTTCAATTTGTGTTTTTTTTATTATGAGACGATCTAGAATTCGTTGCTGCCATTTCCAGTAGTTACCTGCTATATAGATCAACCACAGCAACACTATCACAATATATACTTCAAATATAATTTTTTCGAGTGCATAATACTTCGTTGCAATGCAGATCTCAAATTTAACATTTTCCTGTTGTAACTGAACAAACGGAAAAACGAATCCATGTGATACAATCGCAATTTGAAGCCTTCAAACTAATTTTAATCCGTTATCTTGTTCAAATATAGAGCTAAAAAGGTAGTAGAGTAAATTTTCCTTTGAGATAAATCTCATTTACTATCTCCTTATTTGAGCCGAATTGTAACAAATTAATGAGAAACAAGATGAACAGGCCCACAGGACTCCTATTTTCCTGTATTGCGTTTCGGGGAAGCGGAAGGACGCGGTCCTCTTTAAACAATCTCGACGAAATAAAGAATCAACTTCGTGAAAAGTTTCGAGCGGGGCATCAAACCTTGCATTAATAAATAAACGAGCCCGAAAGGGTCGCTATTGTACATAAACATAATTTAGTATGTCCCACCGGGAAACGCTTTCGGACACTTCCTTGTGCAATGCGGCCCCTGAAATGTGACCTGGCACGGTTTTGCAAATGCATTCATTGCAAGCGCTCTACAATTTAAATGAAAGCGTCGCGAGGATAATACGCACTAATGTTCCTTTCGCGTTGGCAACTATGTAAGTTGCCTTATTTATTTCCGCCATTATTATCCTTTTCAGTGCTTTAATACCCGCTAAAGAAGTTTATTGTCCCACAGTATTTGCGCGGACTACGTCTGAGTACTACACTATTTTTCAGATTTAAATTGTGAAAACAGACAAGCGAAGGAATTCAAGAAGCCATTCACTGGAGTCTATTCTATTTTTTAAATCGAATAAAAGGAATTTCTCCATTTATTTGATTAAAACAGTTTATAGAATCAAGTGCTCACTAGAACGCTGAGCTTCGCTCAAGCGACATTCTTTGCTTTTATGGAGATATGGAAGGGGTGTATTTCAGAGAAATTTCTAGAGGGTTGTTCTGAAAACCTAAATAAGCTCCCCTTTTATGTCTGATACAAAACATAATCAACTTAAAGTTTATCATTATTTTATCAACTTCTAACAATGTTTACTTCCTTTTATAGGCCCCAAAGGAAAATCGACTAATTGAGGTTTTAGAAACAAAATTGGCCTTACTACAATCTAACCGCCCTGAAATTAATTTACAAATTTCCATTTCTCAGCAGCATTCATTAAGAGCTTTAACAAGACAGATGTCGTGATGAAAAACGTTTGTCTTAGGAATGCGGTTGGTCGGCTTAACTAATCTGCAGTTTCCTACCGAATTGTCTTTATCTTCTCGAGGATTTCGTGAGCAATTGTGTGGATTACATTTTATTTTTCTCGTTTATTGTTGCGCTTATGCCTCCTGCAGATGACAGTGTTCGCCTGAAACATGTTTTATTTCTCCATTTTTAATTTTTATCAAGTTTATGTAATCCTGTTCTTGGAATATTTTACAGACTCTTCGTCTTGATGTCGTGTTATTATGGCAGCGTCTGGTGCAAAAGAGTTCAACAGCTATTGTTGACGACATTTCAAATGTATCGTGCTGAATTACGTTTTCCTTTGGAAACCGGGAATAACTTGACGTTTAAGAGGCATCGGTGGTTACTTGAAATTAGGTGAATAGCTTTCATTTCTAGTGCTCTGATTTGTAAGGAGAAATTTCGTTTTTAAAGTACAGTCGATTTTCGATTCTGTAGCTCAGAATGGGTATATCCAGGCACATTCTAAGATTTCTTTATTTAAAATAATTTAACGACTACTTTGTACTGCAAGAAAGGAAATTGTCACAGCTGTTCAATTGCCCCATACGCTTCATTTTAACAAAAATAAGAAACGAAAACCATGACAACTTGGAATGTTGTGCAGTTGTGCAGTTCCATCCGGAAGATACAAATTAAGATAGAATACATCAAAATTTAAATGAAAGAACATTATGTAAAGTAATAGAAAGAAGTAGAGAAAGACGTTAGAACACTAAGAAACGGGTAAGAGGCGAGAGAAAAGAGAAAATCAGATTTACTAAAGAAACGAGAGGAAAAAATTACTGCATGGCTATAGCAATTATATAGTCCAGCGTGGAGCACAGAGAAGATACCAGACGAATGAAAGTACAACCTAATTATACCCATCTACAAAACAAAAGAGACAAGAAAGTCTGAAATCTAACGGGAAATATGCCTGTTACAGGCAGCTATAAACGTCTAAAACACAGTAGAAAAAAATAAGAGGGGGAGTGGAGAACAAATTCGAAGAAAAAGAGGAAGACTTCCGATGAAAAACAAAATGAAAGGCCACATAGTATCAATTAAAATTTTTTTTATACTTCACCGCAGCCTTCTATAAAAGCAAGAAATATAGAAACCTTTAGAACCAATTGAAATATCGCCAAAATGAATAATTATGAGCATACACGGGGTGTTCTTAAAACCTTCGGTCAAATTTCTACAGCATGTTAAGGATTCTTGCAAGTGTATAGTTTATTAAGAAGTTATAAACCAAATACTAATATAACACACGTTACAATAAATGTTTAAAATTCCCCTTTTCTTTGAAAATACAAACTTCTACTCATTGGATTAATGATTGTCGTACTCTTTCAAAAACTCTTGGAGTGTTTCGAATATATGTAAATGTGTATTGAATGTGCTACCAGAACTCATCCCCAGTTTCTATCCCTTGATAAATGAGAATCGAGCGGAGTTAAATCGAGTGACCTGGGTGGCCATGCAATTGGTCCACCGCTTCCGATCCAACGCCGGGGATATCGTTGATTGACAAAAGCTCTAACGTTTGCACCAAATTGAGGTGGACCGCCAATGTCCAAAAACAACATTCTTATGTGTATTTAAAATGTGACATCCTCCTATAAAAGGGGAAGATCATCTTGCTAAAACTGTAAGTATATTTTGCCATTTACCCTGCGTGCATCCTGTAAGGCCCTATTAACTTGCCGCCAAGATTTCAGCCCAGATATTTATTGAAAACTGACGCTGGAAAGCCTTCAGATATGGCTATTATGGAAGTTGGATATTCCATTGATAGTAAACGAAGCCTCATCAGTAAACCACATCGTTGAAATACAATAGGTTTAACTGAAAGGCTCTTCAGGAATCCACTGATATAACACACTTCAATTTGGTCCATTCTGTGGTTCCAGATGTTGAACCAGGGGTGCATGTCAACCAGTTCGACTAACGTGTAATTATTAATTTTAAGAAAACTAGAACACAATGAACCAAAACTGGAGTTTTTTAGACCTCGGTAGCGGTTGTGTGTAGTTTCATAGTTAGCGAAGGTCGCGTTCTGTTCTAAAGCTGTGGTTCATGTGAGAGCGATACCGGAAAGCAAGGTTGCAAATCATATCTTGTTGGCTACGAATTGCTCCTTCGCCAGTAAAAGTAGTTAATTCGTTGTCATTTTTGTTTTTAAACGTAAAAAATCAGGCAATTGCTGTTATCGTTATTATGGTTATTAGGAGCACTGAACAACAATAATAGGAACAAGAAAGAAACAATAATCGAACAATAAAACAAATTAAATCACCGAGACGCTGAAAGAATCACTTAAGTAAGCAATTGGTAACGCTAAAACAACAAAATTCATATATAGCGCTCGCCCACAGTCTGCTCTTTGAAGCACTTAACTCCACACCAAAGCATTTTGAGATATATGTTTATTGGAATCTTTTTCACTACTAGGGCACGCTGTAGAGATTTGGCCGCATGTTTTAAAAACACCCTTGTATACATAAATGAAAAATGGAAAAGCGCAATAAGACTAAATGGAAAAAATGAGGAATTGCTAAAATAGAACAGGACATAACATAGGGGAACAGTCTTACCCCACCTCTGATCATAATTTTCGCAGACCAGATACTAACGAAAACAAAAACGATACCATCCACGATCGGACATCGTGTTTTGGCCCAGGTTGAAGCTTTCAATATATAGTGTATTCAGATGATGTAATGCTCATATTTTTGACGAAAGCTGAAATGAAAAGGTCATTAAGGTTTGGACAACCAACTTACAGGGAAACTTTATTCAGAAAAATGTAGAAAAAGCTGAAATTATCCAAGTAGCTAGGACAGAAGGAAATAGATAAAGGGTTTTTAATATACAAATATATAAATCAAGAAACTGTAGAAGCAGTGAACAGCTATGGGTACTTAGGTATCGTCTTTACAAAGAATGGTATAATACATATAGAAGTACAGAACAGTAACTATCAATACACTACAATCAACTAATAATAGTATAGTACGTAATCTGCGAAGTAATACCAAAATGAGCATCTAAAATACCGTATCGTTAGTTCGTTGTCAGCCTTATTAACATCCCCACTGTATGGGGCATCCCCTTTGAGAAGATTTATGCATTAAGACCCCAGGGTTGCCTAAGTCGGATTCTAAAATCGTAGTGAAGGCCGTTGGAGTTGCTGGGATTTGAACCTAAGATTTCTGGACCGAAACCAGAAACTTTTACCTCTGAACCACCTCCACTTCCTACAAAAGCCATATATTTGTACCAATATTGACATATGGCGACGAAGTGTGAATTATGCTAGACCAACACAAATTCAAAACAGCTTCAGTAGGGATGACATATCTCAGAAAGATCACAGAAACAACAAGAAGAGACAGAGTGAGAAACAAGAGCATTAGAGGGGAATTATAATTACTTCGACTGGTAAATTAGATAGAGAAGGAATAGTCAGACTAGTATCGTCATCTAAAGAGAATGAAAAAAGAAAGGGTATCCAGAAGAACAGCAAAATGGGAATAATAATAAAAAAGAAAGAAAGGCAGGCCTAGGATACTACACTTAAGCTACATGAGAGCTCTAGTACTATACCAAGGAAACAATATGGCCGCAAAACAGAATTTAATAAAAAAAAAACGTAGTGAAAACTTTAGTTATCACCCTACGCTGTAAAGGCACAAAAGGAAAGCGATAAAAAAGCAGATGAAGAAATATATTCTTGTTTTAACCATGATATCTTTATTGTTCTTATGGACTACTGTGAGCAACCTCGCTTCCTCGAAATTGATGTGTTTTACATTATTAGATTATCTGCATTTCTCAATCACTTGTTTGACTATGAATACATTGTTCGAACATGAGCTACTTTTTCTAAACTTGCTACTTGATCAATTGATATAGGATCTCATTCAGATCATTCAAAATTCAAGATATGTCATTGTTACTATCTTCCTCTGTTTAGGACTATAGATGTTTATAATGCCCTATTAATTGTTTTTCAGGTATTCTATCCAAGTAACGAGTATCTTTTGCTATCTTGGTCGGAGTATATAGCACTGCATCTGTAGGCGTGTACGTCTTGTACTTGGTTACAAACGTTATTATTGGATAGTATATAATCAAATCTGCTTTAAGACTGGTGGGTATAACAACGTGTAAACGACTGTGTACTTTATTATTTGTATTGTTGTTCATCGACTCCGACTCGACTATTTGAGGTACCGAATTCTTGCCAATTCGAACATATGCATTTCATTTGATTAATAATGCATCTGTTTATTCTCTTTATCATTTATAATATTGTTTATCAGTTCTCTGAACAACTTTTCCTTCTCTGTACTAAAACATCTTACACTCCATCCGGCTTAATTTTATTTAATTTTAATTTGCATTTATATCAAATTGTTTGTCTTTTTCACGCTTAGCTTATCGTCTTATTGAACCTTCCAGCTGACTAATATACGAGGCTTGTTCAATTGAAACCTATCTTTGGTCAGGTTAGCCTTGGAAACAATTGTAATCACTCAACTGACGTTTTGCAATGTTAGTTGTGTTTGTAAACGTCACACTAATTAGTTCCTATCATTTGTATTTGACAGCGATTTTAACGACAATGCTCGGCCTCATGTTGCCAAAGTAGTGAAAGAAAATCTACAACGAAAGAAATTGAGGATATTAGAGCATCCACCCTATAGTCCCGATTTATCGCCCTGCGATTTTCACATCTTTGGGCCACTGAAAAAGGCGTTAAAAGGTAATCGTTTTCAGTCGGACGAAGAAGTACAAAATGCCGTAAAAGAATTCTTCAAGCAGCAGCCACAAGAATTCTTTAAGCAGGGTATACATCGGTTGGTGAAACAATGGGATATGTGCCTTAATTGTAGTGGTAATTATTTGTAAATATATTTGCCAATAATTTTTTTCTGGACCAAAGATGGGTTTCAATTGAACAAGCTTCGTAAAGATCTCGAGTATGTGTAAGATTCACCATAACAGAATGTGGGTCACATAGTTGCCATATTAGCGCTCCATGACTTGCAGGTGATTTGTGGTCAAGGTTTTCTTCTTCTAACTTTGCCGATCCAATGTCTCACTACAGGGCATACCTTCTGTACGCCCTAATAAGGAGTATCTCCATTATCAATCATTCACTCTCTGACCGAAGCTGACTTGTTATGTGGGTCTGCCGCCTTCCAAACCGTTCTGTTTGTCGTTGCCCGGCTTCACCTGTAACCTGAGGCAGAGGCCCTTGCAGTGTGTTATCAGCCGGGTCAGATAAACTCAGGTTTTTGCAGAGATGTTAGGTCTTCTCCTTTGTACTGGATTGAGACAGTTTACCATATTCACTAGGCAAAGACAACATGGAATTGTAAATTCGAGTATATTAAAACAGTTTTGGGCAGTTGGGAAGTTTAAGAAAGAAAAAGTACCTTCCAAGTAATGCAACACGAACATTAAAATTTGAAAATAAGGGAAATAGTTTTATTATTTTTGCAATCACTTCCACATTAACTCAAAAATTCTAAATATATGCATTACTTCTTCTATTCTATAAAAATCGAGTAAGTATAAAAATATGTGGGTTCAATTAACAGCATATTATTAATGTCCTACTTAGAATGTCTGGTACCATAAGAGCTCTCATAACTATGGCTATAGTTAGGTAAGCACCCCTTGATTACATGTTTTCCTGAAGTTACTAACTAAAACTTATCTTCTTCTGATTCCTCCTATTATAGGCTAGTGGCCTGTTTTAACCACAAAGTGGTCCTATGAGCCCTATTTGTTCGTAAGCCGGGTAGGTGGCTAGCCTTGCCCGTCGAAAATGAAAAAAGAATCCCATTGTTAGGGGTTGACGATTGCGCAGGTGTTAGCGTGGTAGCCGGGGAGCGTACGAGCTTTAAACTCTGGAGCCATCGGGATTCGAACCCGGGCCGGCCGCCTGAGAGGCGAGCATTTGTCATATTTTTTACCTATTATTTCCCCTTTAGTGTGTATTTAAAAAATATTTGAATAAAGCGTAGCATAAAGTTTCATTTTGTAATAGAAGTATAATATCTAAAATATGTTTATCATTATTGAAAAGATAATGTATTTAACTGCTATATGTTACGCCGGTTACTTTTAGCTAAATTGTAAATCTAAAAATCTGGGTTACACTTCAACAGAATTACCAAGAAGACGCTTGATTATAACAACGCTTTTTGTTGCAGTCTGGAAGTTTATAACTTAGAATATGATGCTGATGCCGAGAGCTACTTCGTGCACTTTTAACGAAAACCCGTAATCGGATTATTTCTGCTTTGCGAAGAGTTTTAGTCAATCGATATTATTCAAATTAATAAAAATAAAATGCAATTCTCCTTAATTTTGCAGCTTCTGTTCAACATCACTTATTGTTTTTTTTATGGTAGCTATTTCAAACTGTATGGAATTTTTTAACTATTGTGTATGTATTTTCATCGATTTAAAATCACTGAGTGTCATTTCAATGGTGAATCTAGTATGGTAACGCATTTAAACATTTCGTTATTGTAAAATAAGAAATAACAATTACCTTACAAAGTCAGTTACGCTACAAAATAATAATGTCGGCAAATGGGACATATTGCAAGTAGTAATTGTTATGATCTAGTAAAAGATGCCGTTGATTTATAAAATAAATTCAGTAGAGTATAAATACGAAGAAAGAGCGTCATATAATATCATATATTTTTGGCTTCTAAAGGAGCCTTATATTAAATATGAAAACAAACAGCATCATCAATTGTTTGTTTAATATAGAACCTTATATCAAATGTTCGTATCATTTTACCAAAAAGTCTTCCGCACACTTTCCCGGTCTGTTTGAACTACTCCAGTTAGCTTTGATTCCTAAAAAGCACTTCAATTGCTGAAGGTGACCTCATGGCAGTGCTGACGTCAAAAGGGTAGTTTTAGGTTATATCTATTACTTTCGTGAAACTCCTCAAAAGCCAAGGCTGAAAAGGCCTAAAACATTACTCACAATTGAAAACGATTCTTTTCCATCTGTTTCAGCTACACATGAAAGCGTGAGCCTTCTCAGAAGACGTATTTGGCAATCCTTACGTGGAAATGTACTTACAAAGCGTCGGGGTTTTATTTGTAATAATCACGCCACCTGGAGAAAATTACAGCGCATACACGCTTGATTCGCTATGACGGGTAGATACAATTTCAGGCTCATCCCGCTAATGTTCTGACTATCAGTACTGTACAATCAATGCCACAAGTCACTTCAAACTGTGTAACTCTGTCCTGGATCATCTATTCCAGGCAAATCAACAATTAGAAATATTATTTAGGCTTCATTTAAATTTGATGCAGACGTGAATCGTACCCTTCAGCTTCCGTTAGCTCAGTTAGCCAAATTAAAGCCGACTGTTTGTTATTATCCTCCGAACTAATCCCGCAGATTTGGATAAGTGCTTAATTAAACTACAGGATTACAACCTGCGTCCCGACACTAGTTTTTTAGATTCGCGCATTTTGCGCCTGGAGACCTTCTGTGACAGACTGAACTTCTTGTTTGTCACATCAAGTTGATACACAACCGAAAAATTTTATATTGGAAAACAAATATCAAACTGGGTGTGCATGGGGAAGATACGAAGAGATCGTTTTACTACTGTGTGTACTGAGCGGTTCTCTAAGTTGGAAAAGTTTGAAAAGTGCTTTGAAAATATATATGGGGACTAAACTGTGTGACCTATATCTCTGACATGCTATTTATACCTCTTAGCCCGTTTCCCATACAATTATGAAGTATTTCAATAGGTTTCGCTATGTCAAACAGCAAATGCTTGTAAAGTTTAAAACTGTATAACTCACATACTGAAGATTTTATCTGATATTATTTGACTTTAGAACATTTCTGTGCCTATTAAATAAATATAATTAGTGCCTAAGAGCAGTAGATGATAAAAATAACTTAAACCAGTTTTGCATGAAAAAAAATTGTTTGAGGGTATAGAAACACTTGTTGTTCTCTTAGGTCCTCTCTAACTAATAGTTGCTACTGTTAATACATTTCAGAAACTTATACCGCTGCAATTCTATATAATAATATAGTCTTACAGTGCTATTTAGAACAAGTGCTTTTATCATTTCTTTCTTCGGACGGTTAAAGGTACACAGAACCCACTTTGTTCTATTGCTTTTATTCACGCCAGTTCTAAGTTGTAACACACAAAGCCTTAATTTTTTAGAAAGACGTGTAGAATACAAGCCTCTATTAAGCTATCGTCTTTCCTTATAAGTGTCTCTATGTCTAGCCATCCCTACATACTTACCTTGCCTGAAACCTAACACAATAATGTCAGATGCTTCGTTTAAAATACACCAGCAAAATATGATCTCAAAATAAATAAAAGAACCTAGCCAGCTGATGCAACTTAAAATTATTAAATAAGAAAAACAGTCACTACCTTAAGTCATCGACTAAACAATTTTACTTTGGAAGTTTGTTTAAAATTTGCAATCCCACTTTAAGCGAGCCCAATTGCGTCAATTCCAATTAGTAGCATTTCTGTATCGAAATCATTGTTTAGTGCAGGCCTTTGAAACATTACTTTGTTATGCTTAAATAAGGCAATGTTCTTGAACTCACGGAACAAACCCTTTAGCAGAATTAATCGAATTTCTCGAAGCAAGGTAAATTAGATGCTTATGGCAAAATTCTGAACACCTCAATACCTTCCAGGGATTGGCCATTTCTGTCTAACAGACTTTCTGGTTAGAATATTTTTTAATTATCAGCATTTTACCATTTAATTGACACATTACGTACAATCATGAAAAGGAGTTTTAGATAAATTAATTCACGCAGCCGCAGATGTGACTTATATTTGCAAATTTTTCTATTACGTATTTGTTTATTTATTTTAAACCTTCAATATTGTTAAGTCGATTGTTTACTCCTGGAACAGTGACATTTCTGTATGTATATGGAGAGTTATGTGTAAGTTTCAATAATTGTTTTAACAGAGAAACTAATTACAAAAATACACTGTCTATGGCAACTGCAAATTCAATAAAAAATTACTATTACTATTACGTAAATAGGAAGTCGTGAAATGAAATTAAGTTAGCCGTGGGCCTCCATAAATTGATAGCTTATATTCAGCTATAATAGTATATTATGTATCAAGTTTTATAAACGTCATTTTAGACACGAGTTTATTAATCACGAGCGAAGCGCAGCGGAGTGAGTGTTTAATAAAATGAGTGACTAATAAGTTTATAAAACGAGTTGCATACTATACTTTTTCTACGACCACAAATTTAGAGAATATAACATCATATTATTTCATTAAAATTTTGACATTTATTATATTAGGTTAAATTATGCTTGACAAACGTCAAAGTGACGGTTGAAAACTAACTTGATTTTAGTTTTGGCTGTGGCTAATAAAGCAAATACTATTTAAACCTAACTTCACCCCATGACTAAAACATCGTTGCCAACTTCAGCTCATGACTAAGAGGCTCTTTAGTCATAGGTTATGAAGGCATGATTAAAAGGTCACTTAGCGACGTGTATGTTAGTATGTTAAATGGCATTTTAGTTACAGGAGTAGAAAAATATGTTTATCTACTCCAGTGGGATAAGTAACGCATTACGTCACTCATTTACCACTATTTCAGTTAGGAAATGACGCTCATTACACCATTCAGTTATGTAATGGTTTCATTACGCAACTGAGTTGTGTAATGACTTCATTACGTAACTGAAATAGTGTCAAATGAATGACATAATGACATTTGCCTACTAAAATATTTTTGAAAATGACAGATCTGACATTTCTCTTAATGCACTTTTCTCAATTTTAGGCAGTAGATAAAATTTTGTACAATACATGTGTGATAATGCATCATTAATACACTTGTGTGCTTACATAACTCGTGCTACGCACTCGTTTGTAACTTACACACACGTATATTAATTATGCTGTTATCCCACTTGTATAGTAAATAACTATTATGATTGTCAACGTTTGTAGTCTTTGCTATTTTTGTTCTCCTTAGTTTGAGACTTGAAGGATATAAAGTGAAAGTTCTTGAAAGTCAGTGCTTACTGTACTAAACCCATTAAATGATTTTAGGCTCCAAATCAGTAAACTATACTAGTATTTTTTTATTAATGGTTAACCTTCTGAATACCTTACTGTGTCATACCAATTTCGTTGTGATTATGGTCGATTTGAAATAAAATGTTTTGATGGTTACATTTTTGCTCGATGTTAAGCCTAGAAATACCAGTTCACTTATTATGGTTCTCGTTTTTGTCATTCACTCGCTGTTATAGCTATCTAAACTTGATGTTAAATATAGAGTTGATTTCATTTTTAAACGATTATGTATTGTTATAATTGACTATGTTATAATGGTCTTTATGTATGTAAATGGTTTTATGTTATAACAATTATTCTTTAGCCATTACGTCTGGCTTTCACTATACTTCAGTTTATTTTCAAATTCTCGTTTAAAATGAATTTAAGTAACTCATTTATCGTCTTATAAATTATGAATTATCAATATTATTAGATATATTTAACTGCAGTGGAAAATATTCACTTTTAACTGAAAACGCAAATCAGAATCGCTCATAATCAAGAGTGCTTTTATTTCTGCAAATTCATTTTTTAATTCCGTGATAACTTCTTGTACGTCTGTCAATGCCACTTTCAATTATGCAAGTGCAAAATCAATTACAAATACCTCCTCGTTACATTACTTCTCATTCAACAAATATCAAATAGTAAGTACTCTTATCTTTAAAGTTACCTCACCTCACTCTTTCTATATTTTTCTTCAGTTTTTACATAAATACCTGTAGCCTGTCACCTGCCCATGGACGTCGATACTCTCCTTTACCAAACCAAATGCATCCGGTACTCTCACAGAAAACTCCAACGTCTAGACAAATCCCAGTACAAACTCAACCAAACACCAGCAACCGCAAAGACTTCTCAGCCAAACACGACAAGGCACCTACCACTTTTCTTCAACAGAACTGCCAAAACTGATCAGCTGCAAACGCCTTCCACTCCTTCCTTCTAAAATTTCCAAGTAACTGACGACCTAGTATCACAAACCTCGACTAGATGCAAGTTACAAGATGTCACTCCAATAACAAGCTTGGCGAATTAGAACTCCAGCAGATGAAAAACCTTGTATCACACCACAAGACGCATCCAATTCCAGAAATTGCTTTTGTAGATTACAACTGTATTACATATCGCACTCTCACATCCATTCTCTTCCTCCTTACCATCTCCACATCTTTATATCGTTTAAAATTGTATTGTAATTCTTTTCTCGCAAATTTTAACTCAATTCACAACCCTTTACATTCCAAACAGATGATAACTTTTCATAAAGGGTTTGTTTTAGAAATTTTGCCGCTTACAAAAATATTACACGTTTTTTGTACCAAATTATTTTACATACTAACAATTATTATTATCTCCTTAGTGATATTGTTTTGCATATATTTTAAAGTCCAACACTCTATATATAATCTGTATCATATTTATTTAACACCACTATATTGAATGATATTTCTCGAATAGGTATTTGTCATTAATCCTCCACTTTATTTCAGATAATAATTAAATTATGTTAGAATCTTTTTGTTTCCTATATAGCATCATACAATTGATTTTTTTTCTATTCCATTTTGTTACCAAATACATATTAATAATTTTTATATCCTTCTAATACTTAAATTCATCTTTGTAATTTAATACTGTATTCTTTTAAACTTTTTTTAATCTAATGTGAAACCCTTACACTAAAAACCATTACAGTATATTACTGCTGCAAAGTTCTTGAACGATAGTGTTATTATGGTTATTATTTAGGTATGCAATACATTCCTTTATGTATTTTGATGAACTGATTCATACTATTCACATCTAGTTCTTTATATATTTGCTTGTTACAGTCAAACGAGGTTGTTAGTTGATAAGCTCAAAATTGTATTTTAAATACTTTGCCTCTCTTAGAACAGTTTTCGATGTTGTACTCCAGAAAGAGAAAGCATAGGTTACAATTGGCCTTTAAAGTTTTTGTAAGTAGGACTGTGCATTTCTTAGGCATAGATGTGTTGTGGATAGAGATAAACTAGCTTCAGTCTGCTATATGCTTAAATTAAGTTTGGTATTCACGCAATGACTCCAATGACTCAATGTCTAGGTAAACTCCAATATATTTAATTGCTTCACTTTTATAACTCTAGGGGGTCGATTTTCCATTTATGTGAATGCTATGGTCGTTTTAGGGTAAACACTTGTGTTGCAGACCTAGCCGGATTTAGTGTAGCTTCATGGTTAGGGAAACTGATACAGGAACTCCGATTGAGTGGCTGTCACGTAGTTACTTCATCGTGGATACTGACAGTAACGGTCAGCAAAAATAATCACTAAAATATAACTTAAAAGTGGCAACGACTTTAAGTAGAGTT
>OW679196.1:66344780-66530771 GCA_940337035.1 Agriotes lineatus
AAAAAATCCTCCGTATATCACGTGTGGAATCACACTTATTGCTCGTAATGTTTCCTCTAACGAAACCTTTCGCAGTGTAGAAATGAAGTCATATTCGCTGTCGATATCCTAAAAAAACTTTTTACTTTGCGCCCTTTTCGAGCCAGTAGCCCTATTGTTTGCAAGTTCTTTTCCATTGTTCAACTTTGGCGTCCAGCAATTAAGTACGTCCGGCTAAGGTAGTGTGCGAGACCCGGTGTCGGTGGTTTTCTCTGTTTTTTTATTTTGGCGGCCATTTAACTGCGTTTCAGTCTAATCTAGATTTAGTGTTTTACGGGTATGTGTATTTTTTCACTATTTTAAAATGCACTAAATAAAATCTATGTGTAAATTGTAGTCAACTTTTGCATGTTGCGAAATAAATTTTGGGGCGTATTGCCGTTAGCAAGGCAGTAACGCATTCAACTCTCTGTAAGTGTATTAATATTCCTTTCCCCAAACATTTGCTGGGTTTCCTTGTGGCGCGAAGTCCGAATTCTTGGAAATTGTTTTGGGAATTCTCTGCTGCAAGACTGGCCCGCCTAAATATAATATTATGATTACTATCTTCACATAAAAATTTGCTGTATAGTTTCATTAGTAAAGCGCAGTGCAGTTCCGCGAATTTTAAAGATAATTATGCATTTTTAGAAATCTGAAAATAAACAAAGGGCCAAATCTCGGAGCACACATTTATTATCGTCCAGGAGGTTTTTATGCTCTATCACAGGCATGCATTATACCATGATGTAAAATAACTCAAATTCACTCCGTACTTTCTAAGCTGAAATTATTTCAACTACCTAGTGCAAGTCCCCTCTTCTTTTAATTTAAAACCCGCCCTCTTCACGCCAAGTTATTACGCTAGTAAGCAAGCCTATTACATGTCGTAAGCCAAAATTTAACGGTAAACCTATTTTTTGCCTGCTCGAAAAATTGAGCTAACTCATTATTATCTTGTAGAATTAATATTTTTGCACAGCAGTTATAATTATGGAACGTGTTCCGGTTTTAAATTATCAATAGAATTCAATATAAGTGAATGCTCAAACATTGACAAGTTGAATTATTTATTTATTCAAATTAATTGTAATGTAATGAAGAGGTAGAGTGGAAATATATGCATTGCAACTGTACATTTTAAAACTTAATTTAATATGCAGATCATTAATTATACCGATACTGTTGTAAATGACGTTAATTAGCCTTGGCTAACTGAATATGAATAATTAGCCTATCAATAGTTTCACTACTTAAAAATTAAATCAATAATTTGAATTAATTTGTTTATGTTCTACGATATTATTGATTTCTATTGGAGCTTGAATTCTTTCACCAAAAGAAGAATAAAGGAAAATATAATACCACTTTGGCTACTACTATAGGTAGAGTCTGCTCATATCAATATAAATAATAGTAAACAACTGCATTCTATGTTTTTTCAGTCAGTTACACGTTTGACTGTTCCATATACAAATGTAAGGCCATATAATAGATAAAAATTATGCCCTACCACTTTATTTCTTCAAATCTCGTGCAGCTTTAAAACTAATATTTATTAAAAGTTAATGTAGTTGCACTACAGTAAATGTATTTTCGAACACAACTATCTGTAAAATTCTAGTTTTTATTCCTCCGATTTAGAACTTTGCAAGGTACATAACAAAATAATTCAATTGCCTAGATGGACTAATAAGTTATTCAGGTATTAAAATTTTATGATTAGAAATAATTTTATACTGCAGGGCAGTGTGAAACAGCATTTTTCGTCTCCTAATAGATTAGTTCGTATTACCTCTCTTTGGCTACCTCAAAAACGCTAATTTCCGTAATTCAAAGAAACTGTAATTTAGATTCACCTGTGTTCGTTAATTAAACCATTTGGGTTTGGTCATGACTTGAAAATCGTATGCTTTCTCCTAATTAAGAACTCGAAAATGGCATTATAGGTAACATGATAACTGAAAGTGGGTGCAGTACAATTACACAGTGCCTAAATGATCGAACGGTTTTGAATGGTCATTATTTTGGCGCATTTTATTTATGTTGGTGGCACTGTATGTCTATGTCAAATTCGAGGTTAGCAGGTTAGGTTTTGCGTCAGTCTGTGTCAAAACTGACGTTCGATCATTTATGAAGGCACTGTACAACTAATTTTTAATTCTTGTACAAAATATTTACTCGTTTTTGGAGCAACGATAATGACACATCTACAAATATAGATAGTATAAGAAAGGTTATTTTCTGATTAAATAAGAAGTTTTAGAAGCTTGCACTCATTATACCAAACCTTTTTTAACACTTAAAAATTTATTATAGAAATTGACGAAGGTAGAATATAAACTTTTCTTTGATACCTACAGAGTTACTATTCTACTATCGTAAAAATAATTAAAAATCGAGAAACAGTTTCAATAAAATCAAGAAGCGGTGTGAAGTAACTACATGGAAATGAAGCAAACAACTGCTGGTGCTAACCTAAACCATTATACCTTAACATGGGAGAACTCTACGAAATAAGCTTCAGAGGCAGGTAGCAAGCTTAATTTTAAATTCATGCAAATTCTTCTTGCATGTTGTCTTAGCCTATTTTCTGTGTAATTCTGAAGCAAGTTTAATTGTGCTGGCGTTTCACGCCAGAATTTCTTTATTTCATTGCTAAATTATTATAGCTGGCTGAGTGAGTTTTTGTAGGGCAAAGTTTTAATATGGGATATGAATATAATAGCGTGCTGTACTACCATGATCATAAACATCTTCATTTGAGCTAAATAGTTTTCTGCTGTTTCGCCTGGCGTGTACTTTGTATTTATACATGTAAATTAGTTGCACTTAGTACACTGTTCAGGACTTTTATATTTTTTGTTAGCGTGCTTTAAGAACAGAAACGATTTAGATGATTTTTTCTAGCTGAATCATCTATATTTCACATTCGGTGCGCGAAGCTAAACCTGAAAAGCCGCAAATAAGACGTTTTAAAATAAGTGAATAAATAACAGGGCGCATTTGAGCTTAATCCTGTATCGACCGTCCAAAAACAGTGACACATTATGGATCATAGCGGAACAAGCTTAGCAGTAATTTAAATTTAAAATATCTTCCCTGAACTGAGAACAAAGCAATTTGGGTTTTTCGTGATGAAATATGATTAATTCAATTTCTTGCAAATACCACCCTTTGCAAAGATAGGTAATAACGCCGGCCATTCATTAGCACCTAATCTTGTATTATTTTTGCTTGACACTTAGAAATGTCGTTGATCAATTGCGTTTATTTTTCATAAATTGCTCATACGATGTGCGAGTCATAAAAGCAAGGGCAGCAGTAGCCTCCTTAAACATATAATTTGTCATTTGCCTCATAGGCTCTTTAATCTCCAGCTCAAAACTTTACTGATTATAAACCACGACATAATACTCTCTAAGCCGTAGAGAAAAATGATTAGATCCTTTAAGTAATTTCACAAAAAACCTTTATTTTAAGTTAGCCAACGCGAGAGTTGGGCTTTGTTGGCAAATTTGGCGCTTTATCCGTTGTGCTTTTGTAATGTACTTCCATATCCACACTTTTTGCGGAGAAGCCGGCCTGCATAAAAGTTTAAATCCCTAATTTATATAGGAACGACTTCTGTATGGTATACAGTGCAGATAAAAAGGCGCCCGAATATACGCAGACACGTCACAAAAAATTGATTTATGTCCTGCCAGTCGTTCGGAATCCTGTAAAATGGATACCTTAATGTGAGAGCGACTTTGGAAGATCCGAGCTGGAAATACTCCGACTGCTCCTGTTCGCGTGTTAGGAAAATTCTCAACAAGACAAGTCGCCGTAATTGTTTGAGGATTTAGGAAGCTGTTTTTACGAGAGAGAAGTAGTTAGAAATCATGCACAAAGAGTAAATCCGGGAGAAGGTCAGCTATCCAAAAGGCTTTTATGTGTGTAGTGCTTTTTTGGTTCAGATTCCAGTGCGAAAATGCCACCCTCGAAATTACTGCGTATATGTCACAGTCACTTTAAAAAGTGTATTTACCTTTGTTGTGTATCATCTTACCATCGCTGCGTTAGTATTGATTTGTAGGTCAATTTGCTTGCAGCATTGGGTTTTTATATTATGTGCACCCCTTAGTAATTAGAATTATATTAATGAAGTCAGTTAAAATAGAAATTCAAGTTGGAATAAAAATGCCATATGATTTGGCGAATACTGGTTTATACAAAAAATAACTAATTCTATCTACAAGCTACCCTTCTATATATTTGCAGTTTTTCCGAATTCTGTCCGTCCCATGCTTCATGCCATAAAATATGCATTAAGAAGTTTGCAATTGCATAATTAGTAGCCAAAAAACCAATATTCTTAGTCAATTATTACCTACACTTCATTTCCCCTACAATTTTCATGCAAAATATAAACTACACTGCATCATACTGTTAAAAAATGCAATTTACTAACTGCAATTACAATATTCTAAAAATTTTGAAGTTTACTAAAATAAATAATGGTCCCAGATAATATATCGCATGTCATTATCTTGCATTCTATAGACAAAAGTTTTTTATTAAAAGCCTAATGGCGTGCGTCATCTGTAAAATTAACAGTGTGCTTTAAACTGTGAAAATATTTAAAGAATGAGTCTAGAGAGACAGGCATTTTTAATTAAAAATCGATATATCAACCCAATGAGCTTCCATTCTTCCCAATTTTTCTATTGTTGTAGATTAATTTTTGTTTTGGTATTTGGCTATACTTCCCCCTTATATTTATAATTTGAAAAGAAAGAAATTTTTTTACAAGCGATGAACTTTATTATCTTTGAATATAAACACACTTTCTTTTACAAATTGCTAATAGCCACATACATGCATGCTTCCAATTGGCTATCCTTCACGTATTTTCTACTATATCCAACCAATTCACATAATTAACGCTCTTCTTTGGCTTACTACCCCAAAAATTACCACCTAAAATAATGTCTAAACTTCCCCGGCAACAGATTCATTGTAGAGGTCAATTTAATGCCAAAAACACGTTATAAATCTGTCGAATAACTACATAAGATAGAGGGCGGTTACTACTAAATCATGTAAGAACTGAAGCTTAACCAACTATCAACGTAGACACTGACCTATTAGCTTAGGGACCCAGTCAAGGTACCCGGTTTATTAGACTTTTTATAACTAAAGGTATCGCTGCACGATATCTTGTAATAGAATGGAATTTGGACTTGTGCAGGCCTGTGATAGCAACCGTCAGATCAATTTTATAAAAACAAAAAATTACTTTTTCAGCAAGAAAACAGACTGGGAACATCAGAAACAACCTGTTGATCAAAATGCAAACTTGGCTATCCCCTTAAAAATCTAAGTAAACATAGAATTAGCAATCAACAGCCATATCGCCTTAATACAATAATCAGAATGGAAAGATTCTACAATACATCCACAAAAAAGACTAAATAAAAGCTGCCCCGAAATGAAGTTTAAAAAATTACTCGCCAAGGGCACCTAAGATGAATATAGAAAAATTCCAGATATCCATTGTGTCAGAGATGATCCGTCGAGGCTCCTTGTGGATTAACTGCTAGAATAAAATAAAAAAAACACCTTATTTAATAATCTGGAGAGTCTTACTAATACAGCTGAAACAGCTTATTTCTTGTGGAAAGCCGCTGGAAACATGTAGGTTTAAAACAAGTCAAAAAGCCGTTGACATGGTTAAAAAGACGTTATTGGGTGGAAATCAAATGTTGAATTTTCGTTAAGCGTCATTTTCTCAACCTTGATTCTATTTACTATTTACGTAACTTATCGTTTATTAAACGTGTTGGCTACGATGTTTCATGAGTGTGTTTATATGACGCTGATATGTCATTGATCTTAGGAGATTTTTAGACTGCCAGTTAATGTAAAACATAGTGGATGTCCCATAACTTACAGTACCTACCTACAGTACCTTAGACACCGACCGCTGAAGTGATATGGTCAAAGTCACATAGAGTTTTGCCGAGATTGAGGAGTTCTAACCCTGGCAAAGGATCTTTTACATAATATCAAAAGTATTAAGTAAACATTTTGCACAATTTTATATTGCCGCATTTGTCTAGGGTGAAATGAATTTTTTTAAACCAAAGGCAAAACCAAATTTCACTTTAATCAGGTTAATTATGGCAGCTTTTCTTATCTAATGGATACCTAATCGGCCACGAAATTAAGAGCTACAATCAGTAATAAATATTACTATGCTTGGAACTCCTTATCTCGGCAAAATTCTAAGTAGGACCTTGATCACAGCAGTCGGTGTCTAAGGTACATGGTAGTCGGCATGCCTAGACTTTGTTCATACCATACAAACAATATACAAGTGATGGAAAATTATGGGACACCCTCTAGTTATTACGTTATCAAAGCACGAAAATTTTACATCTTTCTATCACTCTGAAATGACGTTAATATGCAGCGCTTTTTAGTTTTAGTAGTGACTCGTCCATATAACGTTGTTAATACAACTTGATAATAACGTTTCCGCATTGCGCTTTCACGTAGTTGAGTTTAAGAGCTTATTAAACTAGCAGTTGACTTGAAACGTAGACATGACGTTTATAAAAGCAAGAAACCTTAACATTCTCCACGTTCCGTTAAAATAACGTCAATATAAAACGCTGTTTAGTTTTAGTAGTCGACTCGTCCATATAACGTTGTAACAACAACATGAACATAACGTTTCAGCATTGCCTTTTACGTAGTTGAGTTTAAGTGCTTATTAAACTAGCAGTTGACTTGAAACGTAGACATGACGTTTATAAAAGCAAGAAACCTTCTTTTCCACGTTAAGTTAAAATAAAAACGTTATTTAGATCAGTAGTTAATTCTTAACGTCGATATGACTTTGATACAAGAGCGCGATAATTAAGTTTTTGCATTAAGTTCTAATGTAGTTGATTTTAAGTGCTATTTAGACCAGCAGTTAATGTTAAACGACGGCATGACGTTCACCAACACACGTAAGTTCCACCCTACTTTAGAAAGGAAAGAAACAAGTGTGCTTAACGCACCTATCACGCGTATGGTCATTGCTCACATGATAGTGTCGACCAATTGGAAGGTGTTACGCAGTATGCTGCCAAGCCGTTGTCTTCCTTTGCCTGGTGCCCTGGATTCACTGTTTAGGTCGCCATCTATATAGTTGACAAAATCCGCAAATCTGTGGGATATAACGTTGTGTGTTTATTATTTCAATTTGACATACGTCTAGCAGAATATGTTGCATTAGAAGAATATATGGTAGGTAGCAAGTCATATTCTTTAAAAAGCTTAGTTTGTTTCCTGTTAGATAAAACAGTTGTCGGCTTTGGGTGCAACTACACTGTGTTGAAACAGCTACCCGATCTAATTTGAGATTTCGTTTATCAACTGGCAATATAAAGGTTATTCAGAAAAGAAATAACTTCTTTCTATCGTTAACAATTGACGTAAATAAAATGTAAATTTTTGTATCACATAAAACGACGTTTCAACGTAAACAACAAGTTGTCGTTAGCACGTAACATGCTTATAACGTTACCACCTAAATAAAAAATGGCGTTAATAAAACGTCGGTTTAGCGTATATAGCACGTATACCTTCTGTTGAAAAATCAACGGCGTTACAACGTTAACATATGAGTGAAAGTTGTGTAATAACATGATGTTCAAAAGTCGTCGGTTTGGCAACCAAACGTAAAAAATGCGCTAAATAGTCAGCAGCAAAGGTGAAAGCTTACTGGTTTTGGATTGCATATCAAGTATTAATTGGTCATGACTTAAATGTTCAAAAGGCCGTCATAGGTTAACGTTGAATCAACCAGATAACGTTGAAAAACTGGTTTCGTTTCGCGAAACTTCAACGTTTATATAACGCTTAGTCTAAAGTTGTGTTTCAATGTTAGTTTAACGTATATGCGCACACTAGGGCAACAAAAATTAAAATGCCTATTCCTCCCATAGGCAAAAATGTAGATAATGCAATTACTGTTGGGCAACACCTGAAGGAAGTATTCTTACCTTTGCCCCCGCAAAGCACTACAGCAAATAGCGCAGTACAATAACCTACTTGTTGTCATGACTTTCAAAACTTTTTACTTAAAGCGAAAGCACGGATTCTATTTCATCACATGATGACTTATCAAATAATTTTCACGAAGAAAAATGGTTTTGCTACCGATAATATATATCTGCGCTGCGTATTCGCTATATCCCATCACAATGGAAAGGGGCGGAGATAGTCCTCATTAATAAACCGGGTAAATAGCTCAATAGTCTCGTATAGACCTGTAGTGGCAGTGCGTATCCAAGTTTGCGCGCACCAGTTAAACCTCGTTTCCGGCGAAGCGGCGCTGTTGGTTTACGCGCACGAAAAAATGACGCTTGACAGTTACCGGTCGCAGCGCGTGCAGTTCAGATCGTGGTTTGGTTAATTATCATACATGTTTTTGTATTTAGTTATGGTACAAGAATAAAGTGTTTATTAGCAAAGCAGAAGTATTTTCATTTAAGTAGTGCAACATAACTACAGTGGTGACCCTAATAGAAACAGAATATAGTGTTTTTCTACTCATGACATTGAAATCAGGCATTTTGACATTGATTCCGGTGGTTGAAATCGCATTTCAACCACGCGATTTCAAACTGTTTCACCTGCAATTGTTGACAAGAGAAATGTCACTTTATGTTTAATTTTTTCTAAAGTGCATTAATTTGTTAAAATTCGTAGAAAAAATAGTATATGCAACTCGTGGCTGATAAAATTTCAACGTCTCGAGTTACTTTTTTCAACTCGCTTCGCTCGTTAAAAAACCACTCTCAACGTTGAAATTTCATTTCAACCACTTGTCCCATAATATACTATTTTAGTGAGCACGTGCTATTTCAACCATGCCGGTCGATTTGGATACTGAAAATTTCGCAGACGCGCAGCAAGATCAATCAACAAACACGGGAGGTGCTCCGCAGCATTCCACAACCACCGGAGGTGCTCCACATGTTGACGAAATCCGGCAAGTAAAGCTACCACCTTTCTGGCACGTGAATCCTGCTCTCTGGTTCGCGCAAGTAGAAGCACAGTTCCACGCTTATCACGTACGCTCAGACCAAAGTAAGTACTTTACGATAATTAGTTCCTTAGACAGTGCGGTACTACAACAAGTGTCGCACATTGTAACGGCTCCCCCGCAAACAGACAAATATGAAACTTTGAAAACAGAACTCATAAGCAGGTTTACAGACTCCAAACAAAAACAATTACGTGCAGTGCTAACGGACATTGAATTAGGTGATAGAACCCCCTCGCAATTGCTAAGCGAGATGAAAGTTTTAGCCCGCGGAAAACTAAGTGACGAGTTACTACGAACTTTATGGTTGCAAAGACTTCCCGCGGCGGTACAGTTAATTTTAAGTGCAAGCGATACAGCTTCTTTGGACAAAATGGCTGCCATAGCTGACAAGATAACGGAAGTCAGTCTCGTGAGCGCCCTCAACATAGCTGCCATAACTACATTCTCAAGACCACAGGTGGCGCCACCGACAGTACCAACTGCACCCACGCCAACTACATCCGTTGGGCATTGCCACGCTGCATCCAGCGTCGCGGCGTCAGCAGGACCAACCATAACGGAGGCGTCGATTTCTGCTCTTGAACAGCAAGTGGCGGCGCTAACCAAACTTGTCGAGGAGAGGTCTCGTGAACCGCGCCGACTTTTTCGAAGCCGCTCGCGCTCTCACAATTCCTGACAAGTATCCGATTCCGCATATTCACGATTTCACACATTCATTGGATGCCAAGAAAATATTCTCAAAACTTGATTTAGTGCGTGCATATCACCAAATCCCCATAGCCGAGGAGGACATTCCGAAAACGGCGGTTATAACGCCTTTCGGTTTATTTGAGTTTACAGTAATGACCTTCGGACTTTGTAACGCAGCCCAATCATTCCAAAGATTTATGCATACAGTTTTACAAGGACTTCCATTTTGTCATGTATATATAGACGACATCTTAATTTTCTCGAGCAATATAGACGAACATCAAAAACATTTGCGAACGGTTTTCGAACGTTTACGCGAGTTCGGTGTCTCAATAAATGTCGCAAAGTGCGTATTTAACGCGGAAGAAGTAGAATACCTCGGATACCTAATCTCAGCCGACGGAATTAAACTACTTCCGGAGCGCGTTCGAGCTATTCAACAATACCAAAAACCAGAAACAGTATGTGAATTACGCAGATTTCTAGGAACAATCAATTTTTACCGGAAAATCACTAAGAACGCGGCTAAAATACAAGCCCCGCTTAATGAATACCTGCGCGATTCTAAAAAGAACGACAAGCGACCCATTGTTTGGACCCCTGAAGCGACAGCAGCGTTCGAGGCATGCAAAGAACAATTAGCTGACGCGACGCTACTGGTTTACCCCATCGAGGATGCACCCCTCTCACTCATGGTGGACGCTAGCGACTTCGCCGTAGGTGGCGTTCTGGAGCAGAAAAGCAATGATGAGTGGCAACCGTTAGGATTCTTTTCAAAAAAATTAAATAAAGCACAACGCAACTATAGTGCGTATGATAGGGAGTTGCTTGCAATTTACGAAGGCATCAAGTACTTCCTCTTTATGACCGAGGGACGACCTTTAGTTGTAAGAACCGATCACAAGCCGCTCACTTTCGCTTTCCAGCAAAAAGCAGAGAAGGCAGCTCCCAGGCAACTTCGACAGTTAGATTTTATAGGGCAGTTCACAACGAACATTGTTCATATTGCAGGTTCTCAAAACGTTATCGCGGATACGCTTTCACGTATCGCCGCCATTAACTTGCCCACGATAGTTACAGCATCGGAACTAGCAGCAGAGCAAGAACAAGACGAAGAACTGCAACACCTAAACACGACTTCCCTCAAAATGAGTAAGTTTACACCGCCAGGAGAAACCGTACAAATTTGGTGTGATACATCGATGAATAGAATACGTCCATATGTGCCAAACAGCTTGCGTAAACGCATTTTCGATATGTGTCACAATCTGTCGCACCCAGGTATACGATCAACGTCTCGTTTTATCAGAAGCAGATACGTATGGCCATTGATGAATAATCATATTGCCCAGTGGGTACGAACTTGCTTACCATGTCAGAAAGCGAAGATACTGAAACATACAAAAAGTGTGCAACAAACATTTCCTGTTCCGGAAGAACGATTCGCGCATGTGCATTTAGACTTAATAGGTCCACTTCCGCCTTCACAAGGAAACCGCTACTGTCTTACTATGATAGACCGTTTTTCGAGGTGGCCCGAAGCAACCCCGCTACAGAATATTACAGCTGAAACAGTAGCAGATGCATTTTTCAGCACATGGGTCTCCCGTTTTGGTTCCCCACGTTCTATTACAACGGACCAAGGTCGACAATTTGAGTCAGCATTTATGAGCTCTCTAACCAAGCTGATTGGCACCGAGCGCGCCCGCTGTACGCCATACAGACCACAAACAAACGGCATATTAGAACATTGGCACCGTACACTAAAAACAGCAATAATGTGCCACGAGACAGATAGATGGTCAGAAGTATTGCCAGTAATTTTATTAAGCTTTCGCACCACTTACAAGGAAGATTTAAATTGTTCGCCTGCTGAATTGCTATACGGTACGCCTTTGCGGATTCCAGGTGAATTTTTTATAGATCAGCCGACCAATAATGTAGACCCAGCATCCTTCCCGGAACTAATTCGTCAAACCATCCGGCAAATGCGCCCTACAACTTCACACCACGGCCAAGCAGCAGTTTTCGTGCCTTCCGAATTACCGACATGCACACATGTCTTCTTGCGGGATGATAGCGTCCGAAAATCATTACAGCCCCCGTACACAGGTCCATACGAAGGCCTGGACCGCAAAGGCAAGGTGTACACAATAAAAATTAAAGGAAAGCCTGTCAACATCTCCATGGATCGCTTGAAACCCTGTTTTTACGAAAAAAACGCGGAAGCTCTCCAACCGCACTCAACACTGCGGTTTTCATAAATTAGCGTTTATACAAATTAAACTGCATTTAATATTTTCGTTTGTCCCTAATGTGGAAGCTTTAGCACTTTATGCCTGTATATTACAATAGACCATGCCAAATTTATTTGTTAATATATAAATTTTACTGTGCAAAGTAAGATGCATATTATCGCTATACATAGTGTACATAATTTATTCATACCAAAATTCTATACAACTTAATATGTAATATTCGATAAACTGTATAGCCATTTAAGAACTTCAGAAATTCTATCATGGCCCTCCAAAGCGAACATAATGTCTTAGATCGAGAAATCCTTATACTCATGTAATTGTAAGAAGGATTTTTAAAATTTAAACTAACAATTTCAGAAGATAAATACCACATAGGAATGTGACGAATTCTAGAATAATTATATTTGCTGTTACTTCTTTATTTTTTCCAGTAAAGTTTTAGTTGTTTCCACTTTGTGTTAATGCTGTAGTTAGAACGTGTAGTGCCAAAACTTAAACATTGGTTTCAAGCAAGGCTAAAAATCCAATGGTGGTATCAGCTGTAAGTGAGCAGATATGCAAAATTGGACCCGACCAAAATTATACCACAGTGAATTACCATCTGCAAATACAAGGCTATTTTGAAACATAACAATTTCAAAGCCTTCTATAGTTTACTTTATAGCTTAAGCAATATAATACTCCGGAGTCCGGCGGTTTTACAGGTCGTAAAACTCAGGAAAACTAGGATGACCTGCATATAAACACATTCATTAGGGGTATCATCTTTCCCGCAAGTTTACGTTTGGGATCTGCTAATACAGTTTTCCGGATTGTTCCAGGTCGAAGGCAGCGGACGCGATTAATTTTTAATAAATCGCTCTTAACTGAAGTATAATACTGAAAAATGGCAAAATAAACGATTAATAAATAACTTACGTGTCAGCATTTTCGCTGACTCAGATATTCAGGGTTAATTTATTTGCTCGCGCGTTTTTCACCTACTGAAGCGTTCGGTATTGCTCGCTTCTGTAAAATTCCATTTGTGTGCCAATTTACTAGCCCTTTCTTTTATTTTGTTTTTTGTATTTTTAAATGCAGTTCCATGTTACCGTTTCAGGCAGTGCACTTATGTTGATATATCTACTGGACTCCCTTTACAACTTTATAAAAAAGGTAATGAGTTTGCTAAACACATATGTCTCTCAAAAGTAACTTCTATGTATTATAGTCGTAAATGTACAGCAGTGAAATGATAGCTAGATATGTCTAACTGCTGCCAGACATCAAGCCATTATGATCATGATTAGCAATAAAGCCGCATTTCTGACCAGTTACAAAAGTGTTCTCAAAAACACTTTTCCTGAAGTTCTTTTGAAGCTTTGGCGTTTGGTAAGTACCCTGTACCACCCTACACCTTCTTTGTACAGCAATATTTTAAAATATAGTTATCAAAACCACGGGGTGCAGTTCCAGGTGTAGATAGGGTCAGCATTAGTTAACGTTTTAAAATATATAAAAGGGGTGCACAAAGTATTCTAAACGTAACTCTGAACTAAAATCAAGGATTTGCATGGTTGAAAAAGGTCATATTCGAGTAATATAGTTATCTGTGATGGTTATAGACACTGCAGCAAATGTAAACTTCTGAATACAAAATTGTCACGACAAGGAAACATAGAGACTAAGTGACTATATATTCTTGAAAGAACCACCTTGTACAGCAATTTAGAGCGCCGTAAACCTCAAGGGGTAAAGTTTTCATATAGAGTGAGCCGGATGTAAATGACCGAGAGCGTCACAGACAGTTTTGCAGCTCTTGCAACTTCAGGGCGTTGAAAACTGCCACGTCTCTGGGGTGGATTAGTAACTTTTATGGCAACAGAGTAATTACCTATTGCACGGGTACAATCATTAAAGTGTAAAGCGTTTATGGCCCTAGTCTGCAGGGAGGAATTTCCTCGTCTACATAGCACCCCAGTACAATGTATGTCAGTACAGCAACCTACATCACTGCGACCTTGTGTGGAAATAGAAACTCATAAAATGTACCCTTTTCATAGGGGCTGCAAATTAATAGCCCGTTTATTGAATTCTCGTGTTTGTGTTGATAATTACCTACTTCTCAAACAATCAACTTTGAACACATGGTTGAAATTTACATAATATTTGCGAAATTTATTGCTCGGTTCGGTTCTACCCACACAATTCCACATTAAAACGGTCTCTGAAGTAGTGTTCTAATACGCAAACTTGCTAATTATCAGTTACCCATGTACGACGATATACGTAACAAACCTCAACATGGTTTCAGTAGGTGAATGTAATAGTTACTCTATTCAGGATAATTAGAAACAATGACAAAAGTATTGTAGTTATGCACTGTATCGGCATAGTTTTATATTTCTTGATGCACGTTACCATACAAGCTTTTCAACCACGCTGTTGTTTTCGTTGATGGTGCATCCGTAGTTTTTTGAGATTGCTGCACTGTTGTGGTAATGCTACTGCATTCTATATAGCTCTTTACTAATAGTGAATTTACATATTTAATCTAAATTTATGAACAATATATCTTGGCGATTTACACACTTCGACGTATTTGTGCTAGTTCTAACTCTACAAAAATTACTGCTATGCATTTTTTTTTGGTGTCTTATCTACAAAAATGTACTAATCATACCTGAATCTATAACTTCTACCTGGTGCCCCAAAAAGGAGTGGTAACTTTTCCGAATTGTCTCAACAGATGTCTCTTTATCTAAAGTACAGCGACCAAATACTTATAATTCTTAAATTGAGTTGGTATCACTTAATTTAAAAATTATAAGTATTTGGTCGCTGTACTTTAGATAAAGCAACATATTTATGTTGAGACAATTCGGAAGAGTTACCACTCCTTTTTGGGGCACCTTGTATGTTCCAGAAGATACTTTTTTTAAATTCATTGTTTCTTAACATATCAAAGATTTCCATCTTTGAATTGTATTTTTCTACATTGAGCAAGCACTGTGGAAATTTGTCGTTGTTAAATCATATATATCTTCTTAAAATATAAGACATATATTTTGGGTTTCATCGATCTATAAGCTACCTTTAAAAACGAAAATTATGTACTAACAAAATATTTCAAATTTTTTAGAACTAGTCATGTTTACTGTTGTCATAAGTGTTTATGTTATTCATTAGGTCAACTCCTTAGGATGCATATAAACATCTTATCGCTTTCTGTAGCCAAACTAATAAAAATTGTTATACGATTTGGTTACACTTCTTCATAAAGATTAGGGTTCAACACAAAGAAAACAAGTTTCTGCAACAGCAATATAATAAATTTATATAATATCTAATCAAACAAGCTTAAGACAAAGAAAGTAAGTAACGTAAAAATAACTTGTTAACTTATATATAGGTAAACCGGTATAAGCTAGCAATTGTGTTTCTTAAAATAATAGAAAAATGGGCTATTAGTTTCAATTATTACTTGCTCGTGCTCAGTACACAAAAAAAATCAAACTGACAAGCTAGAACTTTATAAATAGAAAACTGAAATGGTTAATAGTTATTTATTTATTTATTTACATCAATAAAACGGGGCATGCCAAATTACATTATTGGCAGTTCAGTACTAGTATATACGGTAGGAGGTACCGTATATACTAGTATTATATAAAAAATAAAAAGTACAAACTGCTAACTAAAAAGTGGAAACTAATAACTAAAAATTTAAATTTAGAAACTAATAATACCTAATTACAAATTAAAAACTAAACATTCCTACTACTAGTAGGAATTCTAAAGAATTTAGGATTTATGTTAAATATATTGTTTTCTGACTGGTGAACTATGCATTGGTGGTTAGTAAGGGTCTTCATCAAGAGAAAAAGCAAAAGAGCACGGTAACTCAACGAGTAAACGACGCCAGAGGTGAAACTTTTCTAACGATCGGAATGGGAAAGGCCATAAATTCTTCTAGTGAACAGTAAGAGATACCGCATATCAGGTGTTGACGTAGCTAAGTAACAACCGATTTGAATATTTGCCGAAGAAGGACGGTCTACCAAAAAAAGCTAAGTAGAACTCCACACGATAACGACTGAATTAATTAAGAAAAGTGTTGCGTAACAGCAATGCAGGCTGCCTTTCGAACTATGGATTTTACACCATGTGTAAGTGCAACATTTAAAAAAATACTATACGCATTTGAATTATACCCAAATCTAATTAATGTTTAACAATAGATTATCTTCTACTACTGGTATTGAGAAATATGGTCATAATGAAAACATCGACAGAAAATTCGATGTGGGAGTCTATGGAAGGATGTTGCGTAAACCACGGAGAGCTGCCCATACCAACAAATTAATGTTATAAAACCAGATAGTCGAGATGTGGTTTAGCATCTCAAAAAGTGTACAACTCAAATATTTTTAAGATACCCGTACTTAGAATACATCACTGGCTTCAAGGTAAAATGATAGAATAACTACTATCACCTACTAGCTCACTCAGCAGCATAACTCATACTATCACTAGCAGAAGCAGAAATAAGGAAGGGGTTTGATTGATATCTACTTTTCAAACTTCAATTTAGTGTTGCATTTCCGGCAATTAACTTTTCCATATCAACCAACAGAACTATTCGTTGTAAAACTTCCGTTCTAAGCACAAAAATGTGTGAGTTTATTTTTCAACAATTTTTCCAAAGTATAGTTCGCTATCGATAATAAGGAAAACTGTTTGATTAGTAAAATAAATGCTTCTAACTACTAGGTGAAGAAACTAATATTGCCTCTACGTGACCTCGCCAATTTTAAAATCCATAATTAAGGAAAAATAACTAAATTTACCTTTATGCAACAAAATTATGTCTAAAAGATACCAATTTTTCTAACCATTTAAATTGTGAGAATCAGGAATTAGACATATTGATATAGAACGCATTGTAGTATTACAAAAATATACGATAAATTTTGGAATACTTCGCCTTCGTGCAGCATTTTTAGAGAAATGCCCTGTTTTAGAACAAGTGGACAATGTACCGTTGTGCTTATATTAGAATGTCAAGGAGTTTCATTACTGTATCCATGGTCGCCATTATCGATATGTAAAGGAGACAATTATGAATGAGTGATTTTATTGGGTTTTATCCTCTCGCTGCAATGGAATTCATTGTCGATTAACGCTATTGGTGAACATGCTTTAACGAATCTTGACTATCGTGGCTTTGCTGACATTGATCCCAAGATAATTTACCGAAGAGCGTACAAACTCGGCGAAGACCAACTTTCACCTACACAGTTTGGCTTTAGAAATGCAGTTGGCGCACGAAAAGCCACCGATATAGGCACATACATTGCGACATTTATGCTTGTTTTGTTGATTACCAGGAGGTGTTTAGATAGAATTACATAGGAATAATTGGTAAAAGTTTTAAAAAGCGTCGGAAGGATTAGAAGAAATGACCACAGAAAAAGATTCTACGAGACTTTCGCTAATATTTAACATCTATTCGCAACACTTTCATATAAGCTTTAGTCCTTTTGACTGCAGATAAACTGAATAGCATTCGATATGCAGATGATGAGGTCTAGACGATATAGAGAGCTTACAACGTCTCATGAGTAGACTGAAGGTGAGAAGAGTTACGATCATTACCAAACCAATATCGGAATATGTCATTATATGATCAATTAGAAAGGCCAATTTGAATTCCAAAGCGACGTTGTGACAATAACCACAAAGATGAGATTTTTGCACAGTTATACTTATTGTATTCTTTGTTATATTTTATAGTGTAAAGTCATAAACTTTGACTAATGAAATAAGAAAAAAATCAGAAGTGTTGGAGAGGTGGCTTTATCATATAATCTTGAGGGTGTCATGGACAGATCAGGTCATGCAAATATTCTTCGAAACATTGATAAAGATAAGAACGTGTTGATACAGTGGAAGCAAGAAAACTCCAGCACTTCGGCCACGTGATCCGAAATGAAAGCAGATCTATCTCCTGCGGTCTATACTGCAGGGATGAGTAAAGAAAAGAAGAATCTCGCTGTCTATACTTCTTAACATCTGATTTTCTATCATCACCACAAAGCGATTCCGGGCAACGGTCAACAAAGTAGGGATGATCAGCATAATTGCCAACATCCGGAATCAATAGCAACTAATTATAAGAAAAATCAGCGTCACGTTCTCCTTCCTCTTCTACTTCTTCTTCTTAACGACTAGGTCACTGTCCTGTTTGTCTTATCTTCCTATTCCGTTGACAACACAAAGCAGTCCTGTTTCCATCTTCTAGGTGCTTATCACGTCTCAGCTTAGTTCAAGTAACTATTACTTCGATATGACATGGTTTTACTCCTTTATTATAAATTTTGTCTTTCGGAAGCATTTTAATACAATTTTTCATACATAATATTAGCACAATCTCTTTAGAATTTTCTCTGGTACTTAGAAGTTCCCTGTTATTAAAAATTTTCTTGGTACAGCTGATGATAAACCTTTACAAGTTCACAGCAGCCCCTACTGTCAAGTACAGCATATTCTAGAATGCTGATAGTCCATTATTAGGTATGTGTCAATTAACAACACACTATTTTTAAAAGTTTTGTATATTTTTTTTTATGGAAAATGTGTTGTTATGCCAAAGATGTACTTATGTTCATTTTCGTCCAATTAAATTGCATCTCAACATATTTTTTCTTATATCTTGCTCATGTTCCTTAATTGTAGGTGCTCCAGCTATTTCAACACAATTTTGTTTCTCGATTGAACGATCTACCATTATGAGAATGAACAGAAAGTAAATTAGCTCGTGATCGCTTACCAATGGAAATAAACTGTATAGTTTTACCCAAATTCCAAATTAGGCTTTCCAGTGTTGGTGTTGGTTATTAATTGCAATCCAAATAATGTTAATGAAATTGTTTTACAAACGAGCTAGCATTTAGTAGCACGCACGGATTTAGGGTGCGACGAGCGAAGCGAGGAGTGCCCTAAAGGAGTAAGTGCTACAAAATGCCTTATAAACGAGGTATCATACAGTATTTTATCTACTTTGCCACTTTTTTAAGCAAAAAAATGAAAATTTGTAGTATTTTTATTATAGCATCGCTTTGTGTCTATTACGATACGCAAACACGTATCGTAATAGCCTCAGTACGAACGCAAAGTAGATAATAGTATATTACACAACGAGAGCTGTAGGAAGCATATTACACGCGAGTTGAAAAAGTTACGCACAAGCCGCGTAGCGGCGCGTGTGTAATTCCACGAGCGTGTAATTGCTCTATAGCTCGAGTTGCGTACTATACTTTTTCTACGATCACACTCATTTCGTTAAACGAAAAAGAAATATTTTATTAACTGTCAAATCATCTGTCACATCTTAAAAATTAGGAGGCTGCAGTCACATCCCTACACCGCTTCGTACAAACAACAGAAGCTAACTGTAACGTAATAAAAAAAATTACGTGTTAGTCATTACGTAACACTGTTTGTAACAACGAATTTACTAATCAAGTAAACAGTGCTTAATGAGCAATTTACTAATAAAGGAGTAGAAAAACATAATTATTCAACTCATACTAGTTGCCAAAGCACAGAACTATCCTAATACAGTAACACCTCCGAATGTATAGATTGATTTGCAAAATGTTGATGCAACTATTAATAAGCGTGAACAAAGAAGCTCAAGTTAGTAGTAATTTCCTCTTAGAGCTTTTTTTATATATTTTAAGAAACTTAAGTATATTCTATGTTTAATAAATACAGCGTGTGCTATTGAGTCAATAAATAATATTTTTTATCTCCTAATTCTCTACTACTCCAAAAATTGCATTTTCCGTTGGCAAACTACGACCGCAATTAAGTAATATGTTTGTTGTACGACTTAAACATGTATTTATTTAAATGATAAGTTGTACATAATTGTTTATATGCAAAAACTCAGAGTTGTATGGGTCTATTTTAAGCATGGCAACATATTAATGCTCTTTTCAAATATTTAACCGTCAACAAATTGAACGCTAGCTAACATACGTACATCCAAAAGTGCTTATCCGTAATGTAAATTTGCTGCGCTTACAGGATAATAATAAAAAAAGCTTATATAAAGATATACTTCGATAAAATGTTCTACATATATGAAACATTTGTTATACGTAAACAAACCCCATGCATAACGAGCAAATATGTTATATTGAAAAAATGTAACGTTCAGATGGAAAGATCTCCCAGAATCAGTTTTAGGATTTATGCTTTATTAAGACTGGTTATCTTGTATTACATATATGGTATGACGCATCTAAAATAAGAAATAGACTTAGATCAGTGCAGAATCATCCATTTTCAGACGGCATTCATTTAGTACAGCAAACTCAACTCTACTCAAAGCTCGGAAGGTTTTAGATTTCGATACAAGCTGAACAGCTCTGAAAGCGCCCTTTTCGGATCTTTCAGCCTCTGTCAAAAGACAGATCGCAGGATCCTGCAGCCGTATGACAACCGTCTTTGGCTGTGTGCAGAAGGTTATCCAACGGTTTTGCAGCATTAAAGCCGCCAACTGCGCGCAGCTTAGAGCTTTAATCCGCCCGTTTTCTCGCGAAATACTCGAAATCAAATTTTATGCGCAACCCTTGACGTGTAAGGGTCGCCATTAAACTGATAACGCGGCTGCCAAAAATACATTTATTCAAAAGATAAAGCGCCGGCGAACAAAATATTGAGAAACACTGCATTAATGATTTACTGCAGCCGGCTGTCCGCTGGAAAAGTTCTCGGCTACATGCGAACTAACACAGCAGCAAAACAATTTTTCTGATTAAACGGGTAATACCTGAGCAAATTTATGGTGGAATTTTGTTACATACAGGTAAAATATTTTCCGGTGCCGACTTAACGCTGCGTGGGGCGCCGGATCTGCAATGAACTCTGGATTAACCTCTGAAAATTAACTGTAGTTGAGAGAAAAACAGCGCTTGTATCGTTAGGAAAACAATATTTTTTATTTTTAACAAAATACAGAAATATTTAACGAAACAGTTGGTTTCTAATTGTGGTTAGGACCTGAGAATGCGCTTGGAAATAGCAGAATTAATTATTCGGTTCTTTGTACTAACTCGGAATCCTTTGATGTACTTTTAACTATGTAGGTGGAAAATATGAAAATTAATATTATATATAGAGGATATTTATTAAAAGGGCTTTAAAACTGCTAAACATACTATTCAAATATACATTAAAATATTAACCTCTGTTGTACAAAGTGTTATTATACCTTCTAATCTCAAAATAATAATAAATATTGTTGATAATTGTTATAATGCGAGTGGTTTTGCTTCACAAAACGCTAAAGATACCGTTTCATATTAAAAGTTCACTGGATATTAAGAAACGAGATCGTGTTGATTGAGAAAAAACTACCAGTAATGTTTCCATTCGACCACGTCATTCTAATTAATTTAGTAGATCCATCTTCCTGTAGTCTATTATCACACTGCTTAGAAATCGGAATTAATCTACATAAATTAAAATTGCTCTAAGGCTTTTAAGCTGATTACTTTCCGTGTATTATTTTCATCGAATACTTTTCTTTTACCCAGTACCTGGTACGCATTTGACAGAAAAATAGAAAACTTTCTTATTAGGTTTGCTAGAAACTTGATCCTGTGGTATATGTCGAATTAAAATAATCAAAAACGCCAAGAGGGAATTATTAGAATTATGTTTAAGACTGTTTTCAATCAAAGGTACCTAGAATATGATATTGTAACAGTTTTATAATAACTAAGAAGCTAAGTATCATTAATACTACATGTTGTGCGACTGACTGCTTCACATTTGAAAAAAAAATGGTATGTTTTCTCGGAAGATATGCAGGAAACCTAAATAGTTTCGTAATATTACTTTTTTCAATTCGCCTGAACTTTTGTCACAGTTCTGGAAACAGCAATAAATCTGCTTTATGAAAAAATGTTCGACAACCACCAATTGACAAGATCACCAGCAACGACAAGTCGACCAGAACACCAGAGTAATCTAACCACAACAACAAAGAAATACTTTGTGTATTATATTAAAGTATTTGACTCCTATAAAAGTTGTAGAGAAACATAAGTCATAGAATTTTAGACCCAGTCTGCACTATTCTTAACCCTCAATATGTTGTATGAGCTTATTATGTCTTAGTAAACATTATATTTTCTTCAGGAATAATCGTCAATGCCTCATAGGAAAATCACTAACTCTGTGTACATAAAATCAACAAAATCGAGTCTTAGCCTTTAGTATAATTCGCTAAACAATGTTTCTGTGCTCCAATGTTTACCTTCGCTATTTCAATTACCACCTCTCTGGTTATAAAAACGAAAGAAGCCTCCAAACTCGTTAAAATCAGCAAATATACGTAAATATTAACCAAAAACCCCTACGACTCATTGACTTGTCAATCAGACAGGTTAAAAACATACTTTGCCTATACATTGATTGCCTAGTGAAGGTGTAAAAATCCTAGTATTTCATTTTAAAACGTTACAAACACTTCAACACATCAGCTCAAGAAGCTGTCTGAGAAGCAAAACATAAATAAAAACAGAATCAACAAACTTTCCTCCGGATTTCATCAAAAACCAAATACAGGAAAAAAAGCTGACAATAAGTTAGCAAAGTACAAGAACCTCTAGCCATAAAACTCTGCTAAATCAGGCAACTGCTAACTTGGAAGTACAGTTAAATAATAATTATAATAATTAAGATAATTATAAGCAACTGTATTCTCTCTGGAAAAGAACCAACACCGTAAGGCAACCACGGGTACATATTTCTCCAATTAAAACGAAATATGGACACTGAACAAGAGACAAAGAGAAGGCAGAAGCTTTTCGAAAACAACCGTCAGTAGTTTATCCAGAAAAGAAGAAATTGATTTACCAATTGCTTAATGTGCCACTTCAGTTGGACCTACCTACAAAGCAACTCAAGAAAAAAGATGAAACAGCAATTATTAGTAGGGCAGTCCTGAACAGAAGAAAGGTTACCGGATATAATTTGACTACACTGGTCGACAAATATAAGGCTTTTTGTGACATTGATAAAAAATTGGGTTTCTCCTGTAAAATATCACTAGAAAACAGAAAATGACCTTGGATTTTCTCTATCACCCATTTTTAGAATATACCAATATAACATGTGAGCAAACGAAAATGAAATCAAGCTCGGCTTTGAAATATATGTTTAATGAATAATATGTTGGTGACACTGTAAGTCTATGTCAAATTTGAGGTTAGCAGGTTAGCTTTTGCTTCAGTTTTGACCCAGACTGACGCAAAACCTAACCTGCTAACCTCGAATTTGACATAGACCTACACTGCTACCAACATATTATTCATACAACAAATATTTCAAAGCCAAGCTTGATTTCATTTTCGTTTGCTCACATGTTATTTTTAACTTAGGGTGTTTTTGCTTGTTTTACGACGATTTTTTCTCGGTGGCAACCTTTATTAAATATCCAACAGTAATCAGCGAGCAAATTTAAGCTCCATTTACTCCATTTACTAGTATCGCGTCTCTATAGCAGAAATGTTGTGGTGGAACTGTTCTCCTTGTTCGTCACTTACAGTACCCAAATGTCCAGGGAAATTTTTTGAGATGAGCATTCAGAAAGTGAATTTTTAAATACACGTTACATCCCATTTATTTGTGGTCATGAAGGAGTTCAGTCACAATATCTGTAATTTTCAGCTTTGAGATTCCCAAGACTACTTGTAACAACTGATTTTTAAAACTCTCCAGGCTCTTACTTCAAATGCATTTAACTTGTTGTCTAAGTCGCTATCATTAATTAATTCTCGTATTTGTGGGGCTACAAATTTGCCTTTTTTAATTAACCCTTGAAAACGTTGGTTTCAATTCGTAGGATAGAAACAATTATTAACGCAATATTTGCAAATAGGGGAATAATAAAGTGTAATTTCACCGATCTAATCGGTCACAAACATGAAATGAAGACCAAAACATTTAATTTCGAAGTAATTGCTGGATTGAAAAATAATATAATAACTTTGATGGTACATGAGACACATCCAAAGTTCTAATCTAATCTTTGACATTGACCAAATTATCTCAAGTAAACAGTGACTTGAATAATTCCAAATAATTGCCCTAAATAGGTAACTTCTAGGATATACTACATTTATCTAAATATGAATAAAATCAGGTGTTCGACGAATACATCAAAATTAACATAAAACACTAAGAAGTTAGAAAGAATTCCATATTGTAGATTATGTCAAAGCTTAAGGTTATAACGCAGGCAGAAAAGTAGATTAGAGTAAAATACACCTTCTGTTGCTTTATCACCAGGTAGCAAGCAGGCATTTTAGAAGGCGGTCACAAACATAACGCAAAGCATTCGAAAAGATTTTCCGGTGCATGAACGGCTGTTTCAAATTACAATCTTCGGTTGCAGGTAAGATATATCTTTGTTATGGGCCCAAGAGTGGACTCACATCGGGATTTTCTGCAGAAAGGAATTTCCATACACAAATCGTCAGGCAAGAAGGGGGGGGAGGGTATAGCTTACATGACCAAATGTTTCCCCTATAAAAAACTTAAAATTTGGGAGCTTAGGAACAAAACAAATAACACAACAGAAAGCTAGGGCCTACCGTCGAGCTGTTGTGCTTCGTTTGCCAAAATCGTAACCTGCTTCTGTCAGGTACATTTCCAGAATATGTCTGATTGTAAGAAAATTACGAAAAATACTTCAAGATACATCATCAGATTCCTAGAAACAAAGCCGTAATACAATATTGATTTCTCAAACATGAATGTAAGCGAAAATCAAAAGTAAATGGAACATTTGGAATAACAAATATAGTTCACATGTCAATCCTTCCTGACTCTATACAAATCGGTAAACGGCAGAGATAATAATCTGCTTGGAAAAAATTTTGGAAAACCTCGAGAGCTTAGGATAGACTACCAAAGTACCTCGGAATTTGGAAAGTTGTTGAAAATAGCTTTAAACTATTTAAGAATAATTATATATAGAAATATGAAACATGACTTATTGTATAATTATATCCAATTATGTAAATTTTTCATAAATGACCTTTAACCCATTGAAAAATACAACTCACTAAAGTTGACATAATTTCATTCACACTATGAGTTGTTTCACATGCGCAATTTTTATTGGAAACCCTTCCTGTCATTGACCGTGCAAAGTTTTTTTTTAAATGAGAAAAATATATACAGGCCAAGAAGGCCTGTACATATTGTTTAAAACTTGATTCTGAATTCAGATGAATTTCTTAAAGGATAAAAGAGATTATTTCCGTTTTTCTTCATGATCCGATATAAAAACTGTAGAATACATTTATGTATCTGTAACCAAATCTATAATAATTCTATGTAAAAATATATATTTAAAGCTAAGACATTTAGAGCCAGCCAAATAACTGAGCAAATTCTTTCGTCGGCCTTCTCTAAGCTTATAAAATATTGCATCACTTTTTTTCTACGTATGTCGTGCTCTTCCATTTTTATTTGTAGCGCGTGCTAACGCATAGTTATTCTGTGGCCATCTTTCCTAGTACGAAACCGTAGCACATTCGCTTTCTTGCTTTAAGCTTTTCTGTAATAATTTCTTAAGATTCTTTTGGAATTCTGGTTAGCAGAAGTGGTCACACCTGCGACTCTATCATGCGTATAGCATAATATGCTAACCCTCATACCATGCCGAAAGCACGAGTTTAACAGATTAAGAAGACTACAAACGGAAATTTCAAAGGGTGCATGGTAAATATCGTTCGATGCCACACCCTCAACCCTGACGACCAAAATATATAAGGAGATTGATATACATAAAGAAGATGGCTAGTAAAGGAAACCAAGGCCAGGTGAATATGTGAAATGAAAACAAGCAAATCAGTGCCCATAGAGATGAAAATTAGTTATGAAGGACGGAGAACCGATTCATAGTCGACTAAAAAGGCTGCCTTTTAGCAGAAAGGAGATAATGGAATAATAATTATTGCTAGAGAATATTTTTAATGGAATAGTAGAGACACCTAGTTGCAGGTTACGGTGAGTTCGACATTCGGTCAATAAAAACGCCGTTGTGTATACCGGTTTACCTATGTACCTAATTTTTGATAATTTTTGGAATTTGCAGTTGATGTTCCTTCTTCAGAGTAGTGTTAATTTTCGGTGTGCCGTATTGATATCTTTGAAGTCTTGAATTTACTTCCGATGCTGCAAAGAGCATTTTTCGTGGCTTCTTATAGTGATGCGGAGTAACCCATAATGTGGTGCAAGTTTGGTTATATTGGTTTGTTGGTTTACTGCATGTGTATGTTAAATTAGGATTTATCAGTATTTGGAAGTAAATACCTTACCGTTTTTAAATAATCTTGGTATCTCCATGTTCGCTCTAAGGGACTAGTAGTAATAATTTGTGAATGCTGATGGAGGGTGTCCACCGACTGGAGTGGTACGTCACAAGAAAAAAACATTTCGAACATTATATTTTGTTAAACTCAAGAAATAACTTTAGATTGAGCGCAGCAAAGGGAACAAGACGCATCTAGTTGATTAAATAAGTACTTGAAGAGATGTTATCAACTACGTAGGGTATTAAAAATATTGTAAGATTTTGTACCAATAAAGAAGATATTCAGGTAACAATAAAAATCACAGCAAAAGATGAACTATAATAAACTAAGATTTCCTGTTCGATATTTCAGATTACGCCAGTTCTTACCTTCATTGCAGAGTATTTCGATTACTACTTTGTTTATTACCAGACAGCGAAGGCTGATCTCAATCGCTTGTTATATTCAACTCAATTCGGTTTTTCAGACTTACCTGCAACAAATAAGACACAGTATTGATACATGATTTTCGCTTCCTAAAATAGATAAAATATTTTTAATTATAACAGTGCCATGACAGTTTTAAGAATAACTTTATAGTTACATTACATTAGCCTCGTAGGGGTGTTATTATATTTTTGCCGTTTTCATTAACTCCCACGAACGCCCAATAACAGATACGACGCTATTGCAACACCAACGTAAAAGTTTATTCATCAAGACGTGAATGAGCAAACGGTTTAATGTATCCGACAAAAATTGTCCTCTCCCTACACTTTGTGTTTATAAGTGTAATACACCCTAAAAAAGGTCTGACCGACGAACCTTTTGTCTTTTTTTATAACAGGTTCTGTGATCACCCTAATTAAAGAGTCGTAACTTAGTTAAAAGGTTTCAAAAGCGAAATAATATGAGCAACGTTTTGCATAAGGTATCCGTAGCAGTATTTTGAAACAATTTTCCCTCTGTAGAATTTTATTATCCGAAAAGGTAACATAACCAGCAGACTGAAGAAAGGAAACGGGTTTAATAAAAACAGCTATGGAAATCTTGTTTGTTTTTTTAGGTTCCAATACTGTTTGTCACCGTAGTCCTTTATCTACGAATAAATTTCGAGCATAGCTTTGTTCACGGTCAAATATTAGACAAATCAGAAGAAAATAAATACAAATATTGACATGCTTCCCTTAACTTTAGTTATTTGAAGGTGAATTCATGCAAAAATTCTGCTCTGATGATTTTATATTCTATCTCTTAAAATTATTAGTTATATTTTAGTAACTAAACGGTCTTCTTATGTCAGCGTAACCGTTGCCGAAAGTATGAGAGAGGTAAGTATAATAGGACATATGCATAGAATATAAATCTAGGGCGACTTTTATTTAATGGTTTTCTGCTATTCCATCCTACTGTTTGAAGCTGCATATTGCAACATATTTAATGTATGTTTCAATCATGCAAAATTTAAATGCACCTTCACGTACATTACGAAGAGGTAGCAACTATCGGTAATGCTTTCACTGCTATTTTATGTAAGTAATGCTGCACTGCCTCTCCAGTTTATCATATAATTCCCTGCAATCTCACGCGACTGGTATAAAAAGAAATCACTTCCTATCAGCATAGAACTACAGATACACCCACACCGAATAGAGAATTATTCCTTTTGTTTCCACATATTTTAGCTACATCCCTCGAAAGCTTCGACGAATAAGGCCCTTTATGTTTCATCTTACAAGCACCTCCAGAATATATCTATATCTAATAGGGGCACGGATATCGCGCTCAAATTTAAATATTAAAGCAACAATTTCGCTCTAAGCGTTACACAAGAATTTCAATCACTTCAGTAGCCTTGCGTACATAATTTATAAGAAGGAATCGCTAACCTGAGTGCGAAACTTTTGCTCGACGTGCAAGCGTGCTTTGATGTAAATCCTTCATGATGTGCACTTAACCAGTAAGTACTTTCCGGTTCCATAATCTTTGCCAGGGAGCATTTTAAACGAAGCGGTGCTGTGACAGAGATAGGGTTCATGTCCGCGAATTTTTGGTTACCAGGATTATAAACCCCTCATTTACTTCGAATTCTTGATCCAAATAATATAAAAATTTCGTAAACTTGACTAAAAATCACAGATAGAGTTTTAGTTAGACCACTAATGCTGCTTGCTCATGCAACTTATTACGACAAACTTGATTAAAGACAACATATAAATTAGTAAAGCACTATGTAGTATGGTCACATTTAGCTGTAACTACGATGATCTCTACTGCAGCCTACAGTTAGTAATCGTTAAAATGTTTTCTTTGTCCGATTTCTTTGTACTTAAGCTACTTTTTGTTGTACCCTTGGCTGAAGCTGGAAAGTTAGCAAGAGAGTTAATGACGACCTGTAATTTAAACTTCTCAAAACAGAGTTAGGTAAAAACTTCAAGTATATCGATCTCCATTTGTTTGAGTTACTCAACTTGGGCAGGAGATTTTTATTTCTCAGTACTAAAACAGAGTCCCTTGTATGATTTATTTCGACTAGAGTCGGAATTAATTTTGTTGTGTAGAATATAATTTCGGATTGCGTTCTTTTAATTGCTCTTCAGAAATTTTATTAGAATATTCTTGGTTAATTAAGTAAAAGGTTCTTTAAAATGTGCTTGGAGAATTTTTTTATTTGAAGCTACAATCGTTTATTTTTATACTGTAAAATTATAAAAGTTTAGATCAAACTCAAAATCAATTCCAGGGTTCGATTCATTAGCAAACTGCAACACGCTTAAAAAACCAAAACAGGGAGAAAACTGGTTATTTGCTTAAAAAGACTTTAAAATTGAAAAATTGTAGAATATATGATGATGAACCACCTCTCATTTAACCATTTTAAGACAAATGTTAACACAGCAAATTTTCCAAATTTCAAACTCACTGCAAAGCTGCATTGTTCGTATCATCAAGGATTCGTCCCGTTCTTCAAGTACTTAAGGTATATTCAAAGTCTGTTTTACTACTAATCAGTACATTTCATTTCAGAATGAATTCGATGCAATTCAATGGCATAAGCTCTTTTCCAGTGTGAGGGTTACAATTAAGCAGGCGAAAGGTATGACGAACAGCCACATTAGTACTAGGATTTACAATGATTTGATCGTCCTTTGATTGATTAAGGATCCACGAAGGATTAATTGCGACAACTTGAATGTTACTTGCAGCTTATATAAATCCATCTAAACTAGAAGTCACAAAAAAGATGTCAGTTATTGTAAATTTAAAGTTACTAAAACAGTCAGTTCTGTGCGTTTTAAACTTCTTAAAATCGATCTAGAAAAACCTAAGAACCGGAAATAGGCAGTTCGTGATTGTTTCCAGTACAGAAGATCTAAAAACCACCAGCTGAAATTTAGATGAGAAGGGAAAAACCCAAATGGGAAAGCCCATAGGGATTTTAGATCGAGCTTAAGAAAGGAGTCTTGTCTTCTCTGTCTGGTGGAAAAGGCGAAACTATGTTTAGACTATCTCAACATCCCTACCAACCGACCGTAAAATAGTGTGGATACATGTTCGTCTCAAAGAAAAAGTGACATAGGTAGTGCCCAATCAAACACCGAATATAATCCACCTCAAATTGCAGAAACTAGTTCTCTACTCCTAACTAAGATTCCAGACTTACAGTTAGAACGGCCTGCTAATAATCATACAATATATTAGTTTTTAGTTATAGCAAGTAGAGCAGACAAATGCGTCTATATTTCGGTTATAGATCAGTAACAAACATGATTCACTATGCATATTATTCTTCGGAGTCTAATAATCATCAACATTTCAATTACTTGGTAAATGTTGATCAATCCGCAAATATCGAGCATAGGATTTTTAGTACCGTTGCGTTCTGTGATTAGATATTTACCATCATAATAATAGTTACGTGGGCTCTTAGCAATTTTTTGGATTTCTAATCTATCATAATTAAATTCTTCCCAACATTTCAACCCCTTCTCGTGTTTTATATACAAAACTCATCCGACACTGAGGTTCACACTTGGTACTTGGTACTAGGTACTTACATATTTTTTGTTTAATGAAATGTTGTCTTTGTGGAGTCGGTTTGAATGTAATAGAGATGAAGTTTAAATTATATATAATATTAATCAAGAAATTATACATAATAATAATTATAGTTTGTAATATAAGATAGTTAAACCGAACTAACAGATAGTGGGTAAAATATACCCTGCGCCCGCCTTCATGTGATAAGTATCCGCACGCGTCCACAAGGGTTAAACAAATCGACAGAAGTATCAACACAAATGGGGAAAATGTTGTCTAATTTATGATTTGCTGACGATATGCTTAGGATTTAACGGAGATGGAAAAAAGAGCGATATAATGAGCAAGTATATTATGGATTTGCTGTCGTTTGAATACTTGACAGTATATTTAGATTTACGCTACCTCAGTATATAAAAAATTAAAGTTTATAACCACTGTATTTTGCTAAATGTAACTTACCCACGGACCTTTGCACCGCTATACGTCAGCTCACAACAATAGTTTATAACTTTCTAACATAAATAACCAATTTGCACGTTTATGTATAATGTAATCATTAATGTAATAATCTTTTCTATCTACACATATGTGGTAGAAACGTGACTCGTTAAAAAGGAGATGCCAAGCGAATAAGCGCATTCCAAATGTGGGTATCCCGCAGAGTACACCGTATCCTAGAAAAGTTCACAATAAAAACCAGACTTACTGCAACAGTTAATAGAAACACGCTGATATACTTCGGCCACATTGCAAGAAGTAGAAATACTATGGAATGCCAGATTGTGGAAGACAATGTGTAGGAAAAATTATCAAGAGGACGATCACTAATACGGTGGACTCATCAAATTAAATCAATAACTGGATATAAATTCACTGAACTATCGCACCACCCACAAGATAGAGCAACATAGACCGAACTAATAGCTCCATTACTATAATCTCACCACGTCCTGAAGGATAATGGACAGAGGAACACTATCATATAATATATTTAAAGTCGAATTAGGTAATTTATACTCTAAATCGGGCCTATACTGTAGGAGTGCTCACTTGATTGGTAGGGCGGGAAATTGTGTGCAAGTGATGTGCCTGTCGCTGGGCACGAAAGGAAGTTATAAGAGGATAGACCGCCCTTTGCCTCTAAAGTTGGGAGACGTCGAAAGTGCGCTTTAGAGCAAGGCGACGACGTACTTCTCCGCATACGAAATCCAGACAAGTACGGAGATACGTACCTACACGCAATTAGTAAGGTTTGTTGTTTCTTTGCATGAACCGTGCATTTACTAAGACTGCACAACGTCGCTTCGCCTCTCAAACCAAGGAGAGGATTTATTTGAATGCGTTTGCAAGAATTTTGGCGTTCTGTGATTTCAAGCATCAGTTCAAATCGGAAGTATCCGATTTCATCGCCAAGCACTGCAAAATAGTGATAGCCATTGCTGGTATTTAAGTGGGGCGGGATTCAATGTGGTGTATAAGACAATTCGCCGTATTGGTTAATTTTAAATGTATGTCAGACATAATGTAGATACTAGTTAGTTTATCTGAGAATTCCATTTCATTGTTCTATTCGTTTTCTATATTCTCCCATTGAATAAAGGTATATTATTTTTATTATTACTATTAATAATGCTATATTGTGCGTAGTTTTTTATTTTATCTATTAACATTGTTTAGGTCGTTAATGGTCAATTATTTTAGTGGTCTACTTGCTTTCTTATTTATTTATGTCTGTTTACGGCAATTAACTATATATATTGTAATACAGCGATTGTGAGCAAGATTTGCTCTTATTTGAGCAGAAGCTTGTAGCATATGGTTTCAAGTTTTGATCTGTAGTGGGTCAACTGTCGGTACTATGTTTCATTGATGTACCTACCCTTTTCATTAATTGAGTCAAACGTGAAAGGTCTCTTGCTATAAACTGAGCTAGCTGGCAACAGAAAAGGCAATGGTTATACCAAATTAAACATACCGACGCTTCATTTCAATACGACTTGTAACGGTGGGTTCGAACTACGCCACGTTGTAATCTGGTCGTTAAGTAAAAGAGTCGTCCATTCGACTCAAATAACTCAACTTCCTGCCTATTGATTTATTAATGTTTGGCATTAACGCTCAATACCACGTGATAAATCAGTATGTACGAGACAAACCTAAGGCAGAATAAGCGATAGAATGGGTAGTAAACCTGGTGATAAGGGGCAGGTTATATTGTAAAGCCAGATAAGTTATTAACCAAATGGCCAACTGCCGTGAAGTAGAAGAGAACAGATAGGAAAATTATATGAGCAAACGATTCAGGCAACTATGTAAAAAAAAGTTACAAACCGACAATAATGTAAGAATCGGGGAAAGGCCTATAGCCAAATCTGAATAAAACAATAAGAGAAAGAGACAGATAGAAAGAGAAAGAGAGAGAGGGAGATAGAGAGAACGAAATGTGCAATGTGAACTGTCTCGCTAACGTTTTTAACCTACAAATGGTCAGTTTCGGATTGCGCTGGATTTCTAGAAATTTATTCTAATTTCGTTATATTTGAGTTGCTCAACGCATTCTGCATCTTTACTGAACTCAATTTGATCATTTAAAATGTTAGTTGTTTAGATCTATACGTATAGTTGAACAATTATATGTTTCTGTTAATTCATTCATCGATTAAATAATCAGCTTCATATTTGTTTCGTTCATTTTGTTACTTAGACATTACCGTTGATTGTATCAACACCGTTCGGAAGCAAAAGTGTAGCAACTCAATCGATGAAAGCGTTTACTAAAATTAAAAATAATAATGCGTCCACATTTAATTTCTGAGTAGGCATTAGCTACTTTTCAGTATTGAAAATTTTTTACTATTTCATATCCCTTAAATTGACCTACATAATTTTAATCGTCTGAACATCCAATTGCAATTACAGTTTTAACAATAGAGACGATGTTAAAAGAACTTTCAGGATGAAACATGGACTATGAGGGTTTTCATCCCTCAGTGGTTTCGCGACGAGCGATATCTGTCGTTATTACCATTATCAGTCTTCATCGATCCATCACTCGATAAGAGTCCTTTCAAGAGCTCTCTAGTAATGGCACCCTTGCCATCCCTCAAATAAATTTCTTAAATTCTATCTCCAATACAACCCTTCGTCCGCTTCTATACGGCTATTATGGCCACAAAAATAAAGCAAGCGTTGCTATTTACACTAAATTCAGCAACCGTTTAAGAGGGCCAAGGTGCTAGTATATTCCCCACAAGCGACTAGGTATATCGGCCAATATTTTTAAGAGGTTCCTGCTCTATCCTGCACCCTGAATTTCTGTAAAATTGCCAAATGAAATATGAGGGTCGACAATAATTTCTCCCCGAGTATAAGGCACAGCGTGAGGGCCTAGTTCGTATTAACGTGTAAGGCAACCACTTTACTCATATAGATCTGGCATAAGGCCTCCGTATAAACTGCCCCTAATGTTCCCTTGACTAATTGACCTTCTAATATGATCTGTCGAGATAATTTCCCACGTCGCCTCAATCCCTGGCTTGGGTGTGCCAAGCGAAGTTAACGGTTATCTCTCTGAACGAGGCGACTTTCTTGAATTTCCTTCCGACGATTCGAAATGAATTTAGTTCAGCTAAACTATCTATTATCGGCAGCCCGTAGAAACGACTGCAGTCGCAGTAAATGTTTGTAGAAACAGAAACTTAAGAAATTAAACTACTTTCAGCTTTTCAAATTACTGAATTGGTGTTGCTGACAACTAAATTGCATTGGATAAATTGCAAAGAGTTAATCAAGTGAAGTAAATGAGGGTTTATTATATTTCACACAAAGATTTAAATATCTAAACTCAATTATAAAAAAAGAATTTTAGGCATATATCACCAAATCTTAGTTGGATTGATTCCTTTGTGACAATGCAATATTTCTGCTATTGCTATAGTCTCTTGCAATTACAAATAGGAATAATTGCATGAAATACATTTTAATACAGCACCATTTCAGAAATGAAAATTATTTATTTGGATATCTAAGCCACTACACTTTTAAATGATCATCACTTGATTATAAGCAACAATGTCAAATATATTATCTACAACTAAATGATTCATTGCTTTTAAAGATCTTGAATTTTTAACAACTTTTAAATATGATTACCAAGAAATTTAAGATATTAAATGGTCTTAAGGAAGTACTTTCAAAATATTAAAATCACTTGTGGTATGTTTTGTAAACCAAGATTTTATATTTTATATACTCTTTTGTCGCAAAGACACTACAAGGGTACCCGTTACTTAATACTCTGCGCATGGTTAACAGTTACAGCTGAAGGATTGTAGGGAAACATATAAATTCCTGAAAACATATTGAACAGTGAAAGTAAAATATGTGTAGTTCATAATCATTTACAAGAAGAGAACCAAGGGAAATACCAGAGAGAACATCGTATAGTGCAAAAAATTTGAAAATTTGAATACCAAGCAATTTACTACTTTTTTAGGCAATAAGCCTTAAGACGAATGTTAGGCTTGAATCTCATCGACCATGCACGAAACGAAGAGATACATACATAAGCGATCTAAAGCAACTGATGTGGTAACAAGAATCTGTAAATGTACAATGGAGTTGGGCTGGTCACCTTGCCAGAATAACGGGCAATTACTGAACTCGCCGAATCATAGAGCGAAATAGATCCACGATATGAAAAAAATAGTTGACACCAATTGGGGACAACAGGCAACAGATCGAGAAAAATTGAAAAGGCATGAACAAGCATACACACAAAGGCGGACACAAAACTAGGGGAATCAAAATCCGAGTATGAATTGATTGCTGAGAATTATGATGATGAAGGCAATAAGCAATTTTCGATAATTTAGGTATAAAAATAACAGAATTGGAGAGACAAAAGATGTTGAAAATACTTGCTTGTATGCCATAGTGCGACAAACTGAGTCTGCTGTTGTTCACTGCAAACAAAGTTATTAAAAAATGCAGGTTAGATGGGCCGAAGTCAACAAAGGGAATAAGACAAAGTTTTGAAAGAAAAATAACATAATTTCTAGAATCACGGAACGACTGTCAACAATAAGAAACTTGGGCAGCTGAAAAAATTAAGTAAACCATTCATTCAATGTTGACGGAATCTCTTGAGCGCAGATGGGAAGTTAGAAATAGAAACCATGCCGTATATCTAGAAAGAAACTCAGCTTATCTGCAACCTTTAAACGATGTTGCGAACAAAGTAAATACAAAACTAATCACCTACAGTGTTGAAACTTAATCAGCCTACTCTATAGAATCAAAGCTGGACAACGCAAAAAAACTGCATAAATTTCAGTGAGGGAATTATTTCTGTGACATACGTCAAAAAGTGATGTATTTGAATGTGTGTTACGGACAGGGTGCGTCTTTTTGGATGCCCAGAGTTGTGCGGGCTTGTTGCTGTAGTTTTGATGGTATTCGCCCTTACTGATGTAGCGGTTTAATGCTGCTCTGGCGGATATACAAGAGAGTATCCTCTCAAGTCGATTTTTGCCGAATTTGACTCAAATTTGGCTTAAGTCCATTGAAGCTTGTATAAAACCGTGTTTTGAGACGTTCTATATTCTATATTGGGAATTTTTTATAGATGCAAGTTCACCAAATATCTCCTCGGCTGTTTATGTGCGGTTCGCAATTACACATGCAGTCAAAGACTTTGGCCCAGTTATTTTACTACAACCAGTAATTTGCTAATACGCGGGCACATTCCGTTAAGGGCACAAAACCTGCGCTACTGGGCACAATAGAATTCAAGAGATGACAGTATCAACTTTTGGTAGAATTGGGCCTTACGTTTTCAAGGAAAACAACTCCCATCATTCAATTCTGACCGCTACGTCGAGATGTTAAAATCATCTGCGAGTGTAAAGTTGCAAAGAATGAAATAACGTAAAGCATGGTCTCAACAAAATGGAGCCAATGCTCAACAGCTAGGCATACTATTAATATTTTACATCACATGTTTTCCTAACGCCTACTTTTGAGGTTCGGCAACATTAGACAGGAAGAACGCCGGATTTAACAACTTGTATTTTTTTCTTTAGGGCATCCTAAACGCAAGAGTTTATGGGACATACCCTCAAACAACATTTGACCCCAAAAAAGTGCTTAGCATAGACGTTAAAATGATTAATGGTAATAAAGATTTATTTCAACGCGTTATGCTGAATCTCAGGAGCAGGATGCAACAATGCGTAGAATGCATGGAACCGTATGATGGACACATTCCGGATACCGTATTTGCGCTGATAGTTTTACTGTAAATTTCCACGAAGAACCGGTTCAAATACATTATCTGTTTCTTAATAGAAAGCTATCTAAAATGGTTCAATCTCGTTGTGGGTCCTATGTAGTCAAATAACAGGGATGTTACCAACTCTTACAAGAGCTTTGCATTACATAGGTGGTATAGCATTATTGGAAATGCAGAATGATCTAAGGTTAGACACAAAACTGATCTAGCTGAAGTAAAAGAGATAATAGAGTAGCAACTATTGCGAGGTAGAATTATAAATGATAATTTATAATAACAAACTTGTACAATAATACCGTTGAGATAATGAAATGAAACAAAACTGTTTCATTAAAATCATTACATCATTACAATATCCAGAAACACAAAATATCTTAGAGGAAGAACACCAGAAAAATGTAGGACTAACTGGAAAGATAAAATTATTTCAGAAGTGTTCCAAATACTCTAGGAATTAAAGTAGGCATAAATTTTATGAAACGTAAGACCGTGACGTTGGATTTTTCTGATAATTTTTGTATACACACCTTAGGAGTATTAATTAATCCACTACAACGTTTCAATAAAACACAATTTTGGTCGTAATAATGGATTAAATCAGAATCTAAAGACAGTATCAATAACATTGAATCTTGAACAATATAAATAAATTACAAAATTTTTGAAAACTATATAAAACTTCCCCTTTTGCTATAAAATTGTGTAGATATAATAATATTACATGCCATCTAGAGTGTGCTTACGTTGAGAACAATATAAAATTTCTCAAATGTACCCTGTTTTTTTTTTCGTATTAGCAATGCACTGTTTTACCACATAGTGTGTCGCTTACTAAATGCTTATTGTCCTACATTAGCAATCATCAGTTTAAACGAAAGTACCTTAACGATGTGCTATTAACTGATTTAATTAACTGTAGTTAGAAAGCAACAATAACTAATAAGTAAAAATTCCGAATTATCATGTTGAAGTACCGCGGAAACATCATATAGATCTCTGGTTGGATTTAAATGAATCACCATCGTTCATCGACACTTTGCATTCCAGCCGTGCCCGTATGTCGAAGCTCCCTGCGGTGGATTTTCCGTACATCCGGCGTAGATTCATGTAGAATATTTGTTCAGAAACTCGCTATATTTGAAATCCCGCTTTTCATCGCTCAACTTTGGCAGGTACCGCCCCGGTATCTGTAACTTTTCTTGGTTATCGCATTTTACCGCTGATCGGGAACTGAACCCACCTCAGTATAAGTTCTCCTTGTTATTTCATGTTGCATGTGTTATTCACCGTTACCTTTAAGTATGTTATAATGTGCTAGAATAGGGTGTTGTACTCGTATCATCTATTTTAGCACATGTAGATCGCTTATTTTTTGTATGTGATTTTAGGTTACCATTGTGAAATAATGCTGAGACATATGCCCGTCCGTAGTGTAGTAACGCTTTGAGCGCGCTGCACCCGCGTATCAATATTATATTCCCCTGTAGAATTCTTTGGCGTGATGTCTGGTGCCCTTGCTGATATCGCGCAGATGTAATTCTTAGGAATTGTTTTGGGGGACTTTTGTTGCGATCACAGTTGCAAGGCTAACCCGCTCGAATGTAATATCATGTTTGTGATCTGAATAGAAGTCCTTGAGAGTTATTTCTATTTTTTTCATTTATAAAGCTCAGTGCCAAAAGTACAGAAATGAGAAGTCCAACTTGAGAAATTAAAGACCGTAAAGTTAGCATTTGCAGCGGTTCAGAAATGGGGTTCCAAATCAGTTGCCGAGCACTGCAGAATATTTGTTATCACCAAATGGTTTTCGCTAGTGAACGCCTGTTCATATCCAGTTAAGACCGGGCCCAATGCGATGAGCTGCTGAGCATCCACTCGACTGGGTTTATAGGTAAAAAATATTAGTGTGAATGATTCCAGTTGTAGGTTGAATGTATACAGACAATGTTGTAATTAAAATCCAAGCCATTGTAAATATAGGTTAACCCATGAGTACAATTATGAATTAAAAAATTAAATACAAATTTCGCTTAGTGACTGTCAGTGAATTGTCAGTGGATTGATTAGCAACGTTACTGAATTTACTGCAGATTCCTTTCGAGTTGTTTCAGGAATTCGTACAGTTTCTGCGAATTACGTATGAAAAATGGTCGCATGGTTTTCTGCCATAAACATTATCGGCATGAAGTATAATTGAAATATTTTAGCAAAAGTGTAAATACGCCTACAAATTCATTCATCGCATGTTACCCCGAAATTTACTTGTAGATGTAGATTATTTCCTAGTTCGGATAAAGAAATCCAAATTGGTTGAATAATTGCGTTAGCAAATGAATGCACGTGCTCTTAATACAGCAGAAAAGTGGAAAAGGCGCCGTAATCTCAATCTTATCGAAGGTTGTATCAATACATTAGGTTTAAGTAGAAAATTGTCCCATTAATTAACTTACTTGTTTGTAAAATTTAACAGTAGTTATTCTAGGTAGTTTAATTCACTGTGCTCACTTTTGTAAAATTCGTATTAGTTATTCAAATATAATCCAAGTTCGCATTTATTTCAACTATCTGAATCATTAATTTTATGGTACTGGACTTTATAAACATACGCTATGGGTGAGGTGAGACAATTTGCAAAAAGTCGCTCGTACTAGTAACATTGGTAATATGTACGGTTAACTCGTAACCAAATAGTCAGCCCCCAAATAAGTAGCCTTCTTTCAGATTTTGTATGTTACTGCTAGGGTATTATTTAATTATTGCAATTTTCAAACAAATGTCATTGGATTATTTCGACAACACCCTTACAGCACCCAATTTATGCGACAAAATTGTTACACGGACAAGTGGAGTCTAATTAATGTGTTTCGAGATGAGGGTAGCTTTGTACTTATTTCCATTTAGAACTAAACAATTGAGTTCCAGTCTATAATGAGGTTTTAAAATGTTACTTAATTTAGTAATACTTAAAGAAGTTTTCAGTCAAATCGCCTACTGACAGCGCACTGTTGTCTGGCAAATCAAAAGTTGCCTGAAATGTAAGAAGTTCAAACAACAGACGCAAAAATTGAGACAAGTAGAGAAAGTAGCCGATGCTTCAGAAAAGTAAATGAGGAAAATACGATTGGAAAGGTTTTAAAAGACATGATCAAAGCAAGATCAAATGTCTCGAAGAGACAGATTTATGACGTAGGTAATTTAAAAAAAAACCCTGAATGGCATATTTCCATAACATAGGAATATTTCAAATACTGGATGATGACAGGTCGAAAAAAGTTACTTTTATTTTAAAAGAAAAACGAAAGCGCAATAATAGAGGAATTCAAACATTGCTCTTGACAATCGTAAACATTTTTTGAAATAAAGTCAAACTACCTATAATGTACCCCAAATCCCATTTCCATAATAAATCTTGCAAGTTGACGAAATGTTTAATTTAATAATCGATTTGTCTTCTAGTTTCAACAGGCAGGTGTTTTCTATAATTTATTTTGACCGCGGCTTTTCTAAGTAAATAGCTACGTAATTTGTTCTCCTTTAGTGACAATATATTTGGTGTTCAGTTCTTTGGTTGCAATTTTAAAACCCCTTTTTAATTGTATAAAATCAAGATAACTTAGATAAAGCTTCAAAGGTACAAAGATAAACTCATGTAATCCATCTAGCAGCTAACATACCAGTAAAGGCAGAAATGCAACTTAAACTTAGTGTTAATTACCATAGAATTTTACATACTAAACTGATATTTACTTTAAGCTTTAGATATATTTCGTAGAGTTAGCAAAAAACTCATTCTGTTAGTCTTTTTCATTTATCGCGGCTGACTAGTTTATAATCTGCAGCCCATGCACCCTCGCGGTAACTGTAACACCTAGAGGGTGCGTTCCCAGGTAGCGTATCGAAATGTTCACTAAATACATTAAGTAAAAGGAGCCAACAGGTAAGCAACGTAAGTTCTAATAGTCACCGTGGACTGCACTATCTTCGATATGGCTGAGTGCGGGGCTACGTTAAACCTGTGGCAAAACGTGGCACATCCGGTATTAGATAGCAACCGCTAAGACACCAATTGCCAATTACGTCCAAATCAGTAACTGAAATATCAAGGCACAAAAAAATATCCGGGTGTGTAATGCAAACTGCCTAGACTCCCACACTGCCCCGGCGCGGCGCTCAGACTCGTGGATTCTGAGGGGAGGCAAAAGCTCGATGCATATAAGCAAACTAACCACGAATAAATAACATCAATATAAAAAAAGACTGCCAATAGAAACATACGTGTATAACATCAAATCAAGGATAGTTGACTAAAAAATACAAAGTAGAAGAGAAGCTAAAAGAGATTCAATGGGATATTTTGCGTATCTGAAGTTGAGAAAGAGAAAGTACCAGTGTATACTTCATCTATGACAGTCAAGCTAGTGGAAACCTAAACCACCTAGCCGAGGCGTAAGACAGAAGAGGTATTATCACCCAAATGATATACTTTTGCACTGGAAGACACATTCAAAACCTTATTCTGGGAAAACTTACGAATCGCTGATAACATCATTCTGATTTCGAACAACGTCGATGGCTTACAAACCATTCTTATACAACTAATAAATACTTATGAAGAAGTTAGAATAATATGTTCATAAAACAATAAAGATGACGACAAATATAGAGAGACTCATCAAGGCGCAGAGAGCACCGGAGAGATGTGTGTTGAGTAGCAGTTTAAAGGACAGAAAGACTAACACCTGGATCCAACAAAAAAGTAAAGTGTGTGTCGAATCGCGTATCGAGCTTAACGTAGAGCTTTGCAGGCCACAATGTAAGGCAGGAAGATGAAAGATGGAAAGTAATTCTGCAGGAGTGGAGGCCGTGGGTAGGAAGAATAACTCGCGGAAGACCCAAATAAGTGTCAGTGTCAGTGGCTGACTCTGGATGGATTAAAATGGTCAAAAATCGAAAGTGTTGGCATAAATTGGACGAGCTCTTTGTCCAAGGATGGACAACAGAGGGCTAAAGAAGAAGAAAAACCAACATAAACTAGAAACTGGGAAGCACCATATTCTTGCATTTGCTAATATATGCTAGAAATAAATAAAAAAATTTTGTTAAGAGTTACAACTATGTTTTTTCATTTATATATATTTTTATTTTCTCTTATATTTGACTGAGCGGAGCAAGGGCTTTCAAAACGATTGGGCGAAAATTCATCTTCATCTCTGTATGTATGTACCTAGGTATGTATGCATCTTTCAGCCATAGCGGCGAAAGTTAGAACTGCATATCTAAGAAAATTTATGGGAACCTTTCCCCCTCGTCACGGGTTTGGAAAAAAGGCCTATGAAGGCCTACTTGCTTGACGTCAGTCTCCCCACAAATAATACTAGTACTACTAATGTACATATGTACCTGTGTATGTAAGCATGTTCCACATATAACTGCGAAATATAAGGACGGATTCATGAAAATTTAAGCAGATATTCTAAAAAGATTTGAAACGATGTTACCAGTCTTACTGGGTTGCACAGTTTGGTGTTAAGAGGGGCAACTACCACAAAAACTGTGGAAAAAATGGCTATCCTATTTTCCCCAAAAATGGCTAGTAATTATATTAAAGAGCCATGTTGGCGAGAAATTCGGCGATTACTACTCTTCGCAGAAATGCTGCTGTAGTTAGGGGCTCCACGGTGTGCTCCTACTACCCACACACGAACAGGGACCCAGTATGCACAGAGGTAGAGGAGCAACCCAGGAGTTTACAAACGGGCGCCTACACAGGCCAGTGTTCTCCATAGTACTCTTGCTTTTCCGTGGCAGAGCTGTTCCAGCTTGCTGATCAGAAAGAGACGAATGGAAGGGACAACCGCGGGGTCGCCGTTACAAGGTGTCGGATCAGGAGCAGTCCTGCTCTAGTACACAAGGCGAGAGAGAGAGATTTCGAGTTGTCGCTAGAGGTGTCGCTCAGGTAGTCTGTGCTAGTACCCGAGACGAGTCGGACAGTCGACTGAGCAGTAGGGCCAAGAGCGATTTAGGTGCACGTTCCGAAACTCGTCACAACAGTTATTTGTGCTGTTGGACGGCCTCACCGATGACTGGTATCCGAGACAAGCTACAGGGAGCAGGCCGTAAGGAGTTTTCCCAGTAAAACTGTCTGTATGAGGCGAAGCTACTCTGTTCTACAACTGCGGGGTTTGCGTATTTCGTTGACGTATTGCTGCGCAACCGTGGGTGAAGTTGACGCAAGCAGAAATGTTGCAACTGCAGAAATGCATGGCAGCAAACATATGTGGCAGAGAGTCCGCTCTCGACAGTTACTTTCCTAATTAATAGGAGTACGCTTTATGAAGGGAAGCCCCGTATGCACGCGGCACAAAAGCGACCTAGGAGAGCACGGAGGGGTGTCCACATAACCCAGTGCTTTCAAGACCGTACTTTTTCCTTACTGTGGGCGAACTGTTTCGGCTTGTTAAGCAGAAATATACGGGTCCAAGAAGGAAACGCGAGGCCGCCGTTTGAGGTGTAGGGCCAGGAGCAATCCTGCCCTAGTATCCGAGGCGCGTTAGAGGTCAAAGCCGTCATTTAGGGTGTCGTTCATAGGTAGTCGTATGTACTAGTATCCGAGACGATTTGGGCAGTCGATTGAGGCAGGGCCAGGAGTGACCCTGGTCCACGCTCCGAGACGCATCACGACCGTCGACGTCGTTAGAGGTTTTAACCTGGTTACACTGGTAGTAGTCAACACGAGCTTCCCAGGAGCAGGCCGCACTATTCATCCCTTAGAACTAACGGAGGTCACCCTGTCCCACAATTGCGGGAGCATGCGTATTACGTTGGCGTATTGATGATCAGCAGTGGTTGAGGACGTGCGAAAGAACTAGTGCACGGTACGGCAGAAATGTTGAGCCGAGGTACATCTATGTATGGTAGTGAATTTACTCTCGAACGGTTACTCGTCAACATTCACAATAATACTATAGGTAGTTAGCAGAAGCCCTCAGTACCTCCGTACATGACATTTCGATGCTCGGTATCTAGGTTGAGTGAGTGAGGATGGATTCGTAGTGGCAGTGGTTGGCCGTACGCTGGTTAACGATTTCGGCTTCGGCCGGGGTTTCGGCAAATGAACAGGCATGATCAAAGTTCCGGTGGTTGACCCGAACAGTCACCAACAGGGCAAGGTAGGCTTTCGGAACTACACCAGGTTTAAAAGGGGACAGCAATAGTTGCGCGACGGTGAGCGCCTTGTTTCCAGTGGCGTTCCGAAAGTACGAGCGAACTTTGTCGTCACACACGAATTGTGGTGATATGCTTTAATGCTCGGTGCATACTAGTCTCAAAAGGCACACCAATATGTGTGCTGCAGTTAGCGTATCTTAACAAAGACTATTACTTAATATGTTTACACCTTACAACATGCATTTTGTAAATTGTTTGCTTTTGGGCGTTTATAAGAGACCGTTCCTTGAACGATAAAGAAATCATCTAATGAAAACCTTAAAAGAACAGTTTGTATCAGAATCGACTGTATAAAACTATATTAAAGCTGAAGAAATTGCTACTGCTTTTTCTAATGGAAGGTTATATCTTTCCAATCACCATAATCACCAAGTAACTAAACAACTGAAGAAGAATCATTTAGCATTCAAGACTGCTTTTTAAAGATTATTTAATCTCGCTCACAAATTCTAAAGCAGTTCATTTGAGTTGATGAACTCAAAAGTGTGCTGCAATAGCAAGGCAGTATTTCTAGTCAGCACTGGTCAGTACTAGGTCGCATATAGTGTTACACAACCCTATTCAGCAAAATCCGTCTACAAACGTGTGAACAAACTTCGGTGCTTTGCTCTGTTTTGCTTTAATAAACAAGTCATTAAATATTATTGGTTTATCAGGTGCTTTAATCTATGAATGTAAACATTTTAACAAATAATTTCAATAATTAGATAATTTATTATGCAATTTTACTCATTTGCCATCTACAACAGTATGCCTTTCAAGCGATAGTTACTTGGTTTCTAAGACTGGATATAGGGATGATGCTTTACATTTCACCAGTAGATCGTTTTCCAAACCATAATTATTTGGTCTCTGGGGCTGGAGACCGGGGATCTCTCATTAACAAAAAATTCACTGATACTTGGAATCCAGATCAGTCCAAAAAGTACAAAGATTAAACATTAAAATATCACTTGATATAGCATTCCCTTTGAACTGGGAAAATACTGTATCGGTTAGGGTTAAGCAATACAAAAAGTTATTACAAGTACCAGATTGGGCCTGGAACAACAACCAGAAAATACCTTTGGAATAACACACAGAAGTGATTAAAATCGCGTATATTTCACTTAACAGGGATGAATGAATCTCGTCTGATTCTGTTGATTTAGCTAAAAATTGTCTGTCAAAACTTATTAAGGAATCACACGAGGTGCAGTAAAAGCTTAAGTTTTGGTTTGGTAGCTATAGTGTATTATCTCTTATTGGCCTAATGACCGGAAATATTATTTTCCCGATACCTTCTGATACTAAATGCTTAATCTTTTAATATCGTGAAGGATTCATGAATAATAGATCGTTACAAAAAAGTTTTAGAGATTTTACTCATCGATTTGTAAACAAGAATTAATTAAAGTAAAGTCCCCAATTCCCCATTGAGAGCCCAGCCCTATACATTCACCGACGAAACCACAGTTCAAACTCTAATCTCTTTCCACTGAAAAGCGACTATTTTCTAATCAGAGGAAAGGCTCGAAGTCGTGATAACCGCGAACATAAACCTAGAAAATATTAGTATCTTTCTTGCACCACCGCGAGCCACCGCATTCGGCGGCGCCAGGCGCCGAGCGTCCTTTTTCAGCCGTTTCAGCGTGTTTAAGACATTCGGTCGGATGCGGTGAATTAACTGGGGCTCGTCTTGCGGTGCGGAGGTTGATCTAAGGGGCTACTTGCGCCTTGGGAGGCTTCCCCAGGGGGGTTTCGGCGGTTCTAATTTTCCTAGAGACCTAATAAGCGGAAGCGCGCTAGTTAGATAAGTTGGAATAAAAATGTTTGCGAACGGCGAGTGTACACAGGGGCGGTTTTATCTGCAAACGCAGCCGAGCATTGTGTTCTATGTGTGGACAGGAACAACAGGACGGCGGGCGTCGCGACTCGCGGAACGTGCGGTTAATATATGCGAGGACACGGTCAGCGGATCCACTTGGGACGCGAGTCGGGCATGAAAGAACAAAGGGATTCGCTCTGGTTAGCATAATCACATTACCCGAGGACATCTCTGTCCCGTTTCGAAAAACTAATCGTTCTTTCTGCTGCCGCTGAGGACACTTTGCTGCGCCCTCTTAAGGCTCGGTTTGGGTAAAAACTGTCGCTGATTATCGTTGGTCTCATCAGGAATAATAATTCCAAATACAGACTGTCCACTTTTCGAAAATATGCATGAGGATCTCGCTTATCTCAAGAGATGCAATGGCGGTAAAATCAGGGAAACTGGATAATTTAATACTGGTCAAGATTCTAAACAGAAATTTAGCATAATCCAGTTAAAACTAGAAGGACTGATTAGATCAATAATATAGCAAATTTAGTTATCATCGAAAAATTGCACTACCAGACGTTCTTATTATTAGGATATCTCTAGTACACCTGAAAATTAAAATCTTTTAAATTATTTGCAGTGAATGAATTAACTAACTGTGAGTTGGTTGAGAGAGGAAAAATTCTCTCAGAGGTAGATGTAGCGCAATAATAAGCGTCCTAAGACGAGTAGTGCGTGGTGAATACCTACATCCTACTCGAGTTACTCCTGTCAGGTGGAACATAACGGATCTAGACCAGAGAAGGTCGATAAAAAATCCTTCACTGCCAGGTTAGCAACCTGCTGTGGAATTTTAATAAACGAACGCTTATAGAACTGAAAATTGAAGACTATGCGTCGGGCACTGGATCGACCAAATCGATGACGACCAAAGCACACACTTGGAATAGACACAAATGCAAACATAAACAAATCAGAATAACTTGCTGTAACGTACGGTTATTCAACAAATAAAACCACGAAGTAATAGTAGAGATGAACCACCACCAAATAGACATCTGTGCGCTGTCCGAAACAAAGAAAAGGGGAAAAAGCACTTAACGATATCAGAATAATATACCCCTTATATATAGCGGCAGAGATAAAGAAAAAGAAGCATCATCTGCTGCAGGAATATTAATCCCCGAATAATATAAGCTGAACATAGATAACATCAAATACGTCAGTCATGGATTTTAAAACTCAGGTGATATTTGAAAATAAATCCGTCCATATAATAGCAGTATATGTTCCTGATAGAAGTAAACTGAAGCAAGAAGCAGAATAGTTCTACCATCAACTTCAAGTTCAAATAGACAAAATACCCGACCTTGATAGACTAATTATACAAGGAGTAAAAGAAAAATATACTTAAGTAATGGCTAAAGAATATATACATGCTAATTGAATTGTGTATACATAATCCACTCCGTAATAACAACACAACCTTAATAAACAACAGCACAAAATCTTTTTCATCGACAACAGAATTAACACCTCCGTAACAGATTACATCATTACAAATGGAACTATGCTACCTAACAAAATAGTGGACGCAAAAGGTCTAAAATCAGCTAATATAGCGTCAGACCACAATCTAGTACTTTAGAATATGCGAATTATTACAGTGTCACGTTAGAAAAATAACATAGAATCCCTATTACATGAAAGTTATATCTAGAGGAATTACAGCAACGTATAACAAACAACCTAACCATAGAAGAAGATACGGTAGAATACAGCTGGAATAAGATAAAGACAAAATGTATATAGCGCAGCTCAAGAAGCCATCGCAAATTTGAATGCCAAACCGTACTCTAAACCTTGATTCACAGAAGGAATTGAAGAAATCACTCAAGAAAAAAGAAAAAACATATTTGCAATACTGAAGAAAGTGAACACCTGAAAACATACTGAAATAAAAAATCATCTAAACAATAAAATACCAGAAATTAAACACGAATATCGCGAAAAATTCAGTAGCCAAACTAAATATGACCTGTATTGCATACAAAAAAAGTTAGAAAGATACTACGAGGCAAGAAGAAAGCTGTAAATGAAGACATAGGAATAAAGAAACATGAACCAGATAGTTTAAACAACCGTATGCATACATTGCGTCGCGAAAGGAATATAGAGCAGATAAAATAACTTACTTTGGAATTGCTGCCCTGAAGAACGAAACTCAATTTACTATATCGTTTACTACCGCTTAGTTGATCAGATAGATAAAAATCTGGTGTGATACACGCACACAACTTCCTTTTACAGTGATCTTATAATTAGCCAAAAATTAGATTTTAAATTTTTAAGCATTTGTCAAAAATTTTCAAAAATTACAAATTCTACAAAAACGGTACAAAATAGAGCGTTAGTTCAACAGACACATTTTCTCTAGAATTTTAAGCTGAATTTAAAAATGTAATAATATACAGGGTGTTCTACTTAAAATAGGAGTTAATAAAAGAAAATAGAAAAAAAAACAAAAGAAACCCATTTTAGAAGTATTCAACTGGAAAATCATCTATCTCACGTCAATACACATTAGCAATGCAATAAAAATGTAAAGTTTAAAAAAAAGCGTTAGGGCCGTTTTTGAAAAAATCGAAGAAAACTGAAAAAGCTCAAGAGTAAACACCTACTTCCGGTTATGCGATTTTCTTCAAAAGCTTGCTGTCGCATCTGCATAGTACACAAAACTTATATATGAAGTTTCAACTCCATACCTCTTTTCGTTTTTGAGATACTCTGTTCACAGACAGACAGACAGATACACAGACAGACACACAGACAGACAGACCAATGAACAAAAACATGTTTTTTGGGTTCAGGGGACTGAAACGTAAAGATCTGTTGAAAACTCAATTTCGAATTTTTGGGGTGAATCCAATACTTCCTTTATCGTAAAAGGAAGTAAAAAGTTATAACTGACAAAAACCATAAATCTGGCTTAAAAAGCGTTAACGTTAATGCTGGTTTTCAGTTAAGATATGAGTTTTTATTTATAATTTTAACTATTTTGTTCAATTATTTATTTCGTTATCGTATTTAATCAGCATTAGGTTTTCAACGGGCATAGCCTAACTTGTAGAAATAGTTTTTCGCTTCTAACCATTATAACCATCTGTAAAAATAAACCTATGGAACTAATATCCCAAGTCAAAGGAGACATAGTTTTATTTAGTAACGCCAAGCCTGCCACCTTTGATGGTTACTATATATATATAAATCATATAGCACCAAGATGGAGCAAAGGGCACCCCTTTTCATAGGGGTGTTTCTGTAGCTATGGCTTTATACGGTTACTAAGTTAAGCTAAATACCTTGACACTTTAACAAAAGTAAGATAATACCCAAGTAGCTTTGCGCTATCGTCGATAACTGAATTTTTCCTAATAGACGAAAACTAAAATGTGCAGTTGTTACTTCCCTCGTCTAAAAGACGAAGGAAGTATTGTAATCGCGAAAAAATTACATTCCGAGATTTTTCAGATCTTCGCGTTTCCCTAGTGACGAAAAACAGGTTTTTTCTATTCCGTCTGTCTGTTTGTCGGTCTATCTGCTTTTCTGTCTGCCTGTCTGTCTGCCTGTCTGCCTGTCTGTTTGCCTGTCTGCTTGTTGCCGGTATAGCTCAAAAACTAGTTGTTGGAGAAAGACATAATGTCGTCGTGAGGAATATATGGGTTTCCGGCATGAAACCGAGAAATTGTCGATGAAATATATGTAAGGTGAGCACCGTATTATTTAAGTGAGGGCAACATTTTGCACATAGATCAGGTTCTAACCCTTGACAAAAAAGGGCATATTTTGGACCTAACATATAAAGGGAAATAGATAAAGGTAATAATTTGCACTTAGCCCAGGCTTTTCCCTCGGCAAGAGTGGGACCCAACAAATACAGGGTAACAAAGATACAAAGCTGCACTGAATAAGTACGTTATGTTAAGTGCAGCCGCATGTGTTGAGCGGGCAGATTGCTTGCGGGTTACTGATAAACGTTGAAATTGCATTCCCAGTTCGAATCCCATCGCCGATAATGTTTTTCAAATCTAAAAATTGATGTATTTTGCATTATGAAGTGTTTCCTTTCATTCTTCCAACATTATTAGGAATTTTAGGATATTTTCACCCCTAATTATCTTTGATTTTTAAAATAATTCAGTGACAAAACCTTCACTTGAATGTTCTGAGTTCTTTGAAGCCTTTAAATTTAGTATTACGCTGGGCTCCTTTAAGGAGCCCGTGACATGTTGCTTGTACTTGAAGACGATTGTTTTAAATAAACATATGATTTATATTTGGTACTAGCCGCAGTTGTTTTCATTTCGCTTTCTTTTCGTCGTAGCTCATGTACCCCGCTTGATTCGGTGGTGCATTTACGGTAAGTTATTGGACCCATCGCCCTTAGCTGCTAAGTCATTATTGGTTATACCAGTAGGTAAACTGATTACGTACCCTTCGTGCGCACGACCCCGATCCAGCATTTTGTTTGAGTCAGTGTTTTGGAAATTAAACAAATTTACGAGGTTTGGGTGTAACACACTGGAACATTATACCTGGTTTATGGTTTTGCAATAACAATATGTCATATGCTTTTATTTAAGTGTAAAACTTTTAAATAATGCATTAATAGCTGTAAATCAGGAAAAACCTACCTAGCTTGTAAAAATTAAATGTTGAAAATCAGTCCCAACTTCCGTTGAAACAAGGCATAATATTCAATGAATTGGAAGTTTTTAGTAATATTAATGGCCTCTATTCTAATCATTAAAAATTATTGTAGTAGTTCACAACTGGATGAAATGAGTTTAACATAATTATGGTGATTGTCTATGTAGTAAACATCTTACTTCGACACGAAGTGTACGAAGTATTGAAATTCCCTCATATCGAAAACCACACTGAGTTAAATATCTCTAAAATTCGTGCCAACCGACTAATGCACCCAGTATACCAAATCTCCGTCTCGGCTGTCCAGATCTTTTGGTAAAGACCCCAGCCAACTAGATCCCTGCCTCGTATTGGGGGGGGGGGGGGGGGGTGCCTAAACGTGTTGTGCGGTGTACGTATGTGTACACGATTCCGGTCGCCAGTAACCTTCCTGAAGTCTTGGATCATTTTCATACGATAGGTCCTCCGAAAATGAAGGCAACATCAACTTTTCAGGTATGGTCGTCGGCAAAAAAAATGTTTTTGAGGTTTTTTTTTTTTTTTTGGATACATGACTGGTTCATAATATTTCATGGTACTAGCGAAACGGAGTGATGCTGAGTGTCGAAGTATTCTTGGACAGCACCGAAGGGCTCTTTTATTGGGTGGGGGGTACCGTATATTTTGTATTTCAATTTGTGTTTTTTTTATTATGAGACGATCTAGAATTCGTTGCTGCCATTTCCAGTAGTTACCTGCTATAGATCGACCACAGCAACACTATCATAATATATACTTCAAACATAATTTTTTCGACTGCATAATACTTCGTTGCAATGCAGATCTCAAATTTAACATTTTCCTGTTGTAACTGAACAAACGGAAAAACGAATCCATGTGATACAATCGCAATTTGAAGCCTTCAAACTAATTTTAATCCGTTATCTTGTTCAAATATAGAGCTAAAAAGGTAGTAGAGTAAATTTTCCTTTGAGATAAATCTCATTTACTCTCTCCTTATTTGAGCCGAATTGTAACAAATTAATGAGAAACAAGATGAACAGGCCCACAGGACTCCTATTTTCCTGTATTGCGTTTCGGGGAAGCGGAAGGACGCGGTCCTCTTTAAACAATCTCGACGAAATAAAGAATCAACTTCGTGAAAAGTTTCGAGCGGGGCATCAAACCTTGCATTAATAAATAAACGAGCCCGAAAGGGTCGCTATTGTACATAAACATAATTTAGTATGTCCCACCGGGAAACCCTTTCGGACACTTCCTTGTGCAATGCGGCCCCTGAAATGTGACCTGGCACGGTTTTGCAAATGCATTCATTGCAAGCGCTCTACAATTTAAATGAAAGCGTCGCGAGGATAATACGCACTAATGTTCCTTTCGCGTTGGCAACTATGTAAGTTGCCTTATTTATTTCCGCCATTATTATCCTTTTCAGTGCTTTAATACCCGCTGAAGAAGTTTATTGTCCCACAGTATTTGCGCTAACTTTGCACGGACTACGTCTGAGTACTACACTATTTTTCAGATTTAAATTGTGAAAACAGACAAGCGAAGGAATTCAAGAAGCCATTCACTGGAGTCTATTCTATTTTTTAAATCGAATAAAAGGAATTTCTCCATTTATTTGATTAAAACAGTTTATAGAATCAAGTGCTCACTAGAACGCTGAGCTGAGCTCAAGCGACATTCTTTGCTTTTATGGAGATATGGAAGGGGTGTATTTCAGAGAAATTTCTAGAGGGTTGTTCTGAAAACCTAAATAAGCTCCCCTTTTATGTCTGATACAAAACATAATCAACTTAAAGTTTATCATTATTTTATCAACTTCTAACAATGTTTACTTCCTTTTATAGGCCCCAAAGGAAAATCAACTAATTGAGGTTTTAGAAACAAAATTGGCCTTACTACAATCTAACCGCCCTGAAATTAATTTACAAATTTCCATTTCTCAGCAGCATTCATTAAGAGCTTTAACAAGACAGATGTCGTGATGAAAAACGTTTGTCTTAGGAATGCGGTTGGTCGGCTTAACTAATCTGCAGTTTCCTACCGAATCGTCTTTATCTTCTCGAGGATTTCGTGAGGAATTGTGTGGATTACATTTTATTTTTCTCGTTTATTGTTGCGCTTATGCCTCCTGCAGATGACAGTGTTCGCATGAATCATGTTTTATTTCTCCATTCTTAATTTTTATCAAGTTTATGTAATCCTGTTACGTTTTCCTTTGGAAACCGGGAAAAACTTGACGTTCAAGAGGCATCGGTGGTTACTTAAAATTAGGTGAATAGCTTTCATTTATAGTGCTCTGATTTGTAAGGAGAAATTTCGTTTTTAAAGTACAGTCGATTTTCGATTCTGTAGCTCAGAATGGGTATATCCAGACACATTCTAAGATTTCTATATTTAAAATAAATTAACGACTACTTTGTACTGCAAGAAAGGAAATTGTCACAGCTGCTCCATTGCCCCATACGCTTCATTTTAACAAAAATAAGAAACTAAAACCATGACAACTTGGAATGTTGTGCAGTTGTGGAGTTCCATCCGGAAGATACAAATTAAAATAGAATACATCAAAATTTAAATGAAAGAACATTATGTAAAGTAATAGAAAGGAGCAGAGAAAGACGTTAGAACACTAAGAAATGGGTAAGCAGCGAGAGAAAACAGAAAACCAGATTTACTAAAGAAACGAGAGGAAAAAATGACTGCATGGCTATAGCAATTATATAGTCCAGCGTGGAGCACAGAGAAGATACCAGACGAATGAAAGTACAATCTAATTATACCCATCTACAAAACAAAAGAGAGGTGAAAGTCTGAAATCTAACGGGAAATATGCCTGTTACAGGCAGCTATAAACGTCTAAAACATGGTAGAAAAAAATAAGAGGGGGAGTGGAGAGCAAATTCGAAGAAAAAGAGGCAGACTTCCGATGAAAAACAAAATGAAAGGCCACATAGTATCAATTAAAATTTTTTTTATACTTTACCGCAGCCTTCTATAAAAGCAGGAAATATAGAAACATTTAGAACCAATTGAAATATGGCCAAAATGAATAATTATACACGGGGTGTTATTAAAACCTTCGGTCAAATTTGTACAGCATGTTAAGGATTCTTGCAAGTGTAAAGTTTATTAAGAAGTTATAAACCAAATACTAATACAACACACGTTACAATAAATGTTTAAAATTTCCTTTTCCTTTGAAAATACAAACTTCTACTCATTGGATTAATGATTGTCGTACTCTTTCAAAAACTCTTGGAGTGTTTCGAATATATGTAAATGTGTATTGAATGTGCTACCAGAACTCATCCCCAGTTTATATCCCTTGATAAATGAGAATCTAACGGAGTTAAATCGATTGACCTGGGAGGCCATGCAATTAGTCCACCGCGTCCGATCCAACGCCGGGGTATCGTTGATTGAGAAAAGCTCTAACGTTTGCACCAAAATGAGGTGGAGCGCCATCGCGCAAAAAGAACATTCTTATGTGTATTTAAAATGTGACATCTTCCTATAAAAGGGGAAGATCATCTTGCTAAAACCGTAAGTATGTTTTGCCATTTACGTGGCGTGGCATCCTGTAAGGCCCTATTAACTTGCCGACAAGCATTTCAGCCCAAACATTTATTGAAAACTGATGCTGGAAATGCCTTCAGATATGGCTATTATGGAAGTTGGATATTCCATTGATAGTAAACGAAGCCTCATCAGTAAACCACATCGTTGAAATACAATAGGTTTAACTGAAAGGCTCTTCCAGAATCCACTGATATAACACACTTCAATTTGGTCCATTCTGTGGTTCCAGATGTTGAACCAGGGGTGCATGTCAACCAGTTCGACTAACGTGTAATTATTAATTTTAAGAAAACTAGAACACAATGAACCAAAACTGGAGTTTTTTAGACCTCGGTAGCGGTTGTGTCTAGTTTCATAGTTAGCGAAGGTCGCGTTCTGTTCTAAAGCTGTGGTTCATGTGAGAGCGATACCGGAAAGCAAGGTTGCAAATCATATCTTTTTGGCTACGAATTGCTCCTTCGCCAGTAAAAGTAGTTAATTCGGTGTCATTTTTGTTTTTAAAAGTAAAAATACAGGCAATTGCTGTTATCGTTATTATGGTTATTAGGAGCACTGAACAACAATAATGGGAACAAGAAAAAAACAATAATAAAACAATAAAACGCATTAAATCACCGAGACGCTGAAAGAATCACTTAAGTAAGCAATTGGTAACGCTAAAACAAAAACAAAAATAAATAGCGCTCGCCCACAGTCTGCCCTTTGAAGCACTTAACTCCTCATCAAAGCATTTGAGATATATGTTTATTGGAATCTTTTTCACTACTAGGGCACGCTGTAGAAATTTGGCCGCATGTTTTAAAAACGCCCTTGTATACATAAATGGAAAATGGAAAAGCGCAATAATACTAAATGGAAAAAATGAGGAATTGTTAAAATAGAACAGGACATAACATAGGGGAACAGTCTTACCCCACCTCTGATCATAATTTTCGCAGACCAGATACTAACGAAAACAAAAACAATACCATCAACGATCGTGATTTGGCCCCGGTTGAAGCTTTCAATATAGTGTATGCAGATGATGTAATGCTCAAATTTTTGACGAAATCTGAAATGAAAAGGTCATTAAGGTTTGGAGAACCAACTTACATGGAAAGTTTATTCAGAAAAATGTAGAAAAATCTGAAATTATCCAAGTAACTAGGACAGAAGGAAATAGATAAAGGGTTTTTAATATACAAATATATAAATCAAGAAACTGTAGAAGCAGGGAACAGCTATGGGTACTCAGGTATCGTCTTTACAAATAATGGTATAATACACATAGAAGTACAGAACAGTAACTATCAATACACTACAATCAACTAATAATAGTATTGTACGTAATCTGCGAAATAATACCAAAATGATAATCTAAAATACCGTATCGTTAGTTCGTTGTCAGCCTTATTAACATCCCCACTGCATGGGGCATCCTCTTTGAGAAGATTTATGCATTAAGACCCCAGGGTTGCCTAAGTCGGATTCGAAAATCGTAGTGAAGGCCGTTGGAGTTGCTGGGATTTGAACTTAAAATTTCTGGACCGAAACCAGAAACTTTTACCTCTGAGCCACCTCCACTTCCTACAAAAGCCATATATTTGTACCAATATTGACATATGGCGACGAAGCGTGAATTATGCTAGACCAACACAAATTCAAAACAGCTTCAGTAGGGATGACATACTTCAGAAAGATCACAGGAACAACAAGAAGAGACAGAGTGAGAAACAAGAGCATTAGAGGGGAATTATAATTACTTCGACTGGTAAATTAGATAGAAAAGAAATAGTCAGACTAGTATCGTCATCTAAAGAGAATGAAAAAAGAAAGGGTATCCAGAAGAACAGCAAAATGGGAATAATAATAAAAAAGAAAGAAAGGCAGGCCTACGATACTATACTTAAGCTACATGAGAGCTCTAGTACTATACCAAGGAAACAACATGGCCGCAAAACAGAATTTAATAAAAAACACGTAGTGAAAACTTTAGTTATCACCCTACGCTGTAAAGGCACAAAAGGAAAGCGATAAAAAAGCAGATGACGAAAAATATTCTTGTTTTAACCATGATCTCTTTATTGTTCTTATGGACTACTGTGAGCAACCTCGCTTCCTCGAAATTGATGTGTTTTACATTATTAGATTATCTGCATTTCTCAATCACTTGTTTGACTATGAATACATTGTTCGAACATGAGCTACTTTTTCTAAACTTGCTACTTGATCAATTGATATAGGGTATTCTATCCAAGTAAAGAGTATCTTTTGCTATCTTGGTCGGAGTATATAGCACTGCATCTGTATACGTGTACGTCTTGTACTTGGTTACAAACGTTATTATTGGATAGTATATAATCAAATCTGCTTTCAGACTGGTGGGTATAACAACGTGTAAACGACTGTGTACATTATTATTTGTATTGTTGTTCATCGACTCCGACTCGACTATTTGAGGTACCGAATTCTTGCCAATTCGAACATTTGCATTTCATTTGATTAATAATGCATCTGTTTATTCTCTTTATCATTTATAATATTGTTTATCAGTTCTCTGAACAACTTTTCCTTCTCTGTACTAAAACATCTTACACTCCATCCGGCTTAATTTTATTTAATTTTAATTTTCATTTATATCAAATTGTTAGTCTTTTTCACGCTTAGCGTATCGTCTTATTGAACCTTCCAGCTGACTAATATAAAGATCTCGAGTATGTGTAAGATTCACCATAACAGAATGTGGGTCACATAGTTGCCATATTCCCGCCCCATGACTTGCAGGTGATTTGTGGTCAAGGTTTTCTTCTTCTAACTTTGCCGATTCAATGTCTCACTACAGGGCATACTTTCTGCACGCCCTAATAAGGAGTATCTCTATTATCAATCATTCACTCTCTGACCGAAGCTGACTTGTTATGTGGGTCTGCCGCCTTCCAAACCGTTCTGTCTGTCGTTGTCCGGCTTCACCTGCAACCTGAGGCAGGGGCCCTTGCAGTGTGTTATCAGCCGGGTCAGATAAACTCAGGTTTCTGCAGAGATGTTAGGTCTTCTCCTTTGTACTGGATTGAAACACTTTAACATATTTACTAGACAAAGACAACATGGAATTGTAAATGCGAGTATATTAAAACAGTTTTGGGCAGTTGGGAGGTTTAAGAAAGGAAAGGTGCCTTCCAAGTAATGCAACACGAACATTAAATTTGGAAATGAGGGAAATAGTTTTATTATTTTTCCAATCACTTCCACATTAACTCAAAAATTTCTAAATATGTGCATTACTTTTTCTATTCTATAAAAATCGAGTAAGTATAAAAATATGTGGTTTCATTTAACAGCATATTATTAATGTCCTACTTAGAATGTCTGGTACCATAAGAGCTCTCATAACTATGGCTATAGTTAGGTAAGCACCCCTTGATTACATGTTTTCCTGAAGTTACCAATTAAAACTTATCTTCTTCTGATTCCTCTTATTATAGGCTAGTGGCCTGTTTTAACCAAAAAGTGGTCCTATGAGCCCTATTTGTTCGTAAGCCGGGTAGGTGGCTAGCCTTGCCCGTCGAAAATGAAAAAAGAATCCCATCGTTAGGGTTAACGATTGCGCAGGTGTTAGCGTGGCAGCCGGGGAGCGTACGAGCTTTAAACTCTGGAGCCATCGGGATTCGAACCCGGGCCGGCCGCCTGAGAGGCGAGCATTTGTCATATTTTTTACCTATTATTTCCCCTTTAGTGTGTATTAAAAAAAATATTTGAATAAAGCGTAGCATAAAGTTTCATTTTGTAATAGAAGTATAATATCTAAAATATGTTTATCATCATTGAAAAGATAATGTATTTAACTGCTATATGTTACGCCGGTTACTTTTAGCGAATTATAAATCTAAAAAGCTGGGTTACACTTCAACAGAATTACCAAGAAGACGCTTGATTATAACAACGCTTTTTGTTGCAGTCTGGAAGTTTATAACTTAGAATATGATGGTGATGCCGAGAGCTACTTCGTGCACTTTTAACGAAAACCCGTAATCGGATTATTTCTGCTTTGCGAAGAGTTTTAGTCAATCGATATTATTCAAATTAATAAAAATAAAATGCAATTCTCCTTTTTTGCAGCTTCTGTTCAACATCACTTATTGTTTTTTTATGGTAGCTATTTCAAACTGTATGGAATTTTGAACTATTTTGTATGTATTTTTCATCGATTTAAAATCACTGAGTGTAATTTCAATGGTGAAGCTAGTATGGGCATTTAAACATTTCGTTATTGTAAAATATGAATTACGATTACCTTACAAAGTCAGTTACACTACAAAATAATAATGTCGGCAAATGCGACATATTGCAAGTAGTAATTGTTATGATCTAGTAAAAGATGCCGTTGATTTATAAAATAAATTCAGTAGACTATAAATACGAAGAAAGAGCGTCATATAATATCATATATTTTTGGCTTCTAAAGGAGCCTTATATTAAATATGAAAACAAACAGCATCATCAATTGTTTGTTTAATATAGAACCTTATATCAAATGTTCGTATCATTTTACCAAAAAGTCTTCCGCACACTTTCCCGGTCTGTTTGAACTACTCCAGTTAGCTTTGATTCCTAAAAAGCACCGCAATTGCTCAAGGTGACCTCATGGCAGTGCTGACGTCAAAAGGGTAGTTTTAGGTTATATCTATTACTTTCGTGAAACTCCTCAAAAGCCAAGGCTGAAAAGGCCTAAAACATTACTCACAATTGAAAACGATTCTTTTCCATCTGTTTCAGCTACACATGAAAGCGCGAGCCTTCTCAGAAGACGTATTTGGCAATCCTTACGTGGAAATGTACTTACAAAGCGTCAGGGTTTTATTTGTAATAATCACGCCACCTGGAGAAAATTACAGCGCATACACGCTTGATTCGCTATGACGGGTAGATACAATTTCAGGCTCATCCCGCTAATGTTCTGACTATCAGTACTGTACAATCAATGCCACAAGTCACTTCAAACTGTGTAACTCTGTCCTGGACCATCCATTCCAGGCAAATAAACAATTAGAAATATTATTTAGGCTTCATTTAAATTTGATGCAGATGTGAATCGTACCCTTCAGCTTCCGTTAGCTCAGTTAGCCAAATTAAAGCCGACTGTTTGTTATTATCCTCCGAACTAATCCTGCAGATTTGGATAAGTGCTTAATTAAACTACAGGATTACAACCTGCGTCCCGACACTAGTTTTTCAGATCCGCGCATTTTGCGCCTGGAGACCTTCTGTGACAGACTGAACTTCTTGTTTGTCACATCAAGTTGATATACAACCGAAAAATTTTATATTGGAAAACAAATATCAAACTGGGTGTGCATGGGGAAGATACGAAAAGATCGTTTTACTACTGTGTGTACTGAGCGGTTCTCTAAGTTGGAAAAGTTTGAAAAGTGCTTTGAAAATATAGATGGGGACTAAACTGTGTGACCTATATCTCTGACATGCTATTTATACCTCTTAGCCCGTTTCCCATACAATTATGAAGTATTTCAATAGGTTTCTCTATGTCAAACAGCAAATGCTTGTAAAGTTTAAAACTGTAAGTATAACTCACATACTGAAGATTTTATCTGATATTATTTGACTTTAGAACATTTCTGTGCCTATTAAATAAATATAATTAGTGCCTAAGAGCAGTAGATGATAAAAATAACTTAAACTAGTTTTGCATGAAATAAAATTGTTTGAGGGTATAGAAACACTTGTTGTTCTCTTAGGTCCTCTCTAACTAATAGTTACTACTGTTAATACATTTCAGAAACTTATTCCGTTGCAATTCTATATAATAATATACTCTTACAGTGCTATTTAGAACAAGTGCTTTTATCATTTCTTTCTTCGGACGGTTAAAGGTACACAGAACCCACTTTGTTCTATTGCTTTTATTAACGCCAGTTCTAAGTTGTAACACACAAAGCCTTAATTTTTTAGATAGACGTGTAGAATACAAGCCTCTATTAAGCTATCGTCTTTCCTTATAAGTGTCTCTATATCTAGCCATCCCTACATACTTACCTTGCCTGAAACCTAACACAGTAATGTCAGATGCTTCGTTTAAAATACACCAGCAAAATATGATCTCAAAATAAATAAAAGAACCTAGCCAGCTGATGCAACTTAAAATTATTAAATAAGAAAAACAGTCACTACCTTAAGTCATCGACTAAACAATTTTACTTTGGAAGTTTGTTTAAAATTTGCAATCCCACTTTAAGCGAGCCCAATTACGTCAATTCCAATTAGTAGCATTTCTGTATCGAAATCATTGTTTAGTGCAGGCCTTTGAAACATTACTTTGTTATGCTTAAATAAGGCAATGTTCTTGAACTCCCGGAACAAACCCTTTAGCAGAATTAATCGAATTTCTCGAAGCAAGGTAAATTAGATGCTTATGGCAAAATTCTGAACACCTCAATACCTTCCAGAGATTGGCCATTTCTGTCTAACAGACTTTCTGGTTAGAATATTTTTTAATTATCAGCATTTTACCATTTAATTGACACATTACGTACAATCATGAAAAGGAGTTTTAGATAAATTAATTCACGCAGCCGCAGATGTGACTTATATTTGCAAATTTTTCTATTACGTATTTGTTTATTTATTTTAAACCTTCAATATTGTTAAGTCGATTGTGTACTCCTGGAACAGTGACATTTCTGTATGTACATGGAAAGTTATGTGTATGTTTCAATAATTGTTTTAACAGAGAAACTAATTAGAAAAATACACTGTCTATGGCAACTACAAATTCAATAAAAAATTACTATTACTATTACATAAATAGGAAGTCGTGAAATGAAATTAAGTTAGCCGTGGGCCTCCATAAATTGATAGCTTATATTCAGCTATAATAGCTATTTATGCAACAAGTGCTAAAAGTCGACGTTTATGCACGAGACATGAAAATTATGAAACTCAGCCTTCGGCTTCGTTTCATAATTTTCATGTCTCGTGCATAAACGACTTTTAGCACGCGTTGCATACAATATTTTATCTACAACCTTAATTTTACCGTTATTAATCCATCAATATCGATTTAACAAATGTTTGCATCTACGACACTTCAAATTTATGTCATAATAAATAGTAGCCCATGCGTGGGCGAATGTTTGCCAAACCAGTGCTGCCAAGGTCAGTTACGAAATGTAATTATTAATGCTCCACATCTGAGTGTATTCATTACATAACGCTTTAATTATTCCAAAAACACTTTACCTGTATCGCAAGAAGCAACTATAATAACTTTACAACTTCACTTCCAGTTCGAAATTGTAGTTTTATAACCTCACTTCGCTTTTAGCACTAGAGCTAAAAGTAAACAGCTGATTTCTTTAACTACGGTAAACTATAAAACGTCACTTTTAGTGAAACAAGCTAGCGCTAAAAGGCCTACTTTTAGTAGTGGTCGTAGATAAATATGTGTATCTACTCCAGTGGGATAAGTAACGCATTACGTCACTCATTTACCAATATTTCAGTTAGGAAATGACGCTCGTAACACCACTCAGTTATGTAATGGTTTCATTACGCAACTGAGTTGTGTAATGACTTCATTACGTAACTGAAATAGTGTCAAATGAATGACATAATGACATTTGCCTACTAAAATATTTTTGAAAATGACAGATCTGACATTTCTCTTAATGCACTTTTCTCAATTTTAGGCAGTAGATAAAATTTTGTACAATACATTTGTGATAATGCATCATTAATATACCTGTGTGCTTACATAACTCGTGCTACGCACTCGTTTGTAACTTACACACACGTATATTAATGATACTGTTATCCCACTTGTATAGTAAATAACTATTATCATTGTCAACGTTTGTAGTCTTTGCTATTTTTGTTCTCCTTAGTTTGAGACTTGAAGGATATAAAGTGAAAGTTCTTTAAAGTCAGTGCTTACTGTACTAAACCCATTAAATGATTTTAGGCTCCAAATCAGTAAACTAGACTAGTATTTTTTTATTAATGGTTAACCACCTGAATACCTTACTGTGTCATACCAATTTCGTTGTGATTATGGTCGATTTGAAATAAAATGTTTTGATGGTTACATTTTTGCTCGATGTTAAGCCTAGAAATACCAGTTCACTTATTATGGTTCTCGTTTTTGTCATTCACTCGCTGTTATAGCTATCTAAACTTGATGTTAAATATAGAGTTGATTTCATTTTTAAACGATTATGTATTGTTATAATTGACTATGTTGTAATGGTCTTTATGTATGTAAATGGTTTTATGTTATAACAATTATTCTTTAGCCATTACGTCTGACTTTCACTATACTTCAGTTTATTTTCAAATTCTCGTTTAAAATGAATTTAAGTAACTCATTTATCGTTTTATAAATTATGAATTATCAATATTATTAGATATATTTAGCTGCAGTGGAAAATATTCACTTTTAACTGAAAACGCAAATCAGAATCGCTCATAATCAAGAGTGCTTTTATTTCTGCAAATTCATTTTTTAATTCCGTGCTAACTTGTACGTCTGTCAATGCCACTTTAAATTATGCAAGTGCAAAATCAATTACAAATACCTCCTCGTTACATTACTTGTCATTCAACAAATATCAAATAGTAAGTACTCTTATCTTTAAAGTTATCTCACCTCACTCTTTCTATATTTTTCTTTCAGTTTTTACATAAATACCTGTAGCCTGTGACCTGCCCATGGACCTCGATACTCTCCTTTACCAAACCAAATGCATCCGGTACTCTCACAGAAAACTCCCAACGTCTAGACAAATCCCAGTACGAACTCAACCAAACACCAGCAACCGCAAAGACTTCTCAGCCAAACACGACAAGGCACCTACCACTTTTCTTCAACAGAACTGCCAAAACTGATCAGCAGCAAACGCCTTCCTTCTAAAATTCCCAAGTAACTGACGACCTAGTATCACGAACCTCGACTAGATGCAAGTTACAAGATCTCACTTCAATAACAAGCTTGGCGAATTAGAACTCCAGCAGATGAAAAACCTTGTATCCACACCACAAGACGCTCACTCTTCCCTGTTATCCAATTCATATGATTTAATTGATTGACAATAAACTTAGTTTTGCATCCAATTCCAGAAATTGCTTTTGTAGATTACAACTGTATTACATATCGCACTCTCACATCCATTTTCTTCCTTCTTACCATCTCCACATCTTATATCGTTTAAAATTGTATTGTAATTCTTTTCTCGCAAATTTTAACTTAATTCACAACCCTTTACATTCCAAACAGATGATAACTTTTCATAAAGGGTTTGTTTTAGAAATTTTGCCGCTTACAAAAATATTACATGTTTTTTGTACCAAATTATTTTACATACTAACAATTATTAAGTCCAACACTCTAATCTGTATCATATTTATTTAACACCCACTATATTGAATGATATTTCTCGAATAGGTATTTGTCATTAACCCTCCACTTTATTTCAGATAATAATTAAATTATGTTAGAATCTTTTTGTTTCTTATATAGCATCATTCAATTGATTTTTTTTCTATTCCATTTTGTTACCAAATACATATTAATAATTTTTATATCCTTCTAATACTTAAATTCATCTTTGTAATTTAATACTGTATTCTTTTAAACTTTTTTTAATCTAATGTGAAACCCTTACACTAAAAACCAATACAGTATATTACTGCTGCAAAGTTCTTGAACGATAGTGTTATTATGGTTATTATTTAGGTATGCAATACATTCCTTTATGTATTTTGATGAACTGATTCATACTATTCACATCTAGTTCTTTATATATTTGCTTGTTACAGTCAAACGAGGTTGTTAGTTGATAAGCTCAAAATTGTATTTTAAATACTTTGCCTCTCTTAGAACAGTTTTCGATGTTGTACTCCAGAAAGAGAAAGCATAGGTTACAATTGGCCTTTAAAGTGTTTTGTAAAGTAGGACTGTGCATTTCTTAGGCATAGATGTGTTGTGGATAGAGATAAACTAGCTTCAGTCTGCTATATCTTAAATTAAGTTTGGTATTCACGCAATGACTCCAATGACTCAATGTCTAGGTAAACTCCAATATATTTAATTGCTTCACTTTTATAACTCTAGGGGGTCGATTTTCCATTTATGTGAATGCTATGGTCGTTTTAGGGTAAACACTTGTGTTGCAGACCTAGCCGGATTTAGTGTAGCTTCATGGTTAGGGAAACTGATACAGGAACTCCGATTGAGTGGCTGTCACGTAGTTACTTCATCGTGGATACTGACAGTAACGGTCAGCAAAAATAATCACTAAAATATAACTTAAAAGTGGCAACGACTTTAAAGTAGAGTTCATAGTGGTGGTCGCCATAGCTTTGCTACATAAACAAGTGATTTTCATGATTCGCATCAGATCATAGCCTCCAATATGTTGCCTTTAATCTCTCAACTGGTTTAATATTTTTCGAGCATCTCCAAAGTTTTACAAATTCACGAAAACCTGACTAATTGGCGCCGGGAACACTAGATAATTTGCTGGGCCCTAATGTTTCCCTTTAGGATTAGATTAAGTGATCTGGGCAATATAACATGCCATTTTATTTCCGCTAATTTATAAATTGCAGTGAAATATAATATATAACCTTATTTTTGTGGGTGGCAACCACTTTAGCGGAATGCATGGTCAATATTGCGGTTTGAGGTTATATCAAGTAGAGTAAATCTTCGAAATGTAACACCCATTTGAATAAGAACATAGATTATGACATGGATAAGCTCAATTCTGTAGATTTTGGTCTATCTGTAAGAATTCCTTCTTAGTTCTAAGCTCTATACTGTTAGAAATATACTTGGAAATTTCAAGGTTTTATTTTTAAGTTTAACTTAGTTTTAAATACCGTGAAAACTAACATTATTGTTATATGTATACGGTTCTATTTGTAACATGAAATTTTTAATAAATGGAGTGAAGACAGCTACGATTTTATTAGAAATTCTGCCAGGAGCACACGTAACCCAATTGCCACGAGTGATATGAAAAACAAGAGGAAGCGGATAACGGGAGGGTCACATAAAGTCGCATAAAGATTTAAATTATTTTACATCGTGAAAGCCACGCGAATGGGCCCATACACTCAAGGTAGTTTCTATACACTTTAATTGTTGTTGAAGCGATTACAAGAAGTGCTTAATTCGCTCCAATATCGCCTCCTAAAGACGGAGAACTAAGATAACTATTAAAGGGCAAAGTGAACACATTATTGCGGCGCCAGAAGTCGGAAATTCTCTGTACCATCATCGGCCAGAAATTTGACAGCGAAACCGTAAGCACGAACGTTTCCCATATAAAGTCAACTACACGAAAAGTATTTTCACAGTTTGAGAGTTCATATAATCCAAACGCGTGAGCTTAATACGACGGAGGTACCTGGGGCAGTATAGCCGAGCAGCGTCCCTGAAGAAGCTATGCAGAGTTCCAATATTGGGGTTTTTAAGCAGTTCATTCATACAAATCTGTAAGGTCGGATGGTGCAGGCTTTTCTCCTGCTGTCACACGAGAAACGAACCAGGTTAATAGTTTTCCATAACCAATGTTAATTAAAAAGTGTTTGCTGTGAGTGATTGCACAATTTAATAATTTGTGATTTACCATTTAAAAATGTTTTAAGTGAATGTTGCGATAGCGCGCGTTTCTATTTCGATCTACTGCACCGATAGTTGATACTAGACTCGTTATCGCTTTAATTTTATTCTGGTCAGGTTTTTCCTGTTAACATTAGTAATTAAGAACATTCCTACTTTCTATTTATTTGCAGGAAGATCTTTGCATCAGAGTGTATATTAATGTCGAGTTAGAGCAAATGCCGAGGCAACGATAAGAGAATGAGACATAAAACTATAGTAAATAAGTTTTAAAACAGGGATCAAAGTATAAGTGGCAGCCACCACATCTCCACGTTTTCGCCATATGGTTGAATCAGTGCGACTCGTCACGAGAACGTGATGGTCACCGAAAAGATGTTCCCCATTTTAGAAAAAGTACGTAATAGAACTGTTCCTATCACGTGGCAGTGACTAGAGGCAAAACACTTAAAACTGACGACACATATTTTCATTTTGCTTAGTTGTGAATTAGACATGTTCTTGATATTACTAATTGTTTTTATTGGGTCGAACTGCAAAAGCTTTGTTCTGCAGAAAAAAGAAAATGGTAGAAATCATATACCTGGGAAATGATAAGTGAATTAATTTGTAGTTTAGTCCTCCCTATTACACCTTGGTTTAAGTCCAATAAAGCTGCTACTGTATAACAGTGGTCCTTCGTAGCTACTCTTGATTATTTTTTCAATGCTTTACCAATGATGAGTAATCTTCCCGGAATCCAAATTGTATTGATAACACTATATCAGGTTTATACAATGTTTGGGTAAGACGTTTAAAAATGTCTCTTTCAAATAACTTGAATAGGGTTAGGGATCGATAGTAGATCCTACTGGATCTGGTTTGGAGAACAAAAGCAAATGGGAATATTTCCATTTGTTGGGGACGTAGCTCATACTTAGCGTATTAGCAGAAAAATTTATGTTTTTTTAGAACAATTTATGATATAAATATTAAATCCAGTTCATGTAGTTTAGGCTAATAGGTTTCACCGTATGTAATTGCATTATATGTGTGCAATGGAAGTCTTCAGCTATAATATGTACCACTTGAGTTATTAAGGATATTTTTTTTTCGAGTTACACCTGTTTGGACTTGCCATGGCTCTATCGGATTTCTTGGTATAGGTTGTTAAGCTGATTTTGTAGTACAGGCTCTTTGTCCCTCTGCCGTTGTCGTCTAGTTCTGACATTTTGCTCGATTAGGTAATTCGATTAGGTACAACGGCGCGACGTTTGGATTTCTATTTGGTTGCTAATTTTTTCGGTATTTGTTATTTGGCTGTTTTGAATATTTGTGCATCTAATCTTACTTGGAACTATTCTCAATTGATGTATCATTTTACAATCTTACGAACTGATGGTTCGTAAGATGGTGTAGTGGTAAATGCTAACAATAATAATATTAATATACGTATACAGGGAGTTTTTTCTTGTATACATACGAGCTATGTATAGTTTTATAAAAAGCGTGTCGACGAATTGTTTTTGTGTTACTTAGAGGTAATTATAAGCAACTGTTGTAATATTTACTTTTGTGTTCTTTGAGTTATTTGAAAATATCCTATCATTTTATTTGTGTTCGTATTATTATGGGCTTTAGTCTAAACCAACCACTGAAATATGATACTTTCTAAATTGAGCACAGAATCGAAACAAGCGCAAAGCTAAACTAAAGGAGGAGGGTTGTTTATAAAATCGGTAGGCGAGGTCGCACATGTGTGGACGCAAAAGCCAATGCACCGCGGGTGTCATTTCGCGGCGATTATGTGTTTGTTTTTAAGTGAATTGAACTGCGGCAGATATATGGATTATAAGAAAGCGGATGAAACAATGAGGTCTGTAAAAAGAAAATACTAGTGCCTACGTAGCTTTGCAAATGTAGTTATTAAACAGCAGAGTCGAACATTCGTTGTTGATCGTGCTGAGGGTGATTGTAGACAGCTTTATTAATTGGGTCAACTCGCCGTAGAGAGCGCTCTCGTGCCTGAATCAATGGCCATTCGGGGAGATGGTTCATAATCCTTGACCTGATAAGCACCTTGCTTATCAGTGAACCCCAGTGAGCGGGACTGGGTGGCTTGGGAAGCCCGTCTTCTAAAGATTCCTTGTACCTGTGTATTTTGCGGTCCATACTGCCACCGTAATTGGTGGCTATATTAACATGGGTTGGACCCATTGATGCAGTTAACGTTTGGTTAAGTCATACTAGATGCGGTAAGCATCCGTCTTTTCAGGATTATTACAGGCGCACCGAAGAATATACCTGATGATGTCTTCTTCGCGATGCGAAGTGGGAGCGCCGCGGGGGGCCATAAAACCCCCTGTAAGTATTATGTAATGAGCACATTACTGCTAACAGCCGAATTTTTGTTGTTTGGCTTGCATGACTGTGGAATTGGCTGAGCGGACGGGCGTGTGCGACCACCTGCTATATAAAACGACTCGCTGTCCGCCTTGCACCCTCAGTATCATGTTTCTGATTTACAACCCCAGACCGCAGGGGCTTTATGGAATTTCGGGTAAGTTGCCAGTTCTTCTAAAATGTATGCATGTGAACCGATCTGAAGTCAGAAAAAAATAAATTAGCTCGGGGCACCGAGAATGTGTGCCCACACAACTAACATTATATAAGAAATATGCCTTTCTCTACTGCCATTCTAATGCTACTTTAAAATGTCAACTATTTTCGTTTTTTATATACATGGTTGTATTAAAATATTACCAATTCATGTTAAACTAAAAAATTTAAACTAATTTCTATTCATGTGACATTGAATAATTTAAAGTTTCAGAGCAGACTATTATTTTCTAAAATTGTTTGTTTGTTTCTAATGGACAAGGTACCGTAGATACCAACTAGTCAAAGTCCTACATTTAATTTTGAAGAGACTAAGGGATTTAAAACCTAGCAAAGGATCTTTTACATGCTACACATCGTAGTAACTTGGAACCCACAGCTTTACATCGCTTCTGAATGATGGCATTCTATGGAGGAGGTGTCCTTTCGCATTTTTTAATTTTTAGTAACCTCGCCCGGACCGGGTATCGAACTTGCGACTGTTAGATCAATAGTCAGAATACTTAACCACTGTTCTACCGAGCCCGACCATTTCAAAAATTAAATCTTCAATTTGAACCTTAGGGTATAATTTCTTGCTTATAGATTACGACAGAAAATGCATTAACCTGTTTTCTCTAAAAGTATACATTGCTCGTTTGTATACAAAAAATCGAAAAATGTTTTACGTATAAATATTAAATAGAAGGGCATTTTTTCTAATAAAATTAGTGTAGATAAACACCAAAATTGTCTAAAATGTAAGGTTCCATCACCTTTGCCCTGTTGCTGTCGCACTAATTTTGATAAGCTCCAGTTATAAGTTATTATTACTAAGGTAAATCATAAGTAGTAATTCATTATTGTCTTAGATGCGTATCCACCTTTATTTAGTAGTGAATTTTGTAGCTTTTCACTTCTTGACCTTTAATGGGTTTTGATGCGCCGAGCCGTCGCTCCATTGGCATGGTTATTCTGTACCTCGTGCAAATCTGTTTCCGGGAGTTTTTTGCACTCACTTCTAAATAGATTTGGCGACGATGACGTTTTTGCGAAATAAATTCCACCTTATGATGAATTAGCTTAGCTGAGTGTCGCAAAGCCAACATTTGTTTAACTATATATAGTTAGTAATAGTGTGTTGTATCCTCTTTTACTGTTTATTATAGACTTTTAGCTATTCCACAGTAGCTAACCGGTCCTCGAAAATGCCCATCGTTTTGTAATTAATTTAAATTTGATATTCAATTGTCAAACACCGTTAAAATGTCTACTAAAATATGAAAATAGCTTCCACTGGGAACAAACTATTATAAAATTAGTAAACATGACATGAAGTTATTGAGCCCAATAATTGCTTCTATGTTCAGTGATTTTTAACTAAGGCTTAATAATAACTTACTCCTATTCATGCGTAAACAGGTTATGAGCCCAGGTCAGCCAAGTCAGTAGTGACTAAAAATTTAAAAATAGACGGTGTGTTCGAATTAACCTCCAAAATGGCAAACTAGAAAGTACTCAAGTGCTTCTTGCACTCTTAATATAGGCTGAGATTCAGCTACTAACCATACTTAGTATATCATCGAAATGATCGAAAGTGTTAAAACCGGAACCTCGTTTTGGAGAGTAACTGTAGATAAAGACATTAAATAAACTTGACACTAGTTCTACACCTGGACACTCACAATGCCACACTAAATGCAAACGAGCTATACACACTAACACTGTAAGCTTCGGAAGGTAAGAAAATCAGGGTGTAGATTTATAACACATTTTGTCTTATAACTGCATCCTCTTTTATCTGTCGACTTGTAAAAAAACCAATAAAACGTCCTGTGTATACTGCAAGTGTATCTCTGGTTAACAACATTTATCGGTTGCAGGATATTAATTCCTTGTTTACATATACAAAAGTAGGCTGGTAACTAAATCATAACTGATCTGTACGGTAATAGTCCATTACCGTACATGACAACCATAACCATATAGCAACCGATAAACTATTGAACAAATCACGGATGTTATGAATCATAACAGCCTCAGATGTTTTAAAATCCTCGCTCTGCGAACTCGGATTTCAATACAACATCTGCGGCAGTTATGATACCCATAACATTCCTAGATATGTTAATAGCTAATATCAGTGTATAAGTTGTACGAATTAGTATGTTAACCACCCATTAACTTCAGTGTCCCCTTATTTAACAGTGCAAGTGTTCACGATTAATACCGATTGAGTACCTGCTATGTTAACTGCTTATGTAAATAGAAGGTATGAAAGTGTCGGAACTTCTAAAAATAACTGAGATGTAACACTCAATACATTGTAATTTGTTGGGCTGCAAATGTAAGTTCTAATTAAATTGGTAATTTAGTTGAGTGCAATTCCGGGTTTTGCATCCAACTGCAATAGGATCTAGCACAGGTTCTTAACACACTTAATAGCTACTGTAGCAAACAAAACTCGCCAGTTTTATATATCATTAGGATGGCGCTAATTTGAGCGACAAGCATAAACGGATCCAAAATGAGCGCCACCTAATTAAGGGGGTTTCAGATTAAGTAGCCGACTAAAAAATCGCAGCTACCGGCACCATTTACGAGCATCTCAACTTTAAATGCATCGTAAAGTAAAACACAACTGCCAGTGAACTTTCCTAGAGCAAATAGTAATCTGGAGTCCATTAAATATGCAGATAACTGAATTATTTACCGTCCCACCTGTTCCTCGCATTTGTGAGAGGAACAAAGTGTCCCAGCTCGCTGATCTTAACTGTCCATAAGTCTCAGCAGCCCAATTATATTTATCTCCTTATCCCCGATTATCATGGATCGAATCAGATCCGCCCTGATCAGCTGATTTGGGGTAAGTAATCCCATACGTGATTTGGCGTCTCGGTGGCCGTGATTTTCGAAAGCAATGCGGCTGATTGATATCTCTAGTAAACAGCGCCCTCCGATTTCATTTTTGTACCCCCTGTAATTCGACCTGCAATTTTAATGAATCCGAGGGGAAGTTAACTGACATGATAAAAACAACCCTGAGTTTTCACTTTTGGACGCCACGTGTAATGATGTTCCCAAATGACGTTTTTAACATCTGCCCCCTTTGAATAGGTTTATATTTACAATTAGGGCTCACATTTAGGACGGAAATTAATAAGTGGTATATGTTTTATAAACAAAATCCAATTAAAACTAGAATGTGTTGTAACAGTGCAAACATTCCTAAAACAAAGTTGAAAATGTTCGAGGTTTTTTTACTCAAACGGTAAAAATTTTAGAAACTATGGCTACGTATCGAAAAGCATAATGAAGTCAGCAACTTGTTAAAACTGTTACTTCGATTCCAATTGTAAAAATGAGATTTGGTCACCACACGACTTTCTTTTACTGCTATTAAGATTTATTAAAAAATGTTTCTTACAAATAAACTTTCTCGATAAAAATTATAGATAGTTACAGAATGTATAACAGCATTTCATTTTTTTAAATTCATTTTGAACAGAATATATTTGTAAAAATCGAATTCTGTGATTTTCAAAAAATACGTTTCTTATAAAAAAAAATTTAAACAAAAATTTTAGGGAGTTGCCTTCAGTTTATTATAAGATTTTTCCGAGAAACGGCAAAACATAAGACTAAGGCCACTTCCTGTTACTCCATATTAACCAAAAGTCATTTGGGTCTCGGAATGGATATTTAAAATGAAGAAATAAATTTTCAAGCCAATCGATTAATCCATCTGGGCTCAAAGACTGACAGACTGACAGATCTAATTGTGAAGGTACAAAGAAGTAATTTAATGTAGGTACATTACCTTTAACATATTATATTTGCATTGTTACAGTTGCTTTCTGCATTACCTTTTCTACGACCGTCTCAAAAATAACAACTTTTCTAGCAGTTTATAGTCTCAAACGTGACTGTGGTGGACACAGTCACGTTTGAGACCTTTGATTTTAGCATGCGCATTACGTTAACGCTACCAAAGGTAGCGTGCAATAAAAACGTAAATCGCAAGCTTTGTAGTAAATTTGTGTATCAACATAATCTAAATTATCAAATACAGTGTGATCCAACTAAATTTAAATACTTCTGTTACGATCGTAGAACAGCAAAAAGAGCAAAAAGTGTGTTTATGGCCGTCTGCCGTAAACACGCACTTTTGCTCGTGATGCATAAAAAGATATTTTATAATTATTGTGTTAGGTGCTTTGCTCCACATGTAATCTAGTAATGAGGAGTGGAAAACTGGCTATACCATTTATGTACTTTTTCTATGTATACAGTAACCTAATTTATCATTATTATTATTAATATCTTGGATAATGACGAATGGGATTGTTTCCTTCCACACGACAATTGAATGAACAACACCTCATTAATTGTTACATTTTTGCTCTTTCGAAACATTTTTATTTCTATCCTAAATAACAATGAAAATATTTAATATTGAAAACCAAATTAATACTTAGTGTTTTCTAATAATTAGAAACCACATTGACTTCTTTCTTGCCAATCGATGGTTTATAAATAGTATAAAGGCAGTTAAAACCGGGAGCTGAAGTCGCTTCCGACCATAACTGTTTGATGGCAAGAATGCAGATTAAACTTAAGAACATCGCACCCCATTTTAAGAAAATAAATATGAATACAACATTATTAACAGACCAAAGCATTCGAGAAAAATTTACTATTAAACTTAACGATAATCTCAACCAAGAAATGAAGAAAATGCAAGAAGTGACAAGTAAAGATGCAGAAGATTCTACAAGATAAGGAAGAAAAGATTAAAAAACAACCGTTTATAACAGACGAATTAAGGAAGCTTTTTGAAAAACGTAGGAAAGTGAATAACCGAAATGACGAAGAATACAGGCTACAACGGCAAATACGAAAAAACAACCAAGAAGCCAAAGAAGAATGGATGGAACAAGAGTGTCATGAACTGGAAGAACTACAGCGTAAACACAATTATATCAATGTACACGAGGAAGTTTAAGAATTGATACGCGACCAACGCAAAAATGCCACTATATTTTAAAAAATTTTAAGGGAGAGTTGACACTTGGCCGAAATAAAAAGAAGGATAAGTGGAGAAATTACATAGTAAATCTTTTTGGCGACGATAGAGAAAAAGAGAGAAAAAACGTAACAACTGAGACAGGTGTAGACATAATGAGGGAAGAGATAGAGAAAGTCATAAGACAAGCAAAAGATATAAAGCTCCCGGTCCAGATCAGATTCCAACAGAGTGGTTAAAATGTCTTAACTGCAGGAAAGCAAAACATTTAACAAATCTTACATACTTACTTATTCTTCTTAATATGATTTTGTCCTGTTCTACTTTAAGTTCTAAGCCGCTTCTTGTGATGTAGAGGTCCAGGAGTCTTTCCACCTTTTTGGTGGTCTACTTCTTGGGCGTGTTCCGTGGGGGTGCTGTTTTTACAAATTTTGGCAACCTGTGTTCTTCCATTCTTTAGATGTGTTCATTCCACTTTCGTCTTCTTGTTCTACCCCATCGTATTATGTCTTCAAAGCCATATTCTTCTCTTATTTGCTGATTGTGCAATCGGTCCATTAATGTTCTCCCAGTTATATATCTCAGGACCTTCATTTCATTTGTTCTCAATATTTGTTTAGTTTTGCGCGTATCTGCCCTTGTTTCGATGTTATATTTATGTTAACACGGGCCTAACACAGGTCTTGTATATCTTTACTTTGCTCTATGTAGCCATATTTTTATTCCTCCAAACTACGTTTCTTAATGCACCAGATATAGCTGCTGCTTTGTTGACTTGCTGCTGTGTCTCCCTGTGCAGATATCCCCGGCTTGTTATTATTGCCCCTAGATAGGAGAATGTCATTACCTGTTTTGTCGTTGTGATGTTTATTTCTAATTTGCACAGTGTTGGTTCCTTTGCGATGGTTAAACATTTCGTTTTATTAACATTCACTATCATGTTATATCCCTCTGCAGCTTGTTTAAATTTATACAGGAGTCTTTGTAGACCATTTTCACTTTCAGCTACTAAGTCAATGTCGTCAGCATAGCCTATAATTTTGATCTTTTCTGCTCCCATTCTATATCCCTCGTTAACAAATCTTTTTAACCAAATTTACTAAGCAGGACAAATATCACAGGAATGGCTTCATTCAACGTCTATACCTATACCAAAAAATGCAATGCAAGATCATGTGGGGATTTTAGATTATTTTTGCAAAATGTGAAGAAGCTATAAGTGATTAGCAAATGGGATTTAGAAAAGGCTTTGGAACAAGGGAGGCTTTATTTTGTATGCCAACATTATTGCAACGATGCTGCGAAGTACGTAAACCAATTTACATATGCTTTATTGACTATGAAAAAGCGCTTGACCGTGTTCAACGTATAAAATTAATTGATACCCTACAACACATTGACTTAGAGGAAAAGGACATCACATTGTTGAGGACTTTACTAGAACCAATCAGCGACAGTAAAAGTGGATACAGCTGAAGAAACTGAAGAAATTCCCATTAGAAGAGGTGTACGACAGGGGTGTACTTTACCACCTTGCCTTTTTAATGTATACTCAGAGGTAATTTTTAAAGAAGCGTTGCAAGAAGAAAGAGGAATAAGAATCGGAGGAGAAGGCATTAAAGATATAAGATATGCTGACGATACTGCCATATTGGACATGATATTATAACTGTCAACATTTTTAACCTGCCTACGGTTGCGTTTCATACTTTTCAGCTCTCGTGCTATATTCAGTCGCTTTTAACACTTGTATTATAAATGGCTATTTTGGTGAAATGAATATTACCATCAGTACAGCCATCATTGCATACTCATTCTGTATACTACATATACTTCAAAACTTCATAGCATCTACACAAAATCACAATGGCAAGCTAAATTATGCCATAGGATGATAAAGTGTCAGCCAATTTATTCTGTTCTTTATTGTACATACCATAATCTAGCAAACAACAGGTGGGGGAAATAGTTAACCAAGCACTTATTGCTCCAGGGGAAAATTTCAGGTGGTTCATATACACTTATTGATGCTTTATACCCTTTTAGTGCAGGCATAACGATTAATTTGGAACAAACCCTAAAAGCTAATGATAATAATCAAACGTATATAGATTTTTTGTGGACAAGCATTTAATAGTATTAAAACAGAAATTAATTACTGCCAGTGACTCACAAAGCCACGTACATTATACTTATTATTCAGCCTTTTTGAATGACAGATAACAGCAATCGATCAACCGTAACCGTACAAGCAAATTAGCAAAATAGAAGCATGGCCACAAAAAGGGAAGATAAAAGCAAATTGTAACTTGCAAACCCTCAGTCAGAGCCCTCAGGCTTGAAAACTCGAAAAGGTATAAACACCTTTGCAATGCCCTTGGTACATAAATAACTATATATGTAAGTGTAACGTGAATTTAATTTGTTCTCTGAATGTAATTTTTTGGGCAGTGGCCTATTACACCCTAGACACTGGAAAATGTCCGAAAAACATATCATGAAATTAATGCCCATGTGGGCATTCAGAATCCAGCTGTAGAGTATGACAACCACAAGGAACCAGGACATTTTACAACGTTTTCAAAATAAAGTTTGGAAAACTATAGTGGATGTCCATGGTACACACTAAAAACAATAATAGAGAAACAACATCTTCTTATCTGTCATTCCGTATCTTGTCGTAGGTTGGATTGGAAAATCCTCTTTTGGCTAATACTCTAGTTTATATAGTCGACTTATTAGTAAAGTGAGTTGTTAGAGTTTCTGCAAATGGATAAAATTAAACACCAAGCAGTAATTAAATCTTGATTAGGGAGGGTATCAATTTTACTAAAATAGTTAAGGGGTACAAAACAGTTTATCAGGATGCCTGCCCATCCAAATTGACCGTACGTGACGGCCGGGGATGTCACAAAACTCTGAAATAGTGGCCAAAGTGGGGAAGTTGGTGGTGGAAGATAGGCGAATTACTATTAAAACGGTAGCCAGGACTGCAGCGATTAACAAAAAATCTGGTGTGATACACGCACACAACTTCCTTTTACAGTGGTCTTATAATTGGTCAAAAATTTGATTTTAAATTTTTAAGCCTTTGTCAAAATTTTTAAAAAAATTACAAATTCTACAAAAACGGTACAAAATAGAGCGTTAGGTGAAGAGACAAATTTTCTCTATAATTTTAAGCTGAATTCAAAAATGTAATAATATACCGGGTGATTTATTTAAAATAGGAGTTAATAAAAAAATAGAAAAAGAAACAAAAGAAACCCATTTTAGAAGTATTCAACTGGAAAATCACCTATCTCACATAAATACACATTAAAAATGTTATAAAAATGAGAAGTTTGAAAAAAATCGTTATAGCCGTTTTTGAAAAAATCGAGGAAAACTGAAAAATCACAGGAGTAAACACCTACTTCCGGTTATGCGATTTTCTTTAAAAGTTTGCTGTCGCATCTAGATAGTAGACAAAATTTACATATGAAGTTTCAACGCCATACCTCTTTTCGTTTTTGAGATATTCTGTTCACAGACAGACGCACAGCCACACACACAGACACACACACAGACAGACAGACAGACCAATGAAAAAAAATATGTTTTTTGGGTCCAGGGGAGTCTAAAACGTGAAGATCTGTTGAAAACTCAATTTCGAATTTTTGGGGTGAATCCAATACTGCCTTTATTGTAAAAGGAATTAAAAATCGGTTATTGGTATGACATTTTGCATAAGAATAAGGTTTCAGCCCTCTTGGTGCCTCGAATGTTGTCACCCTTGCACCGTCAGAATCGAGTGAATGTGATAAGTTTCTGACAAATTTATTGGCAGAATTCAAAGGTTTATCATTATTATACAGTTACCAAGCAAGCCAGCATAAAGTGGCGTCATTCGAACTATCCGCCCCCCAAATAAGTTTAGAACGAAACTGTCGGCAGGCCAAGTGTTGCTATCGGATTTGTGTATCTTTATTATCGACTTTCTTGGCACTGATCCTACCATGCGGCGTTGAGACCAAATTGCGATAATGCGACAATGTGTCTTCGCGCAAATGCAATGACATACAAAAAGACAGTGAACTAGACATTGAAATAACTCCACACCCAGCCTATTTGCTGGGCCCCGTAGCCTCGAAATCAAAATCTGTTCACATGCATGAAACACATTGCAGGGATGATGATAGTTTAAAAACTGTAGGAAATATCTAAGATTTGTTTGGATTTTCAGATTTAAAGCATTAGAACACGGCAAAATCTTGTTTTCTCTCGAATAGTGACAGAATAAGTGGTGCTACAATTAAAAATTCGCCATCGGGGTTTTTTTTTCGCCGGTGCGAGGTTTGAGCCGCTTATAGGGCATAATACTAGGCTTTAAATTTAAATTTTATTTCACGCTAACATATTCGGACTTTTAAATTGGGAGGTCGAAGGTTCCAGCCGCGATGTTCCGTGACAATCACCAACCCAGGTGCAAGTTTGGTCTTGTTGCCGGACCGCCGCAGCTTGACAGTATTTCGATATGTAATAGTTCCAACTACGCAAAAAAATGTCAGCCTGTTCGCTTAACAACGGACTTAATCTATTTTTGGCAATTGGTTCTGCGTGAGCTAATATTTAATTATATTTACTTGACACTTCTTCCTTTTCTTTTATTTTGCGTTCTCTTTCTTTTAGGCCTAGACACCATTTGGCTCTCCTGAGCGTTTTAGAATCTGTTCGAGATAGCTGCACGCGACAGCAGTTTCTACACGATTGTCAATATATGATTTATCTAACTTTGATGCGTATCGACGCGAATCGCGCGACCAGGCTGAGAAATTTCTATCGCTGCAGCGAAAACTGCCGGGTGTAGATCTCGTGGATGAATTTTTCTGTGTTCAAATATTTTTTTGTACACAAGCTATTGTTCGCCGCTTACTGTTATCAATTACCATATTGCATGTTATGAAAACTTTTCAATTTTATGTTACACTATCAACCGTAATGAGAGTAGATGAAGAGCTTCATTATAATCTCCATTTGTCTGTATTATTTGCTGATCATACCAAACGTCAACGTTCGTATTTGACCGATCGTTGCGTTTAACCTTGCGTGTTCGGCTGTTAAATTCCTAAGCTCGCCGATTTCCACCGCCTGTGAAACTGCTGAATACGAACATTATTTTTTGTACTTAAATAAATGTCCTTTTTTAATAGGAGAATCGCTTACAGTTAGTGATTAACTCATTGCGTGCCGCACAAATCTTTCAGTTTCATGTAGCATTATCAATTAAATTGGGAATAGCAGACTGGCTGTATTATAGCCTTCGTTTGTCCGTATTATGCGGGTGATGATCGTTAGTATGTGACTAATAAGATTATTAACTTTTACATATTATCATTGCGTTCGGCGAGACCTTATCAATAATAGTTTTTTAGACACTTAATCGCATTATTTTATTTAGGATTAGTACCGTAAGTTTGGGTATCTGCACTTCTGGTATTGCGCTGATGTTGTTGGTATCATCAGCATGTTATGTCTTTATCTCCCCTTTCCGAATGTTATTGGAATGTCATTGTGGATAAACAATTTATTGTTTGTTCCTAGCCGATGTTGTTTCCTTTCGTCGTCGTAGCTTCCCCGCTCTGCCGTTTGCTGCTGACGACCCGTCACCGAGTATTGCTTTGGGCCACGGTGTATAAAGAGAAGGTGAAGAAATTTGTCTAATTCACTGGTTCCGTTAGCGCTCGAGTTGTAGCGCTTTTCCGTTAGATGGCGCCACTCAAGATACTCCCATAATTTGTACGGTTTTAAATGAAAGTTATGAACGAAATATAATTAATACATTGTAATTCACAAAAAAAGAGTGGATCTTTGTAGAGAATAATGCAATAACGTAATTTGCTTAAGTACAGGTACACACTAGCTAATTCAGATTTAAAAGAATGTTGTACTGAGCAAAATAAGATATTTTAGTTCAGTACGAACCCCGACACTGTAAATGATATACGGGATTACAGATTATGTATGTATATATGAGTTTATTTAAAATTTCTTATAATAATCGTTAGGTATACATATAAACAGCAAAATCAAAATGTTAACAAACTTTATGTAGTACCTAATTAACGAAAACTATATTCACATATTCGGGAATTGAATCAAAATAAGAAGCAAATGTATTAGCAAAGAGTATAAAATACTTTTTAGTATTAGTGTTAAAGGAGTTAATCAAGGATAACAATTATTATTATGATTTTTTCTTACAATAACAATGTACAATATAGAGCGATTTTTTCTTTTTTGTATACTTACAAGCTATGTATACTAGCGTGGAACAAAAACGGCCTTTTTTATTTTTTTTAAATTTTAGTTTTGTAATAGTGGGCAAAAGTTGCCTTTTTAGATTCAAAAAGAAGAAAACAAAATTTGGTTGCTATACTACAACATCTTGAGGTGCCGCCAAGAGCTTGAAGTTTGTACAAAAATTTTAAAAATTGAAAAATTATAAACTTTGATAAATTATTTTTTATGGTTTTGTCGTACATATAATGTTACAAAAGATAGTTGTAAATACATATATAAGCATTAGAATTGGAAAAAATTATTAATTACAGAATATAATAATAATAAAAAAATATCTTTTAATGTCAAAAAGTTTGTATTTTGTTAATTTTGAAACTTTTGAGAACTATTGTTGTTGTTACAAGTAGTAGTAAATAAGGTTGAAATAAAAGCTCGTCAAATCAATTATATATTTTTTTATTAGAGCACACGTAAAAAATATCATAATACACTTTTAAAGACGTTGAAAGTTCCTTTTTTATGATTTTAAAACCTTTAATAATTACAAATGTTACAGCTGCAAAATGTTTGTTTCTACTTCATTGACACATTAAACTGTTTTTTTTATCAAATTTTGGCATGTTCTCACGTGAGTCAATTTTTGCTCTTATATATCCTTCTCTTGCGATTGAACCACAGACATTTTGAGCCGATTCGGTCACCAGTTTTACAGTTTTTTCCACTGCTTGCGTGTAACAAGGAAGTCGGGGAAAGTCGACTTTACTATTTGGTTGAGCTTCAGATGTCTTCTGTATAAAGTCTTGGAGAGAGTGACTTGAAACATGTTTTACCAAGGGGGGTTCAGTAACATCATTTTCAGCCCATGAGATCATGTCGATGTAATCCTTTGCATCAAAGTTTATCTGTGGAACCTTAAACTTCCTGACTCAGCCTCTACTTTCTGTTCTTGCTTTTAAAGCACGTCGTTATCCAAGTTCGATTACATGTTTGTGCTTATCACATAGCATGGACAAAAGGACATTTTCTGCAGCAGCAAAGTACCCATTTCTTTGAATAACCGGGTGTAGAACGTTCTTAAGGTTTTCAGTTGGATTTCTAGTTGCCACATACAATCTAAGTATACGGATTGCTAAGCCACCTGGAGTGAGGAAGTTTTCCAGGGTTTCTTAAAGATAAATTTAGCTGGCAATTTCCACTTGATACAGCGATATAGATATCCAATAAATACTACTGATCTGTACTTAAATCATTTATGTTTTCCAAATGAGGAAGGTTATTTTCAATTGGCAAGAAAGTAACCACAGGAAGATTACCACAGTTTTCCAGCTGCTGAGCTATTTCGCCTTTAAACTCATTGGGTCTCTTTGTTTTACCATCTAAATTACAAAAAAGATGTCGCAAAGGTAGCTCATTTCCATGGAACAAACAATTATAAATGTCTTCCTATCTCATTTTCCATCAAAGAAGTCACACCATTATTATGTCCAGTATTTACAACGATTCCATCACACCCAATAGCAGTAAAGTTCAAAAGTTGTTCGTTGTGTTCCTCTATCTTCAAGAAACTCCAGTATACTGTCTGGTAAGCCTTTTCCAGTGCCAGATTTAGGTGTTACGTGGCCTAAAAACTTTGAGTTTGGTTCCTCTATTAGTGAAACGTGCTCTTCTGAAATAACTTTTTTGAACTAGTTCCTTTCTTTTCTTGAACACTTGTTTTGCATTTTCTTCCATCAAAAATCAATCCTTTATTTTTGCTTATCTGATAATAAAGGCTGTCATTAATGAGATCTCTTCGATTCTTTGATCTTGCTCGTCTAATTTTTATCCTGTCTATTACTTTGGTTTTGTCTTCCACTGTGCTTACATCCAAGTCCCCCCCCCCCACCATCCGCTCCAGCCATGACTCATGCTCCCGGATGCCAATGTAATAGTTAAACTGTCATTATCTTTCTATTCATATTAAAACGCCTATTAGAAACTTTTTACTGCATAATCGAGACACATAAAAGAAGTTGCAAAAAGTGTGTTTTTATAAAACTTTACCGCTCCTTTGCGGCACCTCAAAACATAATGCAAAAAGTTAAAACAAATTTTATGTATTTTTTGATATTAAAAACTGCTTTTTTGACAGTATTTGAAATAAAAAAAATATTTGACAGCTTCTTAAAAAAACCTTAAAAATATAGCGAAAATTGATATTTTATGAAACTTTATCGTCCTTGCGGCACCTCAAGACGTGCTCCAATATTTTTCATATTTTTGTGTAATCTTATCTGCACCACAAGGCAACTTTTCCGCGCTATTACAAATTAAAAATCAAAACTTGTTGTTTTCGTTCCACCCTAATGTATACTTTTATTTTTTTTTTAAATTTCAATGCATTGTTTTATTGTAATTTATAACCATCCAACTACACACTACATTTCAAATTTAAGCTTCAGTGTTTGAAGAATAGTGCTGTGAAAACAGTAATTAAACTATTTAACGGGTGGTTTTATAAAGACCACTAATTTCGAGTTAACTTTAATTCTTTGTTAAAATAAACAAAATCGCATCAAAATGTTAGTGCTTATGACATTTTAATCATAAGTAAATAAACGTTGATGCGTTTTTGTTTATTTTAACAAAGGATTAAAGTTAACTCGAAATTATTTTTTTATAAGATTGGCTGTAAATGTTAAATTAAAAGCAATTCGTTTTAACTTTTTGAGTTTAACATAAAATTGTGGTTTTTAATACAACCATGTACACCAAAGACGAAAAAGTTGAAATCGTTTACGTAATATCAGAGTGGTAGTAACTTGAGAACTGCGAAACTTATTTTCGATTTTCTTTTAAACAACTGTATTTCAATTTTCGTACGTCGTTTTCAGTAGGTGCAGGTTTAGATAAGTATCTCGGGCAACCGGGGAAAATGCATCAGAATTTAGCCGTGGTTTCTGTAAAGATAGGTACTGTAGTGATGCACCTTCTTCAATACTAACAAAACGAAATGATGCAATGTTAGCAAGTAGCTTATGTAGGAAAAAGGTAAAATAAATGTCAGGATATCTAAGTATTAATTTCGAAAACCATATGCATCAGTTGTATTTGACTAGTGCTTTATTTTGCAATGTGTTGAGCTACCAGCAAATTATGGTAGTTGTGGATATTTTCAAGAAATTCACATTATCTATATCCTAGTAATGTTGCTTTAACAGTGGGAATTCTCAATTTAATATACATATTTAAATATTTTTGATACAAAAGTTTTAATTTTTTTCTTGTGTACATATAATAAATTTTCAAACAAAAGAAGAATACAATTATTTTTCACTAAAAGTCTGTCAAATAAAAACAATTAATATAATTTTAGTGTGTGAGAATGTCAAGATCATTAAATAAGTGATTAGATAGATAATGAGTAACTAATTATGTAATCATACAGCTATTGTACACACACGATCATTGAAAATGAACAGGGTTAATAACACATGTTACACATTTGAAAAAAATGTTTTTAGAAGGCTACTACAATAGTGTTCTCCAAAAAGTACTTCATCTAATGCACACGTTTCCATAAAAGTAGCCCGATATTTCTGAAATTTTGCATGGCTCCATAATGTGGTTGCATAGCCCTGTTCATTTTCAATGATTCTTTGTGTATGTACTATGTACATATATTTGCGGCTAAACATTTACCGCGAAATTTACAACCACGCCTGGTTAACTTTCATATCAACAAAAAATAATAGTAAGCCGTTTAATTACAATTATAATATCATCTGCACCTTTCCAGTACTTAATAATATCTTCTTCCCAAAAATTTTTTTCACAAACACGGTCATTTTTATCTATAGGGTGATCGAATCTGGGAATAGCGTGACTCCATAAAATTAACCTAAGGATCTTTTGCACTAAACATAGACACCTTTTCTGAATTTGATTTATACCCAGACTTGCAGTTTGGTACCAAGCAGTTATTGTTCACCATTTCTTCAGTTAAATAATTAGTTTTAACCGCTAATTAAACAATTACTAATGGCACTTCATATACGCCTATACAAAAATAGGGAGTATGTCATGCCCTGCCATCTGCTGGAATTTGCGTTAAGTTCGAGCGTTAACGGAACCGCATCCATTCACCCACGGTATAGACAGATCCTACACCTTCTCTTTATACACCGTGCGTTGGGCTATCTGTTTGAAATAATAGAAGCTAAACACATCCGCCTCCTAACTAATTATTTGTTATCGTCTAATTTTCTATAATTATGTGGTAGTCGTTTTACGTATTGGTTATATTTTGTCCAGCTTTACTTCTATTTAGCTTAGTCTGTGGTAGAGATGGGCGCGTGAGTGAGTACTCACTCACGTCACGCACGTTTCACGCTTGCTTTAAACACTCACGCTCACGTTCACGGCGTGAACCGCCACTCACGACATGACCTTTATTTGAAAATTCAAATTCAGATAGAACAGAATGTTCAATTTTAAAACCAATAAAAATCTGTGAAGAGCTTTACCCAGAACTTCCGTCGCAAGTGGACATTGTGACACTAAATAATTTTAAAAATCAAATTAAGCTAGGGGTAAAAATATTTTCACGTTTCTAATAAATTACATAAATTTCCAACTAACAAAAATAGTACCGGTGATCGAATTCGAAAGGCAGGCGGCTGAGTAGGGGATTCCAGCGTGTTGTAGGATATTGCAAGCGAATGCGCTATTTCTACATACGCTACAGAGCACTTCTTGTGTCTGTGCGTCCCGGCTGCCTTAAATAAAATCTTGGAATAGAAATAATTATAATTCCCGGGCAGGACGCCATTGACTGTACACAGACCACGCAACACTCACACCATAACACAGATGCGCATGCGCAGCTCCATCTCTAGGTCTTCCATATGGGAAGGCAGCGGGTGGGCGGGAAAATCTGCAGTCTTTTATTCGTTACTAAATATTTAACGTGAAATTAACGTCTTGGAAATATTCACTCACGTTCACATCCCGATTTTCAAACGTTAGTCACGTTCACGACGGGACCCGCCATGACCCAACTGTTTTCACGTCACGAGTGGATCCCTAGTCTGTGGTCCGTGTCTATTTCCTTATCCGGTAATTTCCTCCCTCGGGGTAATATTTCTAACATCTAACATTTGTAGATTTGTTTTATGAGGGTTTATGTTTCCTTTCCGTATGTCAATACTGGCTGGTTCTAAGGAATAACAATTCCTTATAAAATTTGACCTGTCTTCACTTCTCGGTTTTTTCTAGATTGATGCAGATATCTTAAGCCAAGGTATAAATAATTTTCTTCTGTTTCCTAATTAATTTAAGTTTATTTCGAATGATTAACGAAATACTGTTATTCTTCTACTTTTCTCTAAGCTATGTCCGTAAGTTTTAAACAAAATAGTCAACTGTGTTATAGTTTTCCATCTCATTCTAGAATTGAAATTTATAATCTAAATATTTGAAATAATATGATAAACCGTTCTCGGCAAACTTGCCTTCAACTATGTAAAGTCGACATGGCACTCAACTGTAATTGGAGACATTAATTATTGGAAATGTGGTCCAAAGCTGAGTCCGTGTATATTTTCTGAAATAATTTCCGGAAAAATCTATTCACAACGAATAAAAAAGCAGGTTAGCTTTAACTACCAGGCCGTTCGGACTTCTGTTTAAGTAGAAATTTCCACTGTCTATATTTCTCCATAAGTACAGAAAGCACCTATTGTCTTTGTGTAAATTAATTATTAACCTGACGATAATACACTATCTGGCGCATTCAGCCAAACAATTGGAAATTACGCGTCTTATAGAGCAACAGATTCCAGAGTGTTGGGTTAGACAATTTGAAAGTCGTTTCTATGCTTACGCGTGCTTGTAGTCCTGTTAAAATTCGTAGAAAGGGAACGGTTGGAACGCTGGCGCCATAACGTTTTCCAACAGTGAGGCCTTGTATTACCATATCCCTTGAGGGTTCTTTTGATAAACATTGAAGTTTCGCCAGGCTTAAAGCTTAGCCCGGTAGCACTTAAACGTCTATAATCCTTTCTATTGATTGCCCGATTTTATTGTGGATACAAAACCTAATTAGAAACTTCCCGCCGAACCGCGTGTATCGTGCTACAAAAGTTCTGTTCATTCATTAAAATTATTAATGGCTGCGCATTTGTTGCCGTTTTAAATATAGCCGAATCGCAAGAAAAGCCGGAACGAGTAAACTGTGAGCTAACCCCAGCAATGTATTATGTTTATGAAGAAAATACTAAATCTTCAAATGTTGGCTATTTGTAAAATACGCGGCGAATAAAGCGAAGGCGAAATAAAATTCCGCTTTGTTATTCGCAACGAAAGTATTGTATTTTCATTTCGTATAAAAGTTAATGTAAGCGCCTGCAGCTAGAACAAAATTAAATATTTATTGTGCCATGGTTCGGGCTCAATTTCTTCAACTCGACAATTGTACACTGTACAGTTATTATAAATTTCATGTAACCGGCAAGCACGGGCAGTATTATATTCCTCTGTGTTTAATTAAATAGAAGAGTTACGGCCTAATTAAGGTTTTTCTAGTCACACTTGTTTGGTGATTAAACCGCCAAAGCAATTAAGGAATAGAACATTTTACATAAATTGGATCTAAATTTAGAAGAACCGAAATGATCAGATGATTTTCCAAATTGCAAGATTACACGGAACCGCAGAGAAATAATTGTGTTTTTGTGGTTGAAAACAATTAGGGCTAATCAAATCGCCAATGTAATAATACTTAATAAATAACTCAATTGAACTTACATTCGTTTCTTGGTTTTTAGAGCTCTATTTCTTTTGATTTAATTTTTGTATAAATGAGTCTCTTTTTAAATAAATTTCTTATACAGATACATAAAGATATATTTTTAAATTATATAAAATGATAACAAGGTATTTTTACGTAAATATGCATTTCAAGTTCTGTGTTTTGGATCTTACCCTGTCACACAAACATTCAATAATGATTTATGTATTGTACATCACTTGTATATCACTTAAAATGTCCTAAACAGTGCCCGTTTAATGATTACATGCAACGGCGTTACGCTTACTTTAAGAGGAAGGATAGCTTTTAAATTTGAGCAAGTTGGGTAAATTACTACTGATCAATGTTTAAAAAAAAATTTCACGACTTAGTTTTTCAACAAGTGGGAATTTCGTTACTTGCGTGTGCTGTCTTTATTTAGAAACATTTAAAAACATTTTACGACCATTTTAAGCTATTTAAGGGCGATTCCGACGTTTCGTACTGTTTGAAGCCGACAACTTCGCGTTTTCTCATGTTCGCCATAATGAATTTTTAGGGTATTGGACAGCTCTTTGCGAAGAAGGTTTACTAGACAGCTTGAGGCATGGTTCTATATCAAATAATTTTTCCAATCATCTAACTCTCCCCATTTGTCAACCCACTGAACCAGCGCACCATTTAATAGCTAAAAATCAGCAAGAGGACATGAGAACTAACTCTAAAGCTAAAGTACTCTAGGTGGGTAGAAACAGACACCAGCACAACTGGAAGAGGAAACATAAAATCTGAAGTGGCATATAATTGGCCTAGACGAGATGACAAGAAAAGGATTGTCAGGACATTTTTAAATTGTACGAGCGTACGGCTAATTAACGTATTTTCAAAATTACCAACCCACTTGTATATGGATTTTTCGTATTATTCCACTTAAATTTGAGCATTTCTTAGCTTTCTAGCGTATACAACTGTGTTGTGGGCTTGCCACCGTCTGTTCTAAAATGCACTCATTCTGTATCTTTGCTTATATTTGTTGGCACTCTAGTTTACAAATATCGATCCGTCTGCTACTTGCTTTTAAGCGTGCTTTTGGCGTGAATTTAACAAACAACGGCCATGGGTGCGAGAGAGAGGACCAGCAACGTCTCGGCTGCTCCAAGATCTTGTATCGATCGCGCGCTGTCTGGCGCTGAATTTCCAGTGCAGTTGCCTCGCGGCTCCTGCAAGTAACAGCTGAGTTTTGAAGGTCTCGCGCAGGGTGCGCCCTTCGTGGCTGCATTTGAGGGGTGTTTAACATTGTGTGATTTCCTAGTCGGTGTGCGAATACCGCAATCGTTATTGGGGCTCCCGTCGTTTCAAGGCATTTGGCCGTGCGTTACGCATTTTATGAAACTTTTTTGCTGTGTGGGCGTCAGTGACTCTTTGGGGTGTCGATTATCGTAAGCCTTTTGAGTTTGCGTCTTTGCCGCGGAGTAGCAGATTTCTATATCTCGTCGATTAGACGGATTCCTTTGTGGAAACTCATTAGCCGTGCTAGCGTGTTCGAGAAGCTGTCGCTCTACCATTCTGCCTTTCGTGCGAACTTGGCATTACGTCTCGTATGAGAGACTAAATCACCATGTGCTCAGATTCTGCAGCTCTCGCAAGCCGTTGAGATGTCGCAGTATTTTCTTTCCGTCTCGTCCTATGCAGTATCTGCGGACGGTAGCCGTTGCAGCAGCTTAGGACATCAGTTATCGCACACCCAAGCTCCTTACAGGTATTTTTTATATTGTTTATTAAAGTTTAGTGCCCAAATTACCATATATACAGTGTGCTACATTGAAATGTAGAGTAATTGGTGTAACGTCTCGGTTATTTAGCTTTTATTGTGTGTCTTTTTGCATCTATCAAACAGCTACAGTTGTATACCTGTCATTACATTTCGTATACCATCAATTTACATGGTTGTTATTTAGCTTTACGCAGTAGCCTTTTTCATCTGTCATAACCGCTACTCAATATAGCTAAATCTCGCCTTTAAAACCGCTATTCCTTTAGGGTTTACTGTTCATATCGTTTTACAGAATTAATGTTAAATTTACCGAATTATGTCAATAGAGTTAAGACGTTGGGCAATTTGGCGAACTGCGTATATATTTCATATTTACATGTGCCTTTTATTACATATTCAAATATTATGGTCAATATATCTAATGCTAATTTAACTGTGGTTTTATTTGCTAGTGTGCATGCGATATGTTTGTTTATATTTTACAGTTGCAAGAGTTTGGCCAGTTGATTAAGTGGATTTTAAAAAGGTAGGTGAGATGGTGCTGAACCGGCTCGCCGCCCAGATTACTGCTCACTTTGAAGTCGTAAGGTGAATTCATATGCTTCTCTGTTCCTCAGGGAATTTACCTGTGAACTCTCTTTTATTGTGACGGAATTGTGGTGGCGTCTAATCAATTTAGATCTGTTTATTGTTTATTAGGCCGTTGCCTTTATGTTATTTCGACTTGTACCTCCCCTCGCTCCACTAAAGTTTGTCGGCAACTTTTGTTATGGGCTGGGCAGCGGTCCTATATGAGTTACATTCCGATTTTGTGAGTAGCTGTACGGGCTAGTCGTATAGTTTTATCGTAGTTTTTCGTAAATACCCATTATAAGCTGGCGCGTTGTCGTAAATGTCGTTTTAGTCTATAATAGAATGGCGTTGATAAAAAACAAAGACGTTATCGCTGTTGTACATTAATGAAAAAAGCACAACATACAAAATGCCATAGGAATGCACATCAACAACAGTGAGCTGAAAAACTATAATCAGCAGTAGACATATCCACACGAATGCTATGCGCCACTTTCAGACTAATACGAAGGTACTCACTGCTAGACGAGGAATTTCTGTACACAAACACAACAATGCTCAGTCGCAACACGGTGGTCCAGGAATTGTCTCGTGGTGTATCAAGGTTTGTCAGGTAGTTCCTGAGCTACTGCAGCATTGGGGTGGGTTTTCCGGAAGCACTACTGGTTCAGGATGGTTGAAACCAGAAAACCTACAGGTGTTGGTTTAAATTTCTAAATCACATAGGTGTTACATAAAATAGTAAATAAAGGAAATGCCAGAAATTGATGTAACCTAATTGTTTATTTGCATTATATATACCTCTGCATAATTTTCGAGAGGGCAAAAGTGAAAACTACGAAACGCTACACTCATCTGAATTAAACTACAAGTTTTGAAAAGATAAGCCACAATTGTGCGCATTGTAATCTATTTGGAGTGATGTCTTCTTAATTCTAATGTGCTATTCTGTTACAAATGTCCCTAGTGGAAACTTCGAGGTTTTATTTTATATTTGAACTTAGTTTTTATTATTGTCAAACTAAAATTGTTCATATGTGTACACCGTTCTATTTTAGTATAGCAAGATCATAAGCTGTACGATTTTCCTCGCAATGCTACACACTATCACATGTAACCCAACTATCATGAGTAATATAAAACCAGCGAAAACTCATAGGAATATAGGACTAATTACGTAGCAATTCTCAGTAATTCTCTATACCATTGACCCGAAATTTAACAGCGCGCACTATAGGTAAAAACGCTTACAATATATAGCAACTACACAAATGGTATTTTTCAATTGTCAGTTTACACTGCCCGAGCACGCGAGCGTAACACGAAGAAGATACCCGTGGCGTGACGGAGAGGGGATTGCAGAGCCAGTAACCCTGAAGAAGCTACGAAGAGTTTAGATCTTCGGGCTCTTGCGCAGAAGCCGTCCAAACAGATCTGCAAAGTCGTTTGGGGCAGGTTTTTCTCCAATCGATTTTCGTTTTCGGTTCACAACAGGGAAAAACCATATGACCCAGTATCGTAAGCAGCTAAATCAATCGAAAGGTATAGAAATTAGGCGAAATGGAAAAACTAAATAAAGGTGCAACGGTCAGTATACGCGTAGCAAAAAGCAAACAACAAAAACCATAAACTTAAATAAAATGAAGGTAAGATTACAAAAGAGGCGAATTAACGAACGGAGCAACAAAATAGATAAAAAAAGTCAAACTAAGGAAGCCTTAATATAAATTAACAAGAGCATAAGACGTAAGATTTTCTGCTTCCAGAATATAATTCAAAGGTACAAGGGACCAAAACTGTCCGGGAGAAAATTAGAAACTGAAAAAGGAAACTACTGAGGTTGATAGACCAGAAAAGGAAAATTATAGAGCACATATAAGATGTCATAAAATAAGTTTTACCATAAATTATATTCATCTAAATCTTGAAAACCACCAAGAAGCCCGAGATATAAAAGCACCACCTATGAAACAAACATCCAAACCGCAAATCCTGCGGACATGATGGTACCATTATTGTATAAAGATAGTTACATCAAGTGGGATAACCTAATGCACAGTAGCTGATATAACCCTTTAAATTGTATAGCATACACTCATACAGTATCAACAGACACACACACATTCGAACTACTTGAAAATTCCAATCAAACTTCAGGTAAGTACAGCATTGTACATACACGCAGTCCTACAGGCGATGGAAAAATCGCAGGAATACAACAAACCCCTGTATCTATACGGGTGCGATATTTATAGATTTCGAAAAGACCTTCGATGCCATGGAAACACTGAAAGCACTAAAAAAACACTCTAAAGAGATGCAGAACAGACCTATTACGGATGCGCCAAAGCGTCACATACAAAAATTTCCAAAGATTTCAATCCAAGACCAATGCTCCATGGTACATAAGGAACGACATCTTTCATAACGACCTAGAGGTTCGCTATGTAGATAGCTAAATCAAAAGACTCTCAACCTACTATAGCAGTAATTTGGCAGGACACCCTAACCAGCTCATCGAACAACTCACTAACCAACCAGACATTACAAGAAGACTCAAACGACAATGGCCACTGGACCTCGTACTACAACCCAACCAAAATCTGAAGTAACCTTTAGGGGACTGGCACTCGTTGGAGCTCCCCGCACGACAATTACCTTATCATAAAATTTACTTAATATTCATGTACATGTAGATAGTAAATATACAGGCTAAACAAAAAAATTTACAAAAACGTGAAGACCATAGTCAGACTATTTGAAGAAAAAGACCGTATCTAAATGTCACGTGGAATGAGACACTATCTCTTAATCTTGTAACTTACTGAAAGAAGTTTTGAAGACTCTGAATGGATAAAATTTACAATGCAAATTTAGCGCACGAACGTATCAAAGAAATTTAAAAAAAAATCCACTTAGGACAACAAAGGCACAACAAAATATTTATGAAACCAAGTGGGCTAAGTCAAACTTCTGTCTCGAATATTAACCAGTTCAACAACTTTTCTGTAATTTAACAATCATCATACTTCGTATACTCATAAATTCGAAAAATGGACACATTCTAGGCAGATGGCGTATCCACCGAATATTTTTTAGATGACGTTATAAAACCTGAAAGCAAATCGCTTTAATCGCTTCCATAAAACAACTGCTTTGTAGATCGAAGCGGAACAATTTCCTTATCGAAATCATCAAATTATTAAAAATACGTTAATATTGTCACGCTTAAATTACACCTTCGGCAACCAAATTTGAATCTAGATTGCTTCCTAAAGTGAAAATCAATAGATCAGCAATTATATTCATGCTATTTAGTATATGACTAATTATCCCATAATACAGGTTTTGTATATTTTAGTCAAGTTTTACATATTATTCTACATACTTGATATCTGATTCTATTTTATGTTTCCAGAGCTACACAGCAATATATTAAATATACTTGAAATAAAATATACTACACAATATTCTATACATGAAGTACGTGATACAAGCGGTCTAATCCAACCTTCCTATAGCCGAAAACACAGCATTTATTTTGCGTCCTTTGTTTGAAAATTCATTTGCATCTTAGTAAATGTATATTGTGTTTTATTTTATTTTATATATTTATTTAGTACTCAGCCAACAGCTGTTCGGCCAATTATAGGCGTCGCTGTACATTTAATGAGGACTTCCAACCCCACTAACGACAGTCATGATGAAATTATGACATCCGGGATCAACTATTTGCGTGGCAGCCGTACCACGAGACGCCGAAAGATGCAGCCGTGGAACTCCCATCCAAGTTCTGACCAGAAAGAGCGTTGCTTAACTCTGCTGATCGAACGTGGACGCTTGTTCAAGCTACACCACCCGGAACCTGCCAACAGTCGACAATTTAATTGAAAACGTACCTTTCTAAGAATTTTAATATATTCTGTATTCCTTAACCACTTTCCTATTCTATGAATTTGGTTGAGATTGTCAAATATAATCTTCCTATCCCCTGTATATCATTTTATAGGCTAAAACTCAAGTATTAATAACATACTTTTGCTTACCCGTATTTGAGAAGAAATAACATTCAATGTGATACAAATACAGTCATGTTTTAGTAGTCAGCAACAGAAGCTTCCCTAGTTTGTATTAACCTCAAAAATTAAATATGACATGAACAAGTATAATACAGAAAGCTTCGGTAAATTCAGAAAACGTTTAAAGTGCAATCTAGAGGTAGGCGTAACCGTGCACAAAATTTGGAAATGTGGAATTTAATTTCAGTGTTATAACATCTAGTACTATCTATATATTGCTGCGACGGTGGCTTGCAATGTGCTGCTGCATGTAAAAATGTTTACCGTTGAGACTACGTCTCGGGACTAAATTCTCGTGAAAATCTGCCTAAATTGCTTCAAAACAGACCATACTAGCCATCCAACATCGATGTCAAAGAGCACGAACAATTAAGACACGTTTCTTTTCACGAAACTGACAACTCGGCCATACATACAGGTACAAGGATCCGTCACAAACAAAGCAACCTAACCTAACATTTTAACCGAGCCCAAACAGATGTTTCGCGTAGGATTAAATTGAAGAAGTCTCCTAAATTTAGAGCGGGTTATACTTATGCCCTCGTACAAACAAATCATTCTATCAGTAGTTGGTTTAATTTAATAATAATATGCTTTATTGATGTACAATCAAAGGTGAGGGGTCAGAGAGATCCTTTTCTTCCTCCCGCACCGTAAAATTTACACCATATTTTAAGTATAAATAATTGAATTAGCTGCGAAAAGCTATTTACAATTAATAATTGATAATGAAAGAGTTTAATATTAATAACTGTTGATAATAGCTAATAACACACGAAAAAATGGAAAACTAGCAGAGAGAACCATCTGAGACCAGTCACATAAACCCTAACCGTCCTTAATCTGCTGTTTAAATTTTTTTTTTAAATAATTCCAATTTTGCGAAATCATAACTAAAAGACCTTCTAAAAAAGATATTAAGCCTCGATTTCGTAAATTTATATGATGAACATCTGTACGGAAACTGATATTATTATATAAATATGGAGGTGTCCGTTTATACAAAATTTTGTGATAGAAACACGCCCTATGCAACAGCCTTCTTCTACTCATATTCATCCAACTAGCCTCAAGTAACTTATGCGATATACGGTCGTATTTTCTAATGGCAAAAATTAAGCGAAGATAAGAGTTCTGTACTCTTTGGGTCCGCACGGCTATTGACATACGTTTTTAAATAAATTGTTTCTGACAGAACTTTTATAAACAAAATATGCATAATTTAGTTGCATAAAATTTTTAATACTAAACCTAAATCTGAAATCACCATCATTTCAGGGCGCTCCAAAGGACATATGTACCAAGTTTCACATATGTCCGAAACCGCCTTGTCTCAACAGTTTTTTGCACTACTGGAGCTCCACCCTACGCCAACACTCAGAGGTACTGCCGGTAGGGTGTTCCTACACCATTGCTGCACCTAGGTAAACATTATCTTCAGAGGGAAATTTTTTTCTACGAAGTTCTGGGTCAACATTGTATGTGCTACAACGCCCTGCATTATTTACTTGATATCACGGTGCCCAACTACTCTGCCAGTGCAAGAAGGCCTCAAAGATGTTCCTGCATACCTCCTCCTAACGTCTCTTTGAGTTCTAGCCGTCGCGGCCCGCTGCAAATAGCATATCCACTGCTTAATTTGGCTTGTCGCAGTTTCAGCTTCGTCGGTATGTGAACTAGTAGTTCTCATATGTGCCATACTTAATTTTCTATGTTTGCAGGCACCCAATTACGGACGCAACGCTTACTATTTGGCTGTCGGCTTTGAACTCCATGGTTATGGCCCAATATCCTAAGTTGTTGAAAGATCAGATTTTAGCGGAGCTCGAACTAGCGCTGATTTCAGCCCTCATGTACAGTGAAGGCACCGAACTTGTTTCCAGTGCTGGGAAGGGGTTTTTCGTGGTAGTATGACCCGATTTTATGCATTTTTTCACTCTTAGTTATATCGTACGTTACGTTTTGATATAAAACACTAACCCGCACTGAGTCGTACACTGTCTCGCACAAAACTTTGTCCACACGCTCTCTAGAACTAACATAAGTGTCCCTATTCGTTTTCCTGGCTGTTGGTGTGACAAAAATGGGATTCCAAGCACATTATAAATCGTCAATTCTGAATTGAATGTTATGCGTGGTTCAATTAGCATGTATTTATACTAAATTATTCGAGTTAAATGCTCAATAAGAATGAGATAAAACTTTAGTTTTAAACTAAATCATCACCCTTTTACTATATACAATTAATTGTATAAATTGTATAGTTAATTATTGCCTTTAATTGTATAAGTGTTTAACGTACAAGCGAATCACAGAAATATATATATATAAAATGAAGTAGGCGTTCGGATAATTCGCAGACTATCTGAAACTTGTTTATGGCGCTTCAATAATCATGCCACTTTTTTCGGTACTTCACCACACTAGAAAATTAAAAATACTAAAGCATGAACGTTTCGGAAGACAAATCTGCTTCCATTTTCAAGAACTAACTAGTTAAATTAAAAATTAACTAGAAGAACCTAGCTCATTTTACTGTAAATGCGACTAACGAGCTGTTTACTGGAAAGGTTAGTCGCACTCTGCTAGATCTCTACTAAAACAAACTAGATTCTCCTAGTTAATTTTTAATTTCACCAGTTAGTTGTTGAACACAGAAATAGATTTCTTCTTCCGAAATGTCCATGTTTTAAAATTTTCATTTTATTGTGTGGAGAAATATTCAAAAAAACAACTTGATGGATTCACATGTTTAAGAAAATAAGATAAAATTATGACATGATAAAACAAGAATATGTCAGGTGAAATATTGACGCCGTCACTGCTTTTTTTGTACGCGTAGTGAGGTTCGCAATTCGTCAAACTTCTTGGCGTGGGCTCACATTAGCGCGGGGACAGCAGGCAGACGTTTTGAGGCTACTGACATCCCTTCCAGGCAATCGTGACGTAGTCGAATCTATTAATGCACAAAGCATAACCTGCCAATCTGAAATGTTTTTTCCCGTATCGTTGTTGTGCAGTGGTGTTTCAAGTTGACCCCTGGTCGGATATTTGGGGAACCTTTATCGTTTCGCAACCAATGGTTTTGCTTTGAACTCAAACTGTCTATTCTTACTTCGACAAGCCCGAAACACATATTTTTGAGATCAAGGTTTTCGACAGTTCAAGCCGCTATCGCTTCCTAATTTTCGCTCAGCCGGATGATTTTCCTGGTTTTCGCATTTAAAGCTGTTAATCTAAACTACTGCGGTGGTAGCTAAGCTGAATATGGTATACTAGTACTCAATGCATGTTGTAACTGTTCGCCATTCTGAGTATGTTTTATAAGTTAAGTTATGCATGTTGTGCAATATCTAAGGGCTGACCTCTAGGGCGCATTCACTTTGGGACTACTTTAAGCGAACATGTTGTTAATATTGTTTTTCTCTTCATCTGCTACGGTTCTATTATCACGCTACGATGTGTCACCAACAGGCAAAATTCTTGGATTATTTTGTTAAGCATTGTGTCCATCGTAATAAATATATTTGAGAAGATGTCCTGAAAGATCATTATTAATATGTACGACAGAAATGCGAAATGAAACAGTTGGAACTACACAAAAAAATTCTGGATAAATGAATTGCGAACATTTAGTGTAGCTGAATTGAATTAAATTTTAGCAAACAAATTAAATTAAACAGTATTTAGCAAGAATGAGCAGCCCACGATGTGTTTTCCTTCGCTTAAATTAAAAACTGTCCCAATTGTTTACACAGAAAACTTCATGTTTGCTATTAGGCAAAAACAAAACTTAATTAAGATCACGTTCTGTTCATAAAATCGGAATTAGTAAGCATGTTTTATGAAGCTCTCATACACTAAGACTGTCTAAAGACGAAGCTGTCGTCGAGGAGGTAATCATGGAGAACGAATCTCAAGATAACAACTGAAGATACTGCCGAATGTCTGGATTTATCGTCTGTCGCATTTTATGGTACAATCAAGTAGGAATTGTTCATGTTGTTTTATTAAGTGCGCAGTGACTTTCATAGACTAAACGACATCGGGATCCGCTGATGAATACAGCTCCTCGTAGGGAATGAGGACTATTTCGCTAGATTTTTCGTCGTTCTGCGACGCTAATAGGATTTCAAACTGTTGCTCGCGACCATCGGGAAATTTAATTCTAGAAACTAGAAGCTGCTCGCCTGGTTTAGAACCACTGGTTTCCAATGGTGAATAATTTTGCCCGAGACGTCATAAATCCAAACCGAACAGAAACTGGGGCGGAAACTATTGGCTTTAATTTTGAATTTCAGCTAAAGCTTGTAAGGATAACCAAATTTGCAGGATGTAACTTCCTGCAATAAATAAGATCAACGCCTAATACTAGTTCTGCAATACAGAGTTATTGTGCGATAATAATAATCTTAAAAGTGGTTACTTAGAAAGACTGATTATGACAGAATGTGAAGGTGTGCGTTGGTAGTCTAGTTAGAAACGTTTTAAAATGTAATTTAGTGGCCGAATTCTACTTGAAAACAAACTGAAGAAAAGTTCCAAATTCAAACTTGTCAATACTATAAATATTTTTTATCAGTGCATAAATGTTAAAAGTAGAAATTTGAATGACGTACTACCGGAATTCTAGCAATCCACATTTACAATTTTGTTATATATTTCTGAATAATTTCTTTCTTATCGATAGGTTACGTTAGCAACCCATCAGGGCCACAACCAAATGGCTTTTGAAAACCACATGTTGTGTGGTAGTAACATGCTCTCGGCCTATATTCAGAGAAAGCAGAAGGGTTACAATTTGCTTATAATAATTTGAACAAAGCTGACTTCGAGAGAGAATTTTAACTAAATTACAGTAAATACATGTGCTAACTCCGACTCGAAATTCGAAACTGTGGCGGTAATATAAGATTTAAAAAATTAACGTGATGCATTCATACTGGAGTAAAATTTTACCACAAGCCACCTATTAACGTGTTTTTGTACACCTTTTTTCAAATTTTTTTTATTTTGGTACTCAGCCAACAGCCGTTAGGCCAATTATAGGCGTCTCTGTACATTTTATGAGTACCTCCAACCCCACTAACGACTGTCATGATGTTATTATGACATCCGGGACCAACTATTTCCGTGACAGCCGTATCACGAGGCGCCGAGAGAAGCAGCCATGGAACTCCCATCCAAGTTCTGATCAGAAAGAGCGTTGCTTAACTCTGCTGATCGAACGTGGACGCTTGTTAAAGCTGCAGCACCCGGGACCCTATACATATGTATATTGCATATACTGTGAGGACAATTTGCTGTATTTTCGCCCTTTTCCGCCTATTCGGCCATTTTTAGCTTAGATTTTAATTCTTTTTCAGTTCCACCACGCATAAAGTAAAAGTTCGTCAAGGGCTTAAAACTTGATTCCGATCGTTTCGAATATTAGCGTCCCTCAACGTATTTTCGTTTTTCGATATTTATTTCCAACGTTAGCTTTATTCTCACATGCCAAGTGAAGCATTGTGGCTTGGTATTTTATATAACCCCATAAGTTAGAGAGACTAAGAAGTTAAGTAGCGCCTGCGCGCATCCATTTGGTTTTAGAAATCCAGCCCGGAGCAATGCATTTCCGCTCCAGCTTTGAGTTAGTTAACAAGTGTTTGGCCTCGCGCTGCTGAGACGTGTTCTGGTGAAATGATCTTTACAGGGAAGTTGCGCGACCTTCATTTTCGCATTAGCGGATGTAATTATAGGATTCTCAAACCGGCCAACACTATCTCAGCACGACGACATGTCGCATCTCGTACGTCAAAAGTTGTTTTCTCGTCCATTTGCCCTGTGGGGATCATTGTCGTTTCAACTCTTGGCTGTGGTTACCATTGTTTCGAAGCACTGTATTAGCCTCTTACTGTACGATAAATGCAGTCATTGTTTCATCAGTCGCCAGCAGCTTCGGTGGACATCAGTGGAAGCTTCTTAAATTCTGCAAACCAGGCATTTGTATTTCAAAACCTTTTGCAATACGGTGTTCGGAATATGTGTGCGTGAGTTAAGCTGCCGTATGACGCGCACACAATTTTAAATTTTTTTGTTAGCTTTTAATAAATACAGCAGTAGTAAATTTTGTTGTTGTCAAATTTACGATTACGGATGCCATTATTCTAGATGGACTTTGTTCTTGTCAGGTGATTTTAAAGCTACTAACCCATTCATTTGTTCTCGCGTTTGTATAATAATTTCACATATCTTTAACTTAATAGATTGCATTTAATTAATTAATCGTATATCAACTGTTTCATGCGTATTTGTATTTGGTTTCTTTGTGTAAGGAATGCAGAAAAGTTTTGGAGAAAATGAACTAAAGGTAAGTTCACTGAGGCTGCCCGCTGGTTGAAATCAAGCACTGCAAATACCTTTTGAGCTCCGCTCATTTGTTTCCACTTTTGGAATGAACGGACTTCTCGACAAAAGTAGTGGCGCTAAACATTAATATCTGTATTTTGTTTACCGGATCGTAGCCCTAATCTAAGGTCGTAAAAAGCCCCACCTTCTCACTGAGCGTTTTTAATCCGGCACCCCTTGTTTCAGCTCATCGTAACGGGGCTGGGGCAATCGATCCCGGAATTTTCTGATTTTGTAAAGTAACCACATGACACCTTTTGGTAAAATAGTTTTTAGATGATAACAAGCTGGCATCCCAAAATGGTGTCATGTTTGTTTGTTATAAAGTCGAATGTAGGTTGTAACGATAATTTGTTGAAACGAGTGCTCTACTATAAGAAAAGAGGTGACGCGTAATTTCTGCAACCCATAAGAAAGAACAAGGTACAGCGAAAGTAATACATTCTGATTTACAATAGAAGGGCATGATAACTGAAGTTTTACAAATGCCATTGAATGGTTTTGGAAGCTACTAAGGAACAGTAACAAACACTGAACATAAGAAGTTTAATACCTTAACTAAGGCGAAACGGGAAGAGTATTTTACGAACCTATGTAAAACCAACCATAAACAGAAAAACGCAGTCGAAACAGATAGAAAAACTGGAAGAATAAAGAAAATAATACATTCACAAATGACGACGAAATTCTTGCATACGCAGTTAAAGGCCTTGAAACCAAAAAATACAAAAATGGTTTACCGAACGAACCGCTTAAATATTGTGGATAAAAAAAAGTTTTCCAAAAAATAATTAACCAAGACCCCGAAGGAAAAAAACCTGGCATATATTTAGAAAGGAAACAAAAGGGAGACTACCTCATAGTATCTCTTAAACAACAGTGGGATAACAGCAAAAGGGCTTCCATGAAAATAGTCGATCATCGATGCCACTTTCATTTTAATATGGAATGTAACAAATCCGTATTATTATGCTTGACATCAGAACCGCGTCTTATAGAGAGATACTTGTAGATGTTGCTAATATAAAAAAAATTATCAAGAATAATAAACAAAATACAAAAGCTAATTTCGGAAACTAAAATCAAAGTTGACAATTACTTTACCCAAAACTTACCAAAGTTTCAATGGGAATACGACAGCGAGGCAATTTAAGTTATTTATTATTTAATTCATTCATAGACCAGATAGTAAAAAACGTTAGGGACACAGCCACTGAATATGGATTAGAAAAAAAGTAATTACATATTCTGACAATGACGCTATAATCTCTGAAATAAATAATAGCCAATAAAGGCTTTTGCTTTTGCAAGTTTATAAAAACCGCAAAATGAATTTAACATGGATGTGCCTTTAAATAAAACCAAAACGGGAGAGGAAAATATATAGACGAGTAAATATATGATAGCAGAAGCAAAAACGAAAATGTAGGAGACATCTACAGAACCATGAATAGGGACTGAAATGCAAGCTGGGCTCTCACGCATTTACTCCGAACAAACGAAATTTAAATTTTACCAACTAGGCAAAACTAAACGAGATAAGAAGAAATGCACACCTAGGAGCAACATAAAACACTGAAGATGTCATAAAATAAGAACTGCAAAGACGAAGACTATGGAGAGACCACGTAATGCGCATGAAGAGGGCAATCTTATGGACAAAGTCTTTGATAGAACAACCGCATTTAAGGCAGCGGGAGCTTGAAAGTTACCGATATGATGGCAAAATTATCTTACAAAACTGGTCATAGACCTACAAGAACAGTAATAAGAAAGGAAGAAAAGAAAAGAAAGAAAGAGAAGAAGATAAGAAAAGAAGAGAGACGAAGAAAGGAAGAGAAGAAGGAATAAGAGGAAAAGTTGTAACACCTACTTCAAGTCCTCGATTACAAAATCCATTTAGCAACTGTGGAAAATAGTTCCTCTTTTTTATTTCCTATTTCAACCCATGAAATCGTTTTACCATCACTGCATTTAGCAATTATAGAAGGTCACGGCAAATGTAAGTATTATAAAACGGTCTTTACTTCATTTTCATTTTACAAATATTTGTACATAGCCCTTATTGGTAAGCTAAGCAATACAATATAGGCATATTGATTTTCATGTCATGTTGATTACTTTTGTCTAATGCTATTTCATCAAAAGCCTGTGAGTAATTAAACTGGAAATATTATTGGCTGCTATTTAATGCATTTATCTTATTATTTTTCGCGAAAATACTGTAAGTGTATTTTAGTGTCTTATTTCCAGAACATATTGTTTGTTACGAGATAATTGCGATGCATTGTGAGTTAAAATTATTTGCGTATTATTTCAATTGACCACACCATCATCTTGATTTTGTCAGTATGGCCGCAGCAGGTGCTCTCGTACTTTCTATGCTGGTCGCTAGCGAGCTTTTTCTGCCCTTATCAGCGCAATTTCGATCTCTGAGGTAAGTGCACGTTGTCATTTTAGTTTGTTTTCTTATTCTTGACTATTTCATATAACTTTTGAGGTATTTCTAGCTGTTCTGATCACGTATCTAATTTTTCGGGTCCAGTATGCTGCAGTGTTGACAAGTTTTGCTGTCCGATATTTTTTTTTAATGCTTTGATTGTTGACCTCAGTCCCTGACAATAGGTCAAGAAACCATAACAAAAGGGCCTTTCTTTTGTTACAATGCTTTGACCTATTGCTGGTATTGGTGGCTGCCAAAACTAAAAGCTTCTTGGGGCGTACTTTGCTTTTTGTGTCGAAATTCTACTGCTGTGCGGAACTGCAGCGTCTTCGATAGAAGTCCTTCAAGCTTCCTCAAACATCACCTTTAGCTGTTTTATGTGGTTGCTGTTTCCCTGGCTGCCTTGAGCTGCGGAATCTGTGACAGTACTTGTAATAGTTTGACTTCTGGATACACACCGTTTAATAAACACCTTAATTGCCGGGGTTATAAAGACCACTAATCTGGCGTTAACTTTAATTCGCTGTTAAAATAAACAAAAGTGCATCAAAATTTGTTTACTAATGAATAAAATGTCATAAGCATTGACGTTTTGATGCGCTTTTGTTTATTTTAACAGCGAATTAAAGTTAACGTCAGATTAGTGGCCTTTATAAGACCGGCAGTAAGTATGATAAAAGTAACTATATTTTATTGATATCATAATCTCTGAAACTTCTTTGTGGCGGTTCCATAGTGATGCAAATTGAAGAATACTAAAATATGAACGCTACGGAAGATATGATGTTAACTAGTATACCATCTATTGTGAATGTGCTTTAGTTATTACAAAGTGATTTATGACCCGGTTATTAGTCATATTGCATTTCCGGTTATTGAGACTTTGGTTAAGTTTTGAGTCTATGTGTTCTCGTTTCTATCGTAGTACATTTGTTGTAATAAAGACTCATTGGTGCACTTGCAGGTTAAGTTAAATTTTAAAAGCCTTAATAAGACTCTTTAAGGCTTTTCTAGTTTCTGATTCTTATGGGAAACGTCAACCAAGTTCAAGCGCACTTAGATAAGATGAAATTTTCTTGTGTGCCGTCTTGTATTTCCATTTCATACGACAATTTTTTGATTGAATTGCATCTTAACATTGAATAGTTGAATAGTTCAAGGAAATATTTTTACTATGTCGGGCTAAATAACATAACGACCACTTAAATTTAGATATTGTATTTAACCTTGCTCTGCATTCTATAATATATTTTGCTAAGTAATAAACTTTCCTATGGCACCATTTTTATGTTCTACTTCTTCTTCTTCTATGCAGAGGAGTGGGGACTAAAAGGATATAAAAATACTGTAAAAACAATTAAAAAATCGTATGATTTACGGCTGTCGAAGACAGGTATTTACTACATCCCTCCACTGGTTTATATATTCTGCTAATCTAGTACCAATTGTTAAAGACATTCTACTTACTAAAACCTAATCTTGAAGAAATTGTTTTGTAGGTTCCAGTGAAATTTTCGCAAAGCTCCATAAGACAAACAAGGAAGAATACCCATAAATATTGCCGTCGACTAAAGTTTTAATAGAGACTACATGACATTATTTTGATTTAAAATTTTAATTTTAACTTCGCCGCTAGGGCATTATATCTAAAGCAATTTTGGCTGTCCTCCCAAGTTGCTTTTGTGCTATGATTTAGAGTGCGGATTTATCTGCAGCGCATATGCGATAACCTGATAACCTACAATTTGGCAAAGATGCGTAGAAACTTCCTGTTATTGAAAACTCCCAATTACAGCAAGGGAGGAAATCAAACTCAAGCTCGCATCAATAACCTACTCGGAAAAAATCGTCGAAAACCAATCCTTGCCTTTTTGTTGACGCTGGCTTGTAAGAGATTCCTCGTTCATTTAAATTCGTGGGAAGAATCGTTCCCAATTTATTGCCGCCGCCGTTAAAGGGACAATACCCATCGGAGCCGTTTAAAAGGTTTAGGTCTCATTCGGTGCATAGATGTATGGCGCAAGGAAATAATTTCGGACATCAATTCTTGGAGTTGTATTAAAATCCCGCTCGCGAAACCACAACCGCAGCCCTTTTACTGGTTTCTCTGCGGCTGCATAATAGATATAATACAAGGTTCCGGGAAAATGTGGAGAAAAACCGAGGGGGAAATGTAAAGCACTAATAGTGGCAATTAGAATTATATATTACTGCCATATTTTGTTGCTTTCGTTTCATGTAGATGACATCGTAGTTAAGAACAAAAAATTTTACACGCTCGCGGCGAAATTCGTGCTTGTAGTAAATACACGTATTTTTGGAGTTACTAAGCAGGAGTAATTTAAACGAAAACTAAAGGTTGGGTGTGTTCAAAGCTTCCTAACATTAGTATGAATACCTAGGTGTCAGTAACCCTCGTTTAAAAGCTTAATTGGGGTCGAAATCCTGAGATTTTTAGACGTGTGGCCTCTTTTTCTAGAACGCTTACGAAATTAGCTAGAAACATTGGAGAAACAGATAACGAAAATAAATTGCTATAGATGAATATATATATAAACAAATTAATCAATTTTTTAAAAGCCCAAAAGACAATAAATAAGTTAAATAAAATTTGATACATGAACCGTTACTATGTTGTAAAGGACTAGTATCGATTTTAGTACTGTCGTCAATCGGCAGTAACGTTCAATAATAACATGATGATTATATTATTGCCTGCTACTTCATGTTCTCTTCATGTAGTTCAACATTTTTTGTTAGAATATAGCTATTATTTTTTTATCAGAATTAATACTGGCAACGCTTGTTAAACTAAAATACGGGTATCGACATATCTTTTGACCTGTGACATTAACATGTGATTTATACATTTTGCACCCCGTAATGAATAGAAAAAACTAAATAGTAAACTAGCAAGCAACAATAAGCTATCCAAGCACACTAACATGACTAAAAGTTCAATGTCAGTGTGGCAATAAATTTGCCTCTTTCAAACATCTCTAGTCTAACTATGACCCACTTTATCTTCCACTTGGACAGCATCCAAATCCACTAGTAAAGATAAATATTGACACTAGCACACTGAATTAATATTTACGAAGCGATTTTCAACCCTGCTTTTAGTACACGTGACAGCAATTAACTGTTTGCCAATGCGATACCATTTAAAACGTAAACAAGAAATGCACATTAGGGAAAAACAGTGATAACAAAGTTCGAACTATTTTATGAGTGAACACTTGTGAAAGGCAGTATTAACTGGGCTACAGCATGAGCATATGAGAATGTAAAGGTTAGAAATTAATTTTGTTAAAATGAAATAGAGCAATAGTTTTTATAGTGGATTTCATAAATTTCATGAAAGTCCGAAGTAGATTTCCATCCATTTCATTAATTAAAGGCAAAGTCGTCTGGTGGCGTCAAAACAATAGTCGTATAATAATATTGTAAATGATCTGCTAGCATATTCCTTTGGCGAGATAGCAAAATTTCTAGTGAAAATGCCAAAAAAGATATTACGTGATAAATAGAAACACATTAAAAATACATCAGAAGCAGTTAAGTATGTAAAGGGTAAAAAAGGGGGTAAAGTATCAGGGTAATTTCAATTTCACCTACTGGGAGCGGACTGTTATAGGGACCTTGCATCCCTCTTCAGCCAATAACAGGAATTTCAGGATTGGTCGAAGAAAAGAGAGGTGGAGAATGCGTGTTGCCTGTTGAATCAGGAAAATCACCTAAAAATCTGAATCAGAGCAGACTGCCACGGGGATCGAACCCGCAACCTCCCGAATGCTAAGCAGACTTGATTACTACTACTCTACAGAGCTCGGTTAAATATGTAAAATGTTTTATAAAAGTTTAATTGATTCTCATAATTATGTTTTTTCAGTATCTAATGAAAAAATCAAAAACAATTGTCTAATAAACATAGCTTCAATGTGTAACCTAAATTAGTTGTAAAGTCTTTGTACTTCCCGACAACTCTTGGATAACCTTTTATTTTTTGCAATATTTGCTTGAGTACCAGTAACGGTGACACAGCTCGTTAAAATTATAAAACTGTTTGCAACTTAACCAAAGTAGTAGTTAACAACGGCGTACTCGCGTAATGAAAGGTACCTTTATCAAGGAAATTCAGATGTAAGCCTCTTAATGAAGCCACACCTACACAGAGAAGGTCATCAAATATTTTCCTGGCCGTTTTTAAATGGCATTACTTGCATTAAATATTTACCCAAACCCCATTTAATTCGCTGTAAACCACGCTATTAATATATGAAGTTAAAATTCCGGAGCAAGGTCGGAGCCGAGTTACAGGTGTTTTTCCTAATTGCCTAACCGTCTGCGTGAACGGTTGCATGAAAAGCTCAATATGTAGTCCCATTATGTGATATCGATCAACAGAGTAGTTTTTTGTACTTAAATAAGTAATAAAGGCGAGAGCAGTAAGAATGTTTGCATTAGCCCACTGTTTATTGAAGGTTCTGTAGCTATTAACCATTAAAGTTTGCAGTTCACTCTATTCCCAAATAAAACCGCTTAACTATGTTTATGGACTTTTAGTGCTACAACTGAAAATTATGTAGACATAGGACTCCCTGTTAGTAAATTTAAAATTGCAACATGCGTAGATTGTAATAATAAATTAAGATATCGTTTAAAATATGTCATCTCCTGAGAAGATACTAACGAAATGGAAAGAACAGTAATATATGCTCACCAACAGAAACGAAGAAAATGCAAAAAGGAACAAGACAGGTGGTACTTAATAAATTGAATTGTTATTAATAATATACCGTGGTTTTAACAAAAAAAAAAACGTGCAAAAGAAGGAGTCGCATTGGTGCTATGCAATGGATATCTAAATAAAATAATAAATATTGGATACATATCATCTAGGATGTAGTTGTAATTATGACACTAAATAACGACAACTTACATTCAAAGAAAAAATAGTAAACCAAAATGGAGAAATGTTAATACAGACATGTGCTGATAATAACGTACGCATATATAATACTGTTTTTATATGAATAAGTGATATAAATACACCTGGAACGTGGAAAATTAACCGTAAAACAAAAAAAGTCAATGTGAACAAATAGAGAAGCTAAGAATTGAGACTACAGAGGACGAAACTGCTGTATAAACAAAAAAAAAGTAAAGCATTTTAAAGCATAATGAAAATCCAACACTATAACCTTAAGAAATATAGTGTAATCAGAAATAATATAAACACAAACATACGAAAAATAAAGAAGAACTATTTAATTTTTTAAACTATAGAACACGAATGCTATGGGCTCAGAAACAAATACGGAGAGTCTTTGGAAACAACAACGCAGATATGTAAAAGCTTGTCGGCATTCGTAGCATCGACTCAAAGGATTGGTTGGAGTTTTTATGAAGTTGTACCTGTAACGCCCCATTTTATTTTGGCGTTCATTGTGAACTGAGCCTTCGATTTTGAATCCGCATCGCTAATTTAAATAGCCTCGCTCTCACCTCTTCCTTTCGAACGTCACCGCGACGAAATTTTATTTTTCCAAACGCTTGCGCGGATCAGAGAGTTCTTCAATTTTGGAATTCGAGTTGCCTGCCTCTCATGCCTGCTTTTCAATGAGACAGCCATGTTACGGTATTGACGGAAATCTGTTTATAGTTCTCAACCAGCAGACATTGAATCTGTTTATAAAACACCTGAATTCTGTACATCCCAACATACAATTCACATGGAAGTAGAGGAAAATTGCAGTATTCCGTTTCTAGACGTCCTAGTGAAACGTAAATCAGATGGCAGTTTAGTCTATAGAAAGAAAACACACACGGACAGATATCTAGATGCTGACTCACACCATCATCCAATGCAAAAAGCAACAGTTCTCCAGACTCTGGCGACAAGAGCCGTTCGTATCTCAGACGAGGAAAATCTAGAGAGAAAAGCTACATCTGTTTGACTCTTTACAAAGGAACGGATACACAACTACCGCCATACGAAAAGCACTAGACAAAACTATGATAAAAAAGGCTAAAGAAGAATCTCCAGCTCTGGAAGGCTTAGCATTTCTACCTTACGTTAAACGCTCGACTGATAAAATAGGACGTGTCCTGCAACGATGCAACATCAAAACTGTGTTCACGAGCAAGGAAACTTTGGCAATGGCTTCAGGTCGGTAAAAGACAAGATTCCAAGTTTAAAAACCGCTGGCGTATATCGCATTCCTTGTTCTTGCGGCTCCAGTTACATTGGACAGACTGGTCGTTCCGTTGATCTAAGACTCCAAGAACATAAAGGCGATTGCAAACACAAACGCATCACAAAATAAGCCGTAGCTGAGCATATTTTTACAAATGGGCACACTGCAGAATTTGAGCATGCCAGAGTACTTGCCAGAATACCTCATTACTTCCCGCGAGTGATACGTGAAGCCATAGAAATAAAAAAACATCCAAATAATATCAACAGGGAAGATGGCTTTAAGCTTAATAAAACGTGGACCCCTGTGATACACGATCTAAAGCATTACAACCACTGTGCGTCATACGGCCACGCCCCACGGATTACGTTGCACTCGGATGACCAACCAGCGTTACGCCACTCCGCGAGCCTGGCACAGAGGACTATAAATAGCTCCACACCGACCTTCGGTTTTTAGTGCGACTTTCACTCTGATGATGCAAGCTGCAAGGTCTTGCGAAACGTTAGGAAATATGGATGCACAAACAGCAAAACGGCCAAATCTGCCTAAGTATCCTCATTCTCAAGATACTCAAACAACACGAGCCACCAAAGAGCATGGCCATCGGGCGGGTTTTTGCTCGACTTCACAAGCTGCAATGCACATTAAGCCAGAAAATGCTGGGTGTTCATATACAAATACTACGCGGTCTAAGCGAAATTCTATGCTAAGGAGATTAATTATTGTTGTGCTTTGTGGTGTAGTCAGTCTTATGGTTAACATCCCCTCTGTAGCGGCCTCTTCTATTTGACAAGGTTTATACATTAATACCCAACGATTTCCAAAGCCGGATTGGATAATCGCAGTGAAGTTGATACAAGATTTTTATGGCCGTCGAAGTTACAGGTGTGTGATCTCGGATTTTCTGGTCCATAATTCTAACCTCTAACCAACCTACTGCTTACTAGTAATATAATATTTAGCCATAACCCTAACAAAACACAATAATTTTGGCAAGTATATTTATCGAGAAATAGCATAACTTCTTTATCCAGGGTGATAAAATGCAGGTCGACGACAATATTTTCAGGAAAAAATAATATATGATAATATGACCTATTCTTAACAATTAAATAGTTACGAAATAGGTATTTGTACAACTAGTTTTAGCCCAAGTTTATCAAGCAAATGAGTAAAAAAGGTTGCTTTCATACGTGTTGTACACCTTATTTCTCTGCATTGTGATCTCTTGTAACTCGAACTTGTCAAATTGACAATTTCAATAAAATAGTTAAAAGAAGTGTACATTGTTATGATTTTTCGTTAAAAATAGCCATACTTTCTGCACGATTTTTCGTTTAAAAAAGACGACTTTAGTGATTACTATGCAAAAAAGTTATTAACTACCAACTCTAACCTGATAAGAACTTGCTTGATTGAGAAAATGTATGGTCTTTGTTAAATTTAATAGAAGAAGGTATATCTACATTATTGGGACGATGAAAATTCACACCTGACAAGATCAGGAGCATTTCAACTCGATTTTAAATGTAACGTATGTTTCTGTAGGTATTTGAAATAGTTTTCTAACTGTATAATTTTTTTCACCACTTTGTTTGAATGCAAATTCCCTCCTTGAAACGCTTAAAAATGTTCGAAAAATTCCGAAGAGATTAGGAAAGTATCATATTTTTTAAAGAATGAAGATATCTGGTTATCACTATTTACTTCTTACCTGTACTTTTTCTCTTATAATCACTGTTTAAGTCTAGCTAGTACTAGCTAGAACTTCTTTAAAATCAACTTCTCAGAATATGGCTGTGGGTAATACCGAACCTTCAAATTTCTTTGGCAACAGATAGAAAGCATAAAGCACTAGTGTTTTTGAGCAATATCAGAAGGTAATCACCTAGTGTTAAATTTTTATTCCAATAACCTTCCCACTTGCAAGGATATCTGATCGAAATCGGTGGATAATCATAGAATACCTATTATTGAAACATCGAATGGCTGAAATTTATTATTTTAAACTCTGATAGAAAATTAATATAGTTGTCCACAACCTCTGTAGCTTACGCACACGGTCATTGAAAATGAAGAGGGTTATGCAACACATGTTACACATTTGAAACAATGTTTTTAGAAGGCTACTATAATCGTGTTATCCAAAAAGTACTTCATCTAATGCACACGGTTTCATAAAAGTTGCCCGATATTTCTAAAATTTGGCTTGGGGCTATAATGTTGGTTGCATAGCCCTGTTCATTTTCAATGATTCGTTGTGTACATGGTCACAACTCGACTAGAACTTTATTAACATTTTTCAATAAATATGGATCTCATGTTAAACTTGTATAACACTATACTGAACAACTTGAGGGTTGAAGCTATGATGAAACATTTTTGTTATTGTTGTTAGGCTACTCAAATTACGTCAAAAAACGATCAAACCCCAAAATAATTTGTAGTAAGCAATTTTGTAGTATACACTTGGGCAATAACGGCTTAACAAATGTTTCGCTCTTAGAGAGTGAAATAAGGTGGGCAGGAAGTCGAACGTTGCCGACTGCTATAAATAGACAGTACATTCGATAAAATGATAACCAAGTCCACAAATGGAGGGGTTACTGAGGTCTAGGACAACTCGCCGCGGCCGAGTCACCGCCGTAAACATGCCGCGCACATCTCGCCGCAAATCTTATCGTCGCTGTACCAACTCTCTGCGGGGAATAATTATGTTTACCCATAAAGGTAGGTATTTGAATAAACGATAACCTTAGATGAATTTAGTCAGTTATTGAATAGTAACTATAACTATAGAAACTTATTTTACAATACATAGAAACCATTTAGTTAAATGTTAACAAATATGGCGAGGCCGATACAAGGATACTATCTTTAGCAAGACACTATGTTAGTAGAACCAACCAAAATTGAATATTTCCTAGGTAATGCATATAATTATGAAATGGGACCATAATACTATATTGTGTCTGCATAGTGAAATTGATCTATTTAATTATACTAAATATTTAATAAACGTCTAAATTTATCTAGTTCAACCGTTTATCCAAATATATACCTTCTTGTGGAATTATCATTATTCGTCCCGGCGAGTAGGCTGGCATCGAGATGGCCGCGGCGAGTTGGCACCGGTAACTCGGCCGTTGCGACTTGTTCCACTTTGGGGTCATTGTATTCTCTTTTTTTATATTTATACAGACAGCGGTAGAGCTGGACATTTAATTACTTAATTACTGACCTCAATTGAGTATTAAATCGCCAGAACGAATTATATTACGTAAGTAAATCGCAATAGGGTATTGGTATGATTTCATATGGCTAGTCGAATAACAGCAAATTTTCTGCAATATTTGCAATTCCTAGGACGTGTTCAGGACCAAAAAAAAGAATATTTGGTACAGACGCGTTTGTTTTTAGATGGTATATTTATATGTTGTGTTTCGTGTAGCTTGCTAATAATTATTGTGTAAAAAGAGAAAAATATATCTGTGGTAAGTACTACAGAGATTGCAGAATACAGAACGGTGAACATTTTATTTATTATTTACCATAAAAATTATAATCTACCTTAATCAGTTGATATTAGTTCATGATATCTATTCAGGGCGGCCGAAAAAGTTTCCAAAAAAGTAATAAATCTATTTTCTAAGGATTAACATTGACCGATAGTTTTTAAATAAGGTTTGTTTTAACTGTAGCACAACTTACTATACATGAAAGGTGAATTAAACTAAGCAGTGATTATAATAATACTGCAATGTTGAGATTTAACCTTTTTTAAGATTTTTTGGAAACTTTCCTTTGGGCTACCCTATATATATATAATCTTAATCCACCCATAAGTGTAAAGGTATTGTGTTCATTCTACTGTTCATGTACGAATTTTGCCCACTGTTTTTTATTCATTGCTGCAGCCTTCGTATTTTCTCATGTTTTTTCCCTTTTTTGTTGATGGTCCCTTCCTGTTTTTGTTAGGATTTGAGTTTGCCAGATAGCTTGTACCATTCTTCCCTTTTGTATTTTTGTTACATGCCGAAACCATCTTAACTGATGCTGTTTTACTGTTTCCAGTAGAAACTGCACGTCTGGTTCATAATAATTACATATTAATCTAATTTGCTTGTTCTAAACGGCATACTGGCATAAAGCTATCTAGATACTACTAAATACAACCATTTTTATTGGAAGTAATTTATTTAGTGCAATTACCCAGTAATTTATAATTGAATTACTATTTCCTTTTCGTAATTGAAATATCTGGTAGTTCAATTACTGCATTGAGCGGTAATTGGTAATTACTAATTAATTACTTTTAAAGGTAAGTTTCCCAGCGCTGAGCAGAGAAATATATGTAATATTCTGTTACGGATGAGTATTCACGGTACTAAATTGGTGATTCATACAAAGCATGTTATTCTCCCTCTTCCGAAATACCACCACGAAACTCCACTACTCCCTTTCCAACTTGTTTATACTGTATGAGAGTGTCATTGATTAGTGTATAGTTGTGTATACTATTACTTATACAGAATTATATTTTGGATAAACATCAGTTGTGGATATAGCGAAAGCAAAACGTACCAAAAAAATTGAGCGTCAACAATTAACTGTGGATATCATTTTCATTGAAAATAAAACCTCTATCATGCAAACGACCGTTTCTTATGGAGTAAAATTGATCAAATTAATCTAGTAAAAACTACTAACGTAGAAAATTATTGAAACAAGGGTACTTGGTGGGAACAACTCCAGATGATGCTGATATAACTCAGGTATTAACATTGCTAAAAAACGGACAAAAAAGTGTTTGTTATTCGTGCAGATGTAAATTCACTAGTACTACTAACTAGTAGTCATGACATCCATTAAAAAAATAGATTGTTGTTAAGTGTAGGTAAACTGTATTCCACATAAAATAACGTCGTTGATATTTATTGACCCGGAGATTGGTTGTTCACAAATAATGCTATTTAGAATTTAAGAAAATGAATTGTTACACTATTTACGAAGTAGGCGAGATATGACTGACATTATAAATATATTTAATAATCTAAAGTCATCTCATTAAGACTTACTTTGAGGTATATGCAAATTCATTTAAAATTTTTCTGCTGCACCACAGACAATAACTGCACTAAATAAGAACAGATATGCATACCTTAGAAAATCGTTCATAAAAAATAAAACCAATGTATCTTCTTCACCAACATCAGAAGAAAAGGCTAGACAGCACGGAAATCAAGAATATCAACATATCCAATCATGCAAAATTAAAAAGCGTCAGAAATATGGGCATAGAATTAAAGGGATGACATCTGCAAACTCATTATTGGTGCAGTTTATTATGAATGTCTCGTTAATTTAATTCTCAGGATTTTAATGGCGATCTATGGCCACTGGAGTGTATTAACGTGTTTAAATGCAATAGGATATGCACTTGATGAAGCACAATCAGAAGAATGTATAGCAACTGACAAAACATGAGCAGGCACTGAAATTGATTCGGATACTAAAAGTTAAGACTTCGGGTCTTAGTTTTCACTTTAGTAAACATTTACTATGAATTTTTTTAAATCTATTTTACTAGCAATCAGAACATTAATTCTATGTATACACTCTATGAACTAATTTTATGAAAGTTAGTTAAAAGGCAATTTATTGCTGAAGATGTTTGTACTAAGATAGTTTTTCTCCCCTTCTCTAAAAGACGAAAGAAGTATTGTACCTAATCACTGAAAAATCACCTTCCGAAATTTCTTCAGATCTTCACGTTTTAGGTTTCCTAGATAAAAAAAACAGGTTTTCTTAATTCCGTCTCAAAACTATTTGCTGGCGGAAGATGATATTTTGCGTATAAATTTTATAGCTACCTGACATGAAACCTAGAAAATTTTTAGACAATAAAATATATAGAGCGACCACTTTAAAAAAATTGTTTACTTTTGTATTAACTGAGGAATAGATAGATCAGGCTTTATACTTGATAAAAATGAGACCTAATAGATACAGGATAAATATGCGAGACAAAAGGGAGCAAATAATAGGTGTGTTAAGTTGACCTATTTAAGCCGCGAGCCTCATAAATGCGCAAATCTTTGCTCAGGGTTGTGCTTCGCATTATAGTCAAGAATCAGGGGCCTTAAATTCCATCCTAAGATGTGCAGTCAAAGATACAGTTCAAGAAAATATATAGTATCTGGATTTATCTTGCGGATCTAAATGTGGAGGGCTTCATTCTTTTTGCCATTGCAAAAAGCCAGAAAAACTATTTCAGAATTTTTTATTACTGAAAAGTGATGAATTTTATCCATACATCGCATTTGCAATATTAGTTTTCAATATTTCTGAATGATTCTTATACTATTGGCAAGCTTATCTCTTCTAGATTCAATTGATCCAAATTAAACTTATATTATTTCTAACAGATGCTATAGAAATTGCTTAAGCAACGCATACGACGAATATGCAGTATAAATTTCAGCATCGAGATATTTTGAAAATTATTGCACATCATTGTATACAGCGTATGAAATGTGTAAAAAAATTAAGCTACCTTTAGTGAAATAATTATCTGCATTGATTTGTTGATGTAAATGTATAATTTATTTTCCACTTCGGGATTAGGTTGAAACTCGTGTCGAACCTCGCTTCGGCATGAAAGTTAAATCCATGCCCGGAGCGAAATGGTTAAGGCAGCTGCAACGCAATGATGTAAGAGGTGTTTGGTTTTCCGGTGGGTTTGCAAGGTATTGCTCAACGTTTAGATAGCATTCGCAGGTACAGCGGTTCAAATTCAGTCGGTAATGATTTTTTTTAATTGGAAAATTGAATTAATTCGCATTTAAGTGTTTTCTTATATTGTTTCCGTATTATTTATAAGGTGAATCCATTTTTACACCTAGTTTCCTGAGTAAAGCCCTTTACAGATTTTTTTTATTTGAAGTAGTGCTTACGAAGACATAGCTAAAAATGCATTTTAGGAAGATGCTCGACTCCCTTCCCACCTGGGCTGCACTCAACGAGCCGCAACTTTTTTTCTATTTATTGGGATATAATTTCATACGTAAATACTAAAATTTCTTCGTACTACCAATTTATTATTTCTAGGATTCAATCCTTATTTGACTGCTTTATCATGACAATAAAGCCTTTGCATTTAAAATATCGGAATCTGTTTATGGCAATCCTCTAAGGCAATAGACTATTGAATCACCCTGTATATAGACTTAAAGACACAGACAAATCTAAAATAATACTTTCCGAAGAATATGAATCCCCATAGCATGTTTTTCATCTTTAATCTATACTTTTTGCGATAGTTTTATTTTGAAATTTAGTTTCCTATTAAAAAATGTACAAGTGTCAGATGACATATATCCATATATTAATAATAAAATTAAACAAGCTTTTGTTCCTCTAAATGCATTTATTTTATCATAAATTCTATCTAACGATAGTAGAATATATAAGCTATATAATCTATATTATAAGTTAAAATAACCACACGATAACAGATATATTACAGAACAGTCAGAAACGTTTACAATCACTAACTGAAGCATTTGAAATAACGTTATATTATACAGAGACATCATAAATGATTAAAGACCACGTGACTAGTAACTTTTGGGGATACGGTGTTCTAAAGATTGATGCAAACACCGATTTTATACTTTTCAGCATTGGTATAATTTTGTATTCTCCCGCTGTTATAGTTTGCTTCTATTCACAGCTAACTTACTTTTGAATTATTTCTGGTAAGTAGCTTCCTTTGTATTAATTATTATATCATATGTGTTAAATTGGTTGCCTATATTACGTGTCCACGTGTTCTACAACCTATTTCGATGTCTCTCTAGGTTATGTACTACTTCAAAATAAAGAAATTTTAAAGCTTTCTGGTTAGTATTGCTTTTAAAATATTTAAATAATTTTGAAATTTAATTTAGATTTTATAGTAGTGTTAATAATACTTTTAATTATCTTCTGGTCTGTTTTAAAGTTTAAAATTAAATGTTTTGAATTTTTTGCTACGACATGTTGGGAGAAATGTATTCCTATATTTTGTAATCCCAAGCTTATTACATTTCATAAATTACATCATAAAAATGCACATAAACCATATTTTTATATTAGTAAAAATAACAAAATGAATATAACTGGTTGAATACGCAACGTTTTAGTTTGGAATCAACTGACATAAAATATTTATCCTCTCCTAGATAAGTTACATATAACATGTTTAGTTAAGTGAGTACAATAAATTTATTTAAAATCAACCCTGTTCTTACATATAATCTGCAGCATAACATATTTTCAAATTCAACATATATTAGCACTGGAAAGGTTCGTGGACAACTAACTGTAAAAAAATGGTGACTATATATTTACCTAAGTGCTCTGAAGCTTTAAATGAATGTTTACATAGCGATTTAAATGGTTTTTAGCTATAATTATATATGTATCACTAGATTAATGGTTACATTGCATATTTAATTTTTAGGTAAACTTCAAATGTAATATATTCTTATTTCTTCATGCCGTAGAAGAAACGTAGTCAAATTTTCCCTCTGTCTTCTTTCGTTTCTCGAATTGGATTTCTAGAAAATAATACTGCTGTTAATTTTTCTATTAGCTCTACCTTTGTAATTATAGTGAGAAGTGTCAATAGAATCGAGCCTCAAATACCCGATTACTTACAGAAGATATCTGTGTAACAATTGAAGAAATTGTAGGAGCAACTAAAATTCCTCATTGACTGAATAATTGTATTTATGAAATATTGCATAGAAGTTTTACTAGTAAAATAATTTTGTTTGAAAACAATATTCTAAAATTACCCATAAACACCTGCGCACAACACCTCTGTCTATTTGAAATAGCTATTTTAGTTTTGTGAGGTATACCATATGTTGCGCATCCAAGAAAACACGACTGTCGCCTGCTCCGAGCACGACTTGCCAAATTTGTGCTGGAATTCGATGCAAATTACGTATCTGGCATTTAGTTTCTTGCTTATGAATTATTAGGGTTTGTTTGAATCCCATTAATTGTCATATTCTTCTGCCTCTACGGCGGAGCAACCCCCAAGTCGTTAGGCGCGTTGGAAAACGAAAACACTTGGGAAATTTCTGTATTTAGCCCCCGCCCTAATTTTATTAATCGTAAAACGCATGTTTAATTTGAATAATAAACCCCCCAGCCATTAAGGCTGTGTTTATCAGGTACGAGCGAGGAGGCTCCTCTGTGCTAACAGCAATATTCTAGGCCGAAACTTTTCGGAACTTCTCTAGCAACGCCTAGGAGGAACTCATTCTCTCCACATCGAAGTTTCGAAAGATAAATGCAGACCCATATATGTTAACACGGAGGCAGGCGCATTTCCAGTCTGCATAATGCCTCGGGATCGATAAAGCAGAACGCGATTTGTTTTTGAAAATGTATTGCTCGGAACAGGAAAATGGTAGCGCATCCCCAGCCGCAACGTCCAAATCGAGTCGATTGATTCCGAGAATTTTTTATTACTTCGAGTGTACTCGGCGTTTAATTGCACAGCACAACAGATAAGTGGCTCTTGAATGCTTCTATGAACTGATGGAAAATTTATATGCCTGAACTAAGTCAGCAAGCTGACTTCACTTAACCGCTTTTCGATATTCCTCACATCTTATATCATTCAAAACTGTTTTGCAGCTACTGCGCATTAGTATAACTTCTTTAAATTATTACATAATTATGAAGCAATAACTTCAAGTCACTAGTTTTTAAAGGTTATAATATCGAAAGGTGTAAACTTATGAGCTGTAGATGATGGTTCACATATGTGTGTAGAATGCATTAATGGGAGCCCATCAACCTGTTAAGGAGGCGAAATAGAAGAGTCAACGAGGAGCACCCAAGAAAACCTAGATCAGACAACTATCATGATTCAGGGACATAGAGCGATAGCGAGATAGTAACTCGTTATCTACTTAACAATTGAAAATATCTTTTTCTGCCAATCAGTATCTTTGCTGAAAAGTGATGATATTTATGTAGGGCACCTATTTGAAACAACACTATAGTTGTTATGTATGGTAAAAGATGGGGACTGAAACCAATGATGGTTCATTGGTACTACATAACAGTAGTCAGACCCGTGATATCCTATGGCACCTTGGTATGGTGGCCAAAGGTAGAGCAGAAAAGAGTAATTTAAAAACTATCCAGGGTACAGAGACTGGCATATTTGTGCATCTGTGGAGTTATGAACAGCACTCCAACAGCATCTATGGAAGCTCTCTTGGGACTAACACCTTTAGACATACGGATGGGGCCATAATTATATATAACAGCAATGAGAGAACATGAACAACAAAATAGAATGCTTGAGTAAGAAAGAAATGGCCCTACGATATGTGCTTATTCCACCAGATGGAGTTAAGACACCCGACAATCTTTTTGCTTTACTAAATTCTGTTAGTAACGTTCCATTAAACCCATTCCTTCGTTAGTAATTATAGTGCCAAGATATTTCAATTTGTCGACTCTCTGTATAGTTGTGCTATCATCAATTAGTATGGGGAACCTAGCTAGGAAGTTAACTACTAGGTATTCAGTTTTAGTAGTGTGAATCTTTAAACCCCACTTCTCACATGCCCGGAACTATCTTTGAAGCAAAAACTCGTAGTCATACTCGTCCTGAGCGATGACTACTTGGTCAACAGCAAAATTCAAGCTCAGCAAACAGCGGCCCGCAATAGGTATACCCATTTCCAGTCTTCAAACGCACATTCAAGGTATATAATAAATAGGAGAGGTGACAAACTACAACCTTGTCTTAAACCTTGAGTTGGATAAATCGGATGTGATAAAATACGTGTTTGTTTAATGAAAGCTGTATTTTTTTCATACAGAACTTCAATAATTCTTACTAGTTGCGGGTTTACTTTTAATTTTTCTAAAGCCTCTTACAATTTTCCACAGGGAATCGAGTTATACGCCTTTTCCAGATCAATTAAGGCTAGGTGTGTCTCCTCGTTTTTGTCTGTTCTATTTCCGTTAACTATTGTAACATGAACAAATTGTCCAAGCAAGATCTTCCTGGCACAAACCCACTTTGTTCTTCGCCAATTTTCTGGCCTACATTATCCTGTAATTTGTAATTTATTATTTTTCTAAAGAGTCTACTCATTGAGCTGTTGATGCTTAGCCCTCTATAATTATTTTTATCCCTTCTGTCGTCTTTTTTGTATAGAGATATTACATGTGAGACTCTCCACCGATTTAATTAACTCTGTACAAATGCCACCGGGCCCTGGAGCTCTTCCGTTCTTCATAGCCTTGATTGCCTTTGTAACTTCTACTACCCACACTAAAGTAGGGACACGAAATCAGACGACGTGCGCCACCAAGCAAATTTTAGTTTAGCTTAAATTGTTAATTTTCCATTGATAATTGATTAAGCTTAAACCAAACGCATGATTTCAAATGAGCTGTAAAGAAGAAAATAAATATCGGTTTTGTAAATCTAATGGTGGTATTTATGACTTTACTAAAATATTTTTGGAGGCGCACGTCGTCTGATTTCTTGTCCCTACTTTTAGTATAAAATCATTATCCTCTATTTGTAGATACTGACTGTCTACTATTTTAAACTCTTCTCTGTCTTCTGTTAAAAGCGATTTATAGTGGGACTCCCATTCTCCTATTTTTATTGGTGTTACTGTGTTTCTGTTGTTGTTATTACGTTTTAGGTTTTTTATGCATATCTATACTTTCATTGATCTAGTTCCTCCTATTAGACTATCAATTTCTTGGCATTTTCTCCCGCACAGCAGATTTTTTGCTTCATTTATCTTACGTCTCGCTATCCTATTCTGTTCTTTATATTCCTGCCACAGTTCAATAGTCTGATTGGCTAACCATTTATTGTACTTTTCTTTTTTCTTCTTTACTACCAGTTTTATGTCAGTATTCCACCAGATCTGATTGAGTTTCTTCCTATTTGTTGTTGCGAGCAGAGCTTCCTTTGCAGCTTGATGGATGACATCAGTGATGTTGGTATGATCCGTTTCTACATCTTCGTTAATATCCTTATTCATAAGAAGTCCAGTCAGACGTCGCTGGTGAAGGTTACAAGTAAGTGTAAGCTATACTCAGGTGAATCCTCTGTTTTTATCGTTGTTCTATTACATTCTTCTCTGGTCCTTCCTGGCCCCGTCATATATGGTATCAGGATTTTAGTCGCCACTAGATAGTGATCAGAACCGCAATTGGAACCTCGTTTTAGGCTTACGTCTAACAGTGCGTGTGATGGTTGATTTTTATTTGGTTATAATGTAATCAATTATTGACTTCTGATTGAGACCTGGCCTTTCCCATGTATATTGATGACACTTTAGTGACTAAATATGGAATTCCTTATTGTTAATTCGTACTGTTTACATAGATTCATTAATCTTTCCACCATGTCGTTAACCACTACTTCTCCATATTGGTCAACTACTTCATCGTTCTGTCTTGGTCCTACTTTTCCATTCAAGTCGCCTGCTATTATTACCGGCTGTCACCTCTTGATTTTGTCTGATTGATTACTTACTGTCCACAAAAACAATTAATCTTAATTCGAGAATCGTCAGTTGGAGCATAGACGGCTACAATTACAATTTCTTGATTGAAAACATCCACAGATACTTTTACATATCTTTCTGAAATATATTGAATGCCCCTTATTCGACTATATTTTTTTAATGAGGATTGATACACCTGAGCTACCTCTTGCCGACTTTTGAACTCCTTTGAAGTTATAACCGTTTAAAATTTGCATATGACTGCGCAATGGTAACAAGAAGATACAAGTAATCTATGACTATTTCCGACATTTTTGATTTAGGTACTTTATCTAAAACCAGACTGATTGAAAAACAGCAACGTATTTAAAACTATAAATTGTGTAGCGTTGGTCACGACCACCTTTTGTGTTCATGTTGAAATCAAAACACCATCGACAGTTTAGCATCAATGCTTGGACGGGTAATATTGCAGGCATTTTAGTAGATCCTTTCGTACTCCCTCACAGATCAACAGAAATTATTTAGCAAAATTTGTGGAAAATCATTTACGTATCTGGCTGTGATACAAAATATACGATGCATAAACAATGGCACCAGAATAGTGTCTCGGACAGTTAGTGAAAAATGAATTGGTCAAAAATTACCTAATTCGGGGCCTCCTTGCTCTCCTGACCTAAATCAGTTTGACTCTGGCCTTTATGGACATATGAAAAGTCTTGTGTGACTTCAATATGTAAGTTCTAAACAATAAAGAACCGAATTTGTTACAGTTTCCAGACAATTCGACACAATTCGGAAATTTTGAGCGGGTGAGTGCGGATTTGTATGATTTGTCTGCTCAGTGATATATTCAAGTGCTTTCGTAAGCAATAATATAGAATATTTCTATATGATTTAACTAAAAACAAGGTTTTTTAGTTTTCTAGTTCTCAGCAGTACAACAAACAAAGAAATCTTTAAATAAAGTTTTTCTTCATGGGGGTGTTTTTACGCATTTCAGGTGTTACGTCTTCTCCCCAAAGTTTGATTCTAAGAGTTTTAGTTTCTCGCATTTGCAGAGGCAGTGAATACACATAAATCATGACATTCTGAGTTCATAAGGAGGATAAATTGCTGTTTCCATTAAAACGACGAAAAGATCTAAGGCAAATTGCTAATATACACAATTATCTACAACACGTTAATTGCGAAAGCCAACGAACTTAACCATTTGTTTATATCATGTCTTGAAATACTCGCTAATAAATTTTGTTATCGAAATAGCATAATGATCGTGTATAGGGTTGTATTATATTATTGTATAAACATAGCAGCTATCATGATTTATTACTGTTGGCACCTTTGGGTGATGAGTTGAGCAATAAAAGGTGTATGTGTACCCGTTCAACTGAAAAATGTTTATCCTTGCACAGTGTATCTGTTGAAATTAATTAAGCGCTAAATTAAATCTGTTTATTTATGTCCGGAAGGTTCCCTCGTAGCACTACGATTCAGGATAAATGCGAAAAAATCGACCGATAATGAACGATATCCATATGGTGGGTACGCTTGATTGATTCTACCGTTCTCCCTGTGTCATCAAATTAATTCCAGTCAGAGATAAAACGCATTTCAAATATTTGCATAAAAAATCGCCATTTAAGCAGAGGCGAGTATAGGCGGCCTTGTCAGATTCTAAATGTTTTTGTTACAACCTGATTTTTTGCTGCACCAATATTTACTCGTACTCTAGGTAATGCCTTTAAATATTGATCTGTTATAAACAGTCGTTCTGCTGGGCGCCAAAGCGTTTCACTTTTACTTTTTCACCACGTTACCCACTCATTTGCTAAATATAAAACTTAAGTAAGACGCCAATATTTTTTAATTGTTCCAAATGTCCTTCACAAGTATTTTTAAATGCCAGTCTGTTTTTCTACTACAACTACCGTATTTACCGGCCTGCTCTCAACACAGCTGATTTAGTAAATGGAGCATGCAATTATTTCAAACAAAGTATGTAGAAATTAGATTTTAAAAATATAAAATACTACTTATGTTTAATTTTATATAATCTAATAACAATAGAAGTCGAGTTAACACATTGCTTGTAATGAAAACACACTGTACAGTAGCAGAAGCATTTCTACTTATTATTATCCTGTAAAACAACATTTCAGAGTGAAAATCTTAAGATAAACCCATGTTGAGGGCTTACTTAAGATTTTTAACGTGAAAGGTTGAATATTCTCGAAAAAGTTTTAATAAAATGAGTGGGGAAAGAAGCCGCATTGTGAAACTGCACAAAGTATGCTCCATGAGCCTTAACACAATAAAGGAAAACTTTTAACTTAGCTTAGCGTAAGGAGGGATAGTTGGTGAAACGATAAAGAGCGGAAGTGCTAAAGTTTTCTTCTCAAGCAGTGGAAAACTATTTACAGTATTCTTTCATCCGTTTTGCATCGCCACCGTTGAAGAACTCCGTTGGCGCTGAGTGTACGACTCATTGGATTAGCCTTGTAGAATTATTTACCTCGGTGAACTTAAGAAGTTGCAAGAAAGAAGCTGTTTCTTTAAAACTCGGTCCCTCCATTGTGTTCTGGGATGAGGCGACGAAGTTTATTCAGAGATATCGGCAGTATTAGTATGTTTGGGGAGATTCTTTTATGCAATGTTGTCGTCTCAGAATAAAATCGCTTTTACTTGAATAACAACGATACCCTAACACGAATTCCTTTATAAATTTTTTAGAAGAGCAGGAGTAGGCCATTAAAATTACAAAATGTGCATGAGGGCTCCAATTTCTCGGAATGGTACTACTGAAATGAATAAACCATTGATTTAGTGTATTTTAATAAACATGCACTTTATGTAGGCATGGTCTTTTAAATCAGACAAATATTTTTTTGTTGCTTTAAAGAAATTTGATAAATTAGAGGTAAAATCTGACAAATATTATAACGCTAACTGTAGCATCTGAATTGAACTGAAATCGAACTAAGGAAAGGGGCATGCTAAAGTTAATGTGTCTTTGGTTTGGTAGTTTCATGTAACAGCGTAATATTTCAAATGTAATCATGCTACATTAGCAGAAATAACTCAATCGATATCACAGGTATCACAGGACAAATTTACCAATAATTTACATAATTATTACATGTCCGATATGTACACAATAGTTATTGCTACGGCTGTGCTACATATTCTAAGCTTTAAATCTGAATTCTATACATAGTCCAGTTACATTAGGCGGAAAAAAGTAGCATCTGTCGAAAAAATCCAAGTGAGCTGAACTTTTGCATACACCTTTATTTTGACCTTACAAATAATGTCTTAAACGTGGTCAAAGGTCACAGAAATTAGTTTTTCGCAAATATCCCGCTTCCTATGGGTCGTGTAACTTTTTTAGTTATAACAATGAAGGCTAGGACATTCTCAACAAAAAAAATTATATACATTTTTTACGTAAAACCAGCCGTTTTCACAATATACCTTAGAAAAATACTGAGCAGCTGTGCATGCGTTTCCACACCGCCTCGGAGGTAGGGTGCAACGCGAGTTTATTTACATGATTTCCCCAGTAGGCCTAATCCATGATTTTTCTTGTTTTAAGTACGTTCTCGTTCTCTTGCTGCCCCTCCTCATGATGCTCTCCGTTTTTTCTCTCTTCTTTAACTTATTTCTCATCATTTTCTTCTGCTTTTGTAACATTTTCTGTGATGAGATCAACAAGATTAATCTCATTACATTCTTCATCACTACCCAAAATATTTATCCTACCCTCCCGACAAAAGATATGAATATAATGATGAAGAATGTAATGAGATTAATCTTGTTGATCTCATCACAGAAAATATTATGGAAGCAGAAGAAAATTGTGAGAAAGAAGTTAACGAAGAGAAAAAAAAAGAATAAACGAATTTTCAAGTTACAGCCAAATAAGTGATCCGGTTCTTGATTCCAAAACACAATATTTCAAAAAAAAGTTTCAACATTAACATTCTTTTATTCATTTACATCCACCAAATTTAAAATACCAACCATGCAACAACTAAGAATGACAGTAGCAAAAACTTCATTATCGAAACACATATACAAAGAAATAATACATGAGAACTACAATTATTCAATCAAATAGCCGCTATGTGAACGATGTCCCACAAGAAAAATTAACTGCTATTGTTGACCCGCAATTGTATAACTTAGTATACGATAACAGATTTATAATCGCTTTTCGTTTTAGATTACCGCGTGATTATTAATATTATGCATTCCAGAACAAAAATTATGATAGAATGAATATCTGCTATTTTCATTTACACCTCTTAAAGCAGAACTTGGATAATTTTAAATAAATAATTGATTCTGAAAGAAGCACTAAACTACTTCCAACTTTCTCGCAATTTTAGAATGTTAACATCAAGTTAGCAGTCACAGAAATATATGTGGCTGAATTAGTGCATATTTTAACATAAATAAATATCAGAATCAATGACAGCTGCTAAATGTGTTACGTTATTTCAAATTGTTAAAATTGTCGCATGATTTGACGCCAGGATTGATGGAAAGGAGGATATTTTGGTTCTATTAGTCGTCGCAGCTTATAAATGCACGACACCGTCAGTTGTCTCCGGCAGTCACGGTTAATATCTGGAGGGGACGGACTCTCACCGTGGGTGCATTATTTCACAGTTTTCGAACAGTTTGAGAAAATAAAAGAGAAGAAAGTTATTTTGTGCTATATCGCTATTTTTATTCGGTGTTGATTGTAGTGTTAATAAAAAAGATCTGATAAGTTACGTTGTCGATTTCGCTAGACGATAACGACCGTAATTGTACTTGGATTCTTAGAATACCCAAAACGTCTCGGCCACGTTAGAACCCTAGATACAAATTATCGAATTTTTGCACCCAAACGACCATCTTCAAGAGTCTCGCAAACCCTGGTTCAAAATTTTCAACTCCCTGCTGCTCTGACAAACGTCTTCAAGGGTCTTTTGCAAAACTGGTTTAGAGAAAATTCTCCCACCCCAACAGGTATATCGTGGAGCTATCTGGATCCCATTACTTCAAGCTGTAGGCTTGCTGTACGCCTTGGGGCAGATATATTTTCTGAATAGCTTCTACAGAGGTTGCAGTTCCAGTATGTTTATATTGTGTGTTATTCACGGACTCAGATAAGGTCTCCAGGATTGTCAATAGGTAGGTAGGTTTGTAAGCAGCCTAATAAGTTTGCTATAATACAGCTTGTAACAGCGGCGTCATTTAATGGCAATTTCCTCAAACAATAATAAATTACATAGCGAAAAGTAGGGCTGTAACTGACTATCTGTTGTCTTGTGTGAATATGTTAATGTATGTACATTATATTTGCCTGTACTCTGTAGTATGCATGAATTTTACGAGTGAGTCAAACGTTAGTAAGTCGATGGCTAAGTTAAGTTCGCAGCTTGCAAACTCCAACCACTCCCTTTTGGCGAGGTCATTCCCTCCTGGAGTAGGATATGTCAATTATCTTTATGGGCGAGAATCGAATCCACTGTATCCTATATTATTTAGCTAGAAACACTCATACTTCCAAAGTCGACCTGAGCCCATGTCCTTCTGTAGCTAGCCTTTTTTTGGTTTTATTACTGGTCGTAAACCCAATTTAGATAGTAACAAACGCATTTATAATAAGTTGAGAAGGTTTCCTTAATGGATAGATATAGGATACCGGTTTAAGGTTTTACACAGGTAAACTAAGAAATTAGTAGATTATTCTACTCATTTTATTAAAAAGTGTAAAGAAAATTATTTTAAGCTTTTTACCAGCTATTATATTGCGTATTAAATTTCTGAACCACAATATAATTTATTGCACAAGATAATAACATGTCTGTAAAGTTTTTTTAAAAATTCAGCTTTCGAGAATGCGTTATGTCGCAGAATTTTCGTAAACACAAAAAAACAGATTCTATGTCCCCGTCATTATTTGAATTATCATTGTTATTTATTTGGTCACAATCACTACCCATTGTTTTTGTAATCATGGCTACTTGATAACTGTACGTTGACAACCTAAAACTTTAATAGGCATTTCATTGTTAACGATTGATTTTACGCTTATGAACTGCATATAGCAGGGCGTCAATCTGGATTGGGACCATATTTTTATATCCTATTGTGGTCTTCATTCCGCTATTGTTTTCTTTCACTATCCAGCCCATTACTATTCTAAATAGTAATGGACCTAGGCTATCACCGTGTTTGATCCTTATTCTTAAATTTAGGTCTTTCGATGTGCTACCATTTACTTGCTCTTGCATTTTCATATACTGAGTTAACTAGACATTTCATGATATTCTCGGGACTTGTGCTTTTTCTAAACATTCGCTTATTATAGGTTTTTGCACTGTGTCAAAATCCGATTGTAGATCAATGAAAGCTAAGGTCAGTTCTTCTCCCGTTTCGATTTTTTTCTGTTGTGTTTCTCATTATGTATAAGTTATCATTTATTTGTCGGCTTCCCCTAAAGGCCGCTTGTTAATTTTCTAGTTTATTTTCTGTATACTTCCTAATTTTCTGCTCTATAATTCTTGCATATATTTTATATACTACTGATGACAAACATATGGCTCGATAGTTTTCGCAGCTGTCTACTTTTTTACATATCGGGAGTATTAGATTGTGGTTTCATATCTTTGCTATTTTGGTAGTTCTCTCTGCTACCAAGCATATATTCCAAATTTAGTCTATTACTACCTCTCTAAACCATTTGATCTTCTCAGGTTCTATGTTGCCTTCTCCGCACGCTTTTCCTGTATTGATTTTTGATATTGCATCTACTACTTCTTACTTACTAATAGGGATTAACTCAATCTATTCTTTTTTCAAAAAAAAACTTGCTTCACCTTCCCGTCATCTCTTCTGCTTTTATTAATAGTTTTTTTTTATTCTACTTAGTTAATTTTTGCCTTTACCGCTCATTACCTTTTTTTGTTTCAGAACCTTCTATTGTTGTTCCTGAAACCTTCATTCAGTTCTTTACCGAACTCCTCCCATGTTTCCTTTTTGGCTTTTGTCGCTACTCCTTTTGCTAGTTTGTTCAATGTGTTTATCTCTGCGCCGATACCTTCTCTATGCTATTTTCTTCTGTTTGACTACATTTCTTACTTCCTCCGTCCACCATCTTATTAGTTCCATTTCTATGTGTATTTTCTTCATTCCGCATAGCTTAGTTGCCGTCTTTAATATAGTCTCTTTGAATATTCTCCATCTGCTTTCTAGTGTGAAGTTGATGTTTATCCTCTGTTGGGATTGCAGGGCATTATCTGTTTCCTTAGAGTGGAAATTAATATAAAGACCGTATTACTTCATACTGGAGAGACTTGGTACTAAGGTATAATAGGTTTAGTCGGTTTATTATGACCTGAGAAATGTCTAACCAGTTAGTATCCCATTATTTTTGAGACACTATGTATGTTCTAAATAAACCACAGAAGACTGATTTAAATTTTTCATTTTATGCAAATCAAAAACATGTTGTGTCATTAGCAACTCCGTACAGTAGAAAATAAAACGCAACATGTACACACAGTGCGTTTCAGAATTATTGTGAAAAGGTATTTGAAGAAAAACTGTTATACAAGCAGTTAGCAATGATGGAAACCTTTCAAAAAATTATAAATTATAAACCTTCCTCCCCCAATTTGCGAAAAGAAAAAGGCTGCTTCAGAGTTTAGCAAGTATAACAAACTAGTGTTTTTGTTTAAAAAAATCTGTTTTTTTGGTATGCAGTTACTATACGAAGCCATCGATCATCATTTTGATTTCTTTACATAGCAACATTAGCAGCTAATCTACCTCACTTTGTGGTTATGCACAATAAACGAAACTAACCATTTTACCTTGTTAGCTGGATGTAGTTATCATTTTAAATACAATAAACAGCACTATCTCTACCAGATATGAAGCTATCCTTCTTTCAATAGTAACTTACTCAAAACTCCTGGCCAATGTATTTCCTTACCATTCAAACCGTAACAGTGCTAGGGCGCTTCAATAAATAACCGCTCCTACAAGCTACCCTCATCTGTACCGCGAGAAAATCTTATCTTCAGAGTAAAAGATTTCCAATTGAAAACCGAAGTATGTAGAGGTTGGAATTAACTGCGCACATAAATTCGCCAAAACTGAAGCCGGCGTCCATGAAACACGTGCACAAAGATCTAATTTCACGTTCGAGCCACCATTTGCAGCGCAATTGAGAGCGATTCCTCGAATTCCGAGTGAATTTGCATGGGCCTTTTCAAACCCATGCCGATTCCACGAGCATTACGGCAATAAGGCTCAATTCGGCTGCCTTTAATAGCCAACATATCACCTCAATTACTACATAATGCGTTATTGTTGAACCATTTGCATTAGAAGCCATAAGCTACAGAGCCTGTTCAGCATGGACAAGGACTCTCTGCAGAACATAACTAACAGGCTATCTATAATGGAGCTGACGCGCCATATATAATTGTCTAGTCGGGCTGAACAGCGTCGTCCTTCGGGTGATTGAAGCCCCTTTCCGACGATTCTTGCACCCAACCAGCCCACCACAATAATTCATCACAACATAACAAGCAGCGAAATCGAATAGACATTCTCCAAAACATTCAACGAGCCGTCCTCCGAGCCTAAAGTGACTAATTAATTTCGGCAAGATATTCAAGATAGCTGCTCCATGAATTAGATCGCGTTCCATAGTTCCAACGTATCTTTCTTTGTCGCCGTTATTATGTGCCCAAATCCTGTTCATTTCTGGTCTGGCAGGGGAGCAAACGTAAACTTCATTACGCTAAAACGAACATTGTTTTAACAATTTACGCGGCTCTCTAAGGACGCGGAGACCGCGTTTTTTGGAATAACTAAATCTTTTCATTATTTTAGAGCGAATGGAATGAAAAGGGGTAGATGCAAATTTAAACGAGTGACACAGTAAATCCTAGTAATTTTGTAAAATCCAATCAAATTACGTTTGGACCTCCACCAAATCTGCCAACTTTTCTTCGAGGTTCTGAAATAATGAGGGCGCGCAAATTTGTATTCCACCCAGGAGCTGAGACTTACGAGGGAGTATTGATAAATTATCGGTCTGCTTGTAAACGAAGGTTGCTTGAAAAATGCAGTTTTTATTCAACATAGTGCATTTTCTAGACAAGCGCATTTCGTTGACATACCTCTACATATCAGTAACGCATTAGTTGAATAGCCTCTTCACTACATATGAGTGTATTCCTTCTTAGGTAGTTGTTTTGTATTTATGAAGGATGCTTGAGCAGTTCCAAGTCCAGAGGTATAGCTCTTGACAGGTACTTATAACGCTCTATGTAAGTCAATTCCATAATTGAAATCTTATTCTGTTTTAAGGAAATTGAATGTATATTATACAGGTTGATGTACATAGGGCCGGTTGCAGAAAGCAATGTTAAGGCTCGTGTTAGCTAACATCGCGTCAAAGTGAACAAAATCGCATCAAATTTTGTTTACTAATGTATTAGTTACCATAAGCATTTGAGAGTTGATTCGTTTTTGTTCACTTTGACGCGATGTTAGCTAACACCAGACTTAACATTGCTTTCTGCAACCGGCCCTTAGGTTCACAGAGACGGTTCTGAGAATACCGTTTGGATAAAATACAGAGCAAAAAGCAGTTGTTTGGGTGATTTAACTGGTCGTTCTGAAAATTTACCTCAGACCCTGATGCATTCTTTTATTTAGACAATTAGTTTTAGTGCAATGTGCAGTAGGTATACACTCATTTAATTTAATGACTATACTTATGGATCACCCTGTACATTGCTTTGTAGCTGCTAAGTACACCGTTATTATGATTATTTTATACTTTATAGGTTTTCACGCTCTCTCTCTGCCCACATCCACTATTTCCTAATATTAATAATTTTCTCAGTTTCTTCCCTGCACTATTCTCAGCTACATGACTGTTCGTTTTTCCATGTTTCCCATCAAGAATTCTCAACCACTTGGTCGCAATTTCTGATGAGTTGCGATTAGAAATAAAGAAATATCTTGAACATTTCAAATACGCTGCATCATTGTTTAATTTAATAATGTGTATTTAATTTAATAATACGTATATTTAGCTGTTGGGATTTCTAACTAATTGTAATAGGTATCTAGAATTTCTTGTGTTGAATATTTCTTTAGGTGAGCGGATGGCCCCGCGAGCAAATGCTCGCCTCTCAGACGACCGGCCCTGGTTCGAATCCCGGCGACTCTAGCGTTTAAAAATCGTACGCTCCCCGGCTACCACGCTAACACCCGTTAACCCCTAAACAAGGAAACTCTTCCTCACTTTCGACGGACAAGGCTAGCCAACTACCCGACCTCAGGACAAAGAGGGCTTAGAGAACCACTATGTGGTTACAGCATGCCACTAGTCTATAATAAGAGGAAGAAGAAGAAGAAGAATATGTCTTTCATTGTTATTAATTAACATTTTTATATTAGTCAGTTGCCGTAATACACATTGACGGATGAGCTGTGTTAGTATTCTATAACCTTCACAAGTAGAGAGTTAATGCTCTGTTCAAATATGACATAATTTTGACATTAGTATTTTTGATATTAGTTGTTGCATAGTTATCATACGTCACAAACTTCAAATTCATTATTTTTAATTTCAAAGTGTTGTGCACTAGACTATAGTGCTCTAATTTTGTAGAAATTTTAGAATCTTGGAAGTGATGTAAAACCGTGGGGCTCATGTTACTACGATGTATAGCATGTAACAGATCCCTTGCTAGGGTTGGAACTCCTTAGTCTCGGAAAAATTCTAAGTAGGACTAAGGTACTTGGTGATTTGCATGCCTAGAACTTGTCCTTGGGGTTGGAAAAAAGGGCCTATGAAGGCCTACTTGTTTGACATCAGTCTCACCACAACAAATACTACTACTACTACTACTACTACTATTGTCAAGTTAAGATTTGACATGCCATTTAAAAAACTACAAGAACATCAACGTCGTTATTCACTGTTAAGTAGGTAAAAATTGGGGCTTTATTAAAATATACTATTTTATAACGTGTCACGTTTTGTGGCGAATCTGTAGGTTCAAATACAGATGAACTACAAAAAAATTCTGTTCATCTTGTGGTTAATATTTATTATTTTTCGAAAGAAGCAGTAAATATGTTTTAATCGTATTGTTAGCAACTAATACTTTGTACCAAAACTGGTCCCTTATTTTTATTTTATTTTAAAACGAGATACTGCATTATAGAAGCCGAGTAACGCAGATGGGTAGGCGCTTGCCGTGCATTAAGCAAGTCCTCGGTTCGAATCCCGCGAGTGCCGGAATTTTCCGCAGCCTGGCGATTTAAAACGGGTTCGGTGAGACCATTCACAGTTGGGCACCAAATTAACTGTGCTCTACTCAGAACCACAGACCTAAGAGATAGAGTAACAAGGTCAACATGACACACACACACACACAGCTCACACAATGATTGCTGTGAAAGCACGAAAGGCGCGCTCCAACTATGTATCCCAAATCCGGGGCAAGTTGAGCATTGCACGGCCAGATGCAAGCACTAAAGGCACCACCCTCGACACCGCAAGGTAAAACGAGGTTATCAATTATACATACATACATACTGTATTATTGTAAGCATTGATAATAGAGTTCCAATATTGATCTATTTATTATATAAACGTGTAGAGGGTGATTCAGAAGAAGTATAAATTACATAATAACTTAGGTATATAAATGTTTATTTACTGCTTTAATCACGATTGACAGTTTACTGACTAAAATAAAGCTCATTTAACTCAAACAGACTTTGAATAATATATATTCAAACGCAGAAAAGGTCGACATAACCTTAACCTTTGGCGAATGGCATAGAAATTTGTCGGCGGCTGCAAGGTTATCTGGGAAAAGATATTCACTACCGTTAAACTTGTTTGAAAGCTGAATGTATAACTAGAGAAAAATTATCGGCCACTAAAGTTAGGTAACAGCAGAACACCAACAAAGGTATTGTAGAAGATTGCGATAATTAAATCCATTTCTGAAAATTCGCCTGTTGTTAAGTCAGTTTAAAATCTGTCTACCGCCACTGTCTAGTAATAGGTGGAATGAGAAGAGCTGGAAGGTTGCCCACTTCTCGCACAACATTATATTTCAATCAGCTAGCATTCCGTAACCATGTTAGAAACAGGAACGGCAACACTCAAACCCACAGAGTGTTGCCGTTCCGAGAAATGTAGCAGCCATTTTTGAAACTTTATCGGCCAATGTTGAATTATGTTTGAGAGATTATACTACGCAGGGATCTTTTTCCCCTCTCACTATAAATTAGTTTAAAGTGAGAGAAGACAACGATCTGTCCGTACCCTGTTATAAGGCAAATAAGTCAAATTGACGGCACCCTATTGTATATATAGATCGAGATTTGATAATACAAACCGCATTAAGTGTTTGATTCATTAACATTGAAGTATTACCTTTCCAAGCCATGATATTTTGGGGTGTGAAACTCCACTCCAAGTAGTTACCAAATTATAACGTCTTCTGAGTGGCATGACTATCCTTGCCTTAAAATACAGATCGCAGTTTCAACTGTATGATCAGAATTTAAAGGGACGGAACCAGCGCAAGTAACAGAAACCTGCAAGTCTCCTGGCAGTTCTGTTCAACTGTCATGTTTAGCAGGATGGAGTAGGTCTAAGTACCAGAAATCACACAAAAACTGCTTTCCACGTTAAATCCCCATGACCAGGTTGGGTAGTTATCACTCAGTATATATTCGGGGATTTTATTTGTGTCATGTGAAGTAACAGCACGTGCCAATCAGTTTTCGAGTCAATTATCGACTTACCCGGCACTATGCGGTTAGCCATAAATGTGTTATCTTAATATAAGCACTTTGAAATGTTATGAAGTTACCCAAATTTATCAGCATGTATAAGGCACAGTCTTATTTTTGATTATTGCAAACAAATACTTCTCCCAGCGTAAAGGAGAGGCAGTTCGCCGAAAGAAAGGCTTTTCGTTTCAGCAATGATTAGAGCAAACCTGTTACATCTATCTATAGTGTGTAATTTGTGTTCAGGATCCTGAGCAAATGAAGCTTCCGTAACTTCATAAACAACGTTCTTTTCAGAAACAAAGCACATTTTAGTAAAAACTGCCATTACTATAAACAGGTTAACCGATTCTGGAGGAAAATAGAGTCTTTTTGAGAGAATTTAATCTCTTAATGGGTGAAGTGAAACTATAAATGATCATATTTATATTATTGGTCCACATTTTTGCGATAAATCTAATAGGCAAGATTTTCTTCGTGTCACGTTGCTTGTGGGAAGAAATTGATTTAAATACAACAATATATAGTATCAGCAACATATCATCCCGTGCACTAATATGTAGATGTAAGACAGTATTTAAATAAAAAACTTAGAATAACTGGATTGATAGAGGTTCTACATTTTCCTCCTTAACCCTGACCTAATTTTGTTGGATTTATTTGTATGGGGTACAAAACTTTTCTCCAGTGTTGCTAATTGTGCAACATATGCCTTGGAAACAGATAATTTTATATTTACAGTTTTGGTCGCATTGATGTGTATGTCGCACTTGGTCGAGCGTCTTTCCTCCTGAACCGATTTTCGATCTTAGTGGGTCTTGACCACAGTGTATCTGTTTTTGAGCTACTTATCTTTGCGTCATCGTCAGTGACTAATCTAGAAGAGAATAACTGAAACTTGAGCTTTTAGAAGATGTTGCTATGATAAAATGTTATGCCTTTATGATTATAATAGCAATTAATAATATTCTAAGCATATCAAATATTATTTTATAAAATGTTTCAGAAATGTGCTAGTCTGTAAATAGTATAAAAAAGCATTTGTATTGATAATTATTTGTAAAACGGTATTAAAAATAGTATTAGCCTTGATTATAAATATAATCAAAGTAGGTTTCAAAATACTGTAAAACAATGTACGATCGAAGAAAGATAATTGGGTAAAGGAAGCCAAATTGTGAAGTGGTGTTAACGTTGGCTTTCAAAATAAATAATTATTAATACGTAAATGAATACCTTTTTCCCAATTCAGTGTATTTGAAACTTAATTCTATATCCTTTGGGTACACTGTTAGTAGTGGGTTGCAGTAATTCGTAGCACCTCTGCAGAAGTTTAAAAAAGGGTTTAATTTGTGCATCGAGAGTTAGCTGGTTTTTTACGAGCTTGTGTACGAGATTCGGGCGGTGTAATTGGAATCTTATGAGGTGGAGGCAGACACCTTTCGTTGAGGCAACAGCTGAATTGAAGGAGTTTTTCGCAGCAGTCAAGCTACAGGAGTCGTCCTGCAGAGCGTTATGCGGCTTAAATCTGCAAGCCAACGGTGAAAGAGAGGCCCAGGTATCGTGGGACTTGCTGGGGTTTGAGTTAAGCTCTAGTTTCTATTGGAAAAGCAACGGCAGGCTCAGAAAGGTTCGTCCTAAAATTTTGAATTCAGTGAATTCCAAACACAATTTAAGATGCGGTTCATCGAACCCCTATTGTTGATGTAGAAGATTATAAAACAGGCACAACGTAGCTTAAAGGTCGAGCACGCTATATGTACTAGCTAATGTAAGAAAAAAACGAAGTAATTACTGTCACCGCCAATTTTTTAATTCGAAGATGCTTCATGGGAAGAGAAACATGCTTGTTTCATCGTCGAATCATAGTGTGATGCTAATACTCGTAATACCTTCTAATAGGCAATCAACAATTTTCTTGCCTAATTTCTTATCAACGATATGAAACATTGGTACTAGACTAATACTGGCTGTATTATTTGCTTCCAGCCAATTGGATTTTAGTTTCGTCTTTAACATCGACTTTTACCTTATTTGAACGCTACAACCGCTTTCTTTACGGTAAAGTATTCCTTAAGCTCTCCTCTGAATCGCAAGAATATGATTACATTTCAACATTGTTACATAAAAGTATTTTATTACAACCTAATACTGGTCTTTCTCCATTTTTTCAACACACCTTTTTGGGAGACATCATTATCTACCTGATTTATAGATACTCATACTTGTAGGCAACTATATATTATTTATCTATTTCACGTCTTTTTTCTAAGACCTACAATTTATTTAAGCTCTGGTACATAGGAAATGCTTCAAACTACTTGCTCGATACCAATTTATTATTGCATGGATTTTACGACAATGCGGAGTTTTTATAATAAAGTTGTACTTGTACTTCGGCTTTGAGAATGTTCGGAATTTGCATTTTAAAAGGCCACCAGGTGTTCCTTTGAACAAAAGACTAGTCGATAGGGCAGATACCCTACAGAATCTGTTGGGAGATGGGCTCAGTTCAGATTACTTGGTCAAAGCAACCTTTTACTTATAGGGGTAATTTATGGGGAAAGTCGTTTATTGCCTGGAATTGAATAGATGCCGAATCTGGAACCACGAGAAGCCAATTTGCTCCTGTATCATTCCAATTAACGTAGGGGACTAGGCTAGTACGAATAGTAATAATATTATGAGCAACTTTATATAAGACATTTAGGATGTTTCTATGCCATCCCTACGCTGTCACTTGCTTGAAGTTTGTTGCTGTATGTGCCTTATAAAGAATGTTCCATTATTGCATGAACAACCCGAATAATCGCACAACCAATTCATGAAGTCATACTTCTACAGGACAAACTGCTCCTGAGGGTGGCGGTTTATTAAAATATCGCGGAAGAGCGCAACACAATATGTAGGAAGAGGCCGTTATAACTGTTTTAACATGAATTGTGAAGGCAAGGTCGTTCTCAGAATTACTTTTCCTGACACAAGGATTTGTAGAAGCACCAACTTGGAGCCAAATACGTTTTAGAAGTTTTATGGTGAGCTGCTGCAATTCTTGAGAGTATAAACAATTTTAAACCGTTTCAGTTACTCTTCTTTCACTTCGCCGCAGCGGAACTATAAGGAATGTGCCAAGTTTGTGTGTTGCATTAGGATAATGCATTCAACGTAATGGCAGAATAAATATCAAACATGGATTGACTGAACAACTGCTTCGATGATGTCAGCCAGCAACAGATAATTAAAATCGCAGGCGGCAGGGTATGGAAATCGGGAATTGATTACAATGTAGCATGGGATGAAATACAACGTGCAACCAAAAGCGCTCATAATTTGAAACAAAAGAGTGTTTATGAAAAAGCAGCGTAGGTGGTAAATTATCACCATTTCTTTATTAAAATGAAAGTGCTTGTTAAGCCCGAACGACTTTCCATCATCTACAGAATTAAATTTAATTTGTATATAATCCTGACAGCGCTGTGCCACCTACACATCTTTGTTGGTGAACATTTTATACTACCCTTATTTATTTACATAAAATTTGCTTATTAAACGCCAATTACAACAAGTTGAATAACCATTAGAAGCTACTTGGGCATTGATAGCAGGTCTATAGTTACACAGAAATACTAAGAAAGGGTGCGTATAAAGACATTTTATCACAATTATCTCCAACTAAATATGTTCACCTCAAGCCTTTAGTCTGTATTTATACTGGGTGAGTTTTTTAAAGAGATACAAAACGATATCTCGAAAACGGTTTACAATATTTTCATCCTATTTTGGTGAGGTAATAGGGAGATAGGGCGTCATATTTAAGCATATTTATGACATTTACCGCCTTTTTCTATTTTGAAGGGTGGAGGGTAATTTTGGAATTTAAAGAGGGTGTTTAAAAAATCCGAATTTACGTGAAAAACTACATATGTGCATAAAAAAAAATTTGGTATGCCTTTCGGTAAGGGAATTATTAGGGTATAAAGTAAAAAATACTATTTACTATTTACCATTTCATATCAACTTATATATCGTCTGTCATTCTAGAGAAGTTGTTGGAAATGTCACCCTTCAACTGACTTAAGTAAAAATAACGTACTTCTATGGAAACGAATAATAATTCTGATAGAAGTGAACTTGATAGCTAATCATAATTCCGTAACAGAAAGATTAAATCAAAAAAATTGTTGTACACATACGTAGTTTTTACGTATATTGAAATTTTATGAACAAAAGTAAATCACCCTATTTACAATTCCAAGGTTACCCCTACCCTCCAAAATAGAGAGAGGAAGTAAATGTGAAAAATATGTTGAAATGTGTTTCTCCATATTTCTATTACCTTAGCAAAATTTCCTCAAAATATTTTAAACCGATCTTGAGATATCGCCTTGTAACACTTTAAAAAACTCACCAAGTACGATATAAATCGCAAAATACTACAGAGATAAGTTAGAAAGTACACTCTATTTTAAAATGGGAAACAAAACAAGTTTCGCAGCTAATAAACTAAAAATACAAGCAGTCGAATAAAGTTAATTCTGTTGAACTCCTGCGAAGTTTCATGGCTGAATGATGCAAATATTGAACTCAACTATTTCTATCTTAATAAGAGCAACATCTGCAGTATATAAATAATTCTGTTTCAGTCAGATCTATTACGTATTTAATTCTAGATTATTTGGTTACATTGCTACTAATGGATGTAACACGATTTTATTATTGAACGGTAAAGGGTTTTAAATGGCACGGAAGGATCTTGGGAACGCTATTTGTAACTCTGCATGGTAACGCATTTTTAAGCTAGATACTTTGAAAATGGCAGAAATTAATTTAATATTGACAGTTACTACTACTATAATTTAAAGTGTCAATACTGGCACTCTTTGTCACAAAGAAATATAACTGTCAAATCCTAAGCATGTATCGTATTACTACAGTATATATTTTTTTGAAAAATTAATGTGACTACCAATATGGCAAGCTTAACAACTATATTTTCTATTACCGAAAGCAATTTCAGTTCAGTGACCCACAATTCTAATTAGTTTCTGACTAGCGACGGCGAAAGCATTCGCTACGATAGTGGAATTAATATAACAAGATGAATAGGACTACTAAAGCTAGAAAAGAAAATTTGTGGAATTAGAAAAACTTATAACCAAAGCAGGAGGACAAAATGCTAGAATCAAAGTACTTAAAAAGGAAGGGAACAAGAAAGAAAGGTGTAAAAAGAAAATATGATTATAAGATTTAGATAGGGGACACAAGAGAGTTAGGAAGAGTTTGAGAAGAAACTAAATGAGGGGTATAGAATAAATAGTCGGGGTTTTTGGAATAAGGTAAAGGCTACGCAAGGACACAGAAGAAAAGATTTATCAGGACTATGAGATATAATTAACGAGTTGCAAATGAATACAACAGAAATATTGGGGGACAAAGGATTCGAAACCAGAGAAGTAAACAGAAGAGTACTGGAAGAAGATATACAACTGGAAAAATAGAAATATTAGGAGGCCACAGCAAATATATACGAAGGAAAAGCGTGTTAAGGTAATAACACATACTTAGAGATAACAAATGGTTATGAGTGAAGGGTAAGGAAAGACTGTGGAGATCATATAAACAATCCTGGAGAACGAACCAAATGCTAAAAGACTGGAGTAATAATTTAGAAATTCTCTTATATACAGCAGTACAAGTATTACTGGCCTATATAAGTAGATCAATAGAAATCGGAAGCCACAAGAGCCACATATAAAAAATGCAGACGATCGGATGCAATGGAGAGAGACGATTAGAAAAGCCAAATAAAATATGAAATAATAACTGATATATAGATTACCACTCCACACGACTAAAGACAGAGCAATGGAACTAAGTTTTATTTAATTTCCAGTAGAAAAACAGGGTAGTAAACTCAACAGCTTCTATTATCTAACTTACCTAGTAAATAAACCAACCTGAACTTACATTACAGTCTAAATGTGATACAGAATAAACAACTATTAGAAACAAAGCTACAGGCACTAATTAGTTAATCAAATGGTCAAATGATGTTCCATTTACAGCAAAGAGCCGCTTAATCTATCATAGAGGTCGCGACGTAACATTGTACAGATACGTGCCGATTTTCTTGGATCTAGTAATGATAATTTTGGAATTTCAGCTCTCCGTTTCATGTAAACATATACTCGTCGGTGAAACAAATATATGGCATGAAATTGTCGTCAGTGTTACACTTAGTAAACATAAATTCACAAAATTCTGTTCTTTTTTCGACGTCTTCTGTTAATAGTTCTTGTTGTGCATAATATTTGTAGTTTTTAAAACACAGTAAACATCCGAACGGGATACCACGAGGCAGTTTGCAATTTCTCTAACTTTGTTATTAATAATATTTGTTATTTCATTTGCATTTTTCGTTTTTGTACAGGAGCTATTAACGAACCAACTATGTGCTTGCTGGGAATTGGCCGATCATTGTATAAAACAGTTTACCCTTTTTCCGAGACGTAATAATTTCTCTCATTATTTAACTATAAGGAACTGGACGAAACAAGAATTCTGCAATTTTTGACAGGTCGGCTATAGATATAGATTGTTTTATAATACAGTCCAAAATTACCTTCAAAATATCTCGATATAATGAGCAAGCCAGCAAACCCAAAATCTTATTTTAAACGTTAGAAACTTATTCAAAGAGAGCATGATATGAATAATGTTATATTTAGAGGGTTCCTTGTTTTAGAGGTTAGGTATATGTCAAATTATATCTGATGTCTACTATTTACGATCTAAAGATGGTATTACTTTAATATTAGACATACGTTTTTCGCGGAAAAGGGTAATGTGTAGACTTTAGTTAGTTTCATAACGAAATTTAAATCAATCACACGTTGTGACACAAGCCTCAATCTCTTGTTTTTTTTTTGTTCAATATATTTATATTCTATAGCAATAGTTATATTCTTTTAGTTAACTTCCAATATTAATTTCTCTATTTCTAATACGCTACCAAACACAGTGTCCATAGAAACCAATGAAACTTTGGGTAACGGCATCGTATCGGTAAAAAACACAATTCCGCTGGCGTATATGACATTTCTTGTTCTTGCAGCTCCAGTTACACTGACAGACTGGTCATTTCATTCATCTAAGACTTCAATAACATAAAGGCGATTACAAAGACAAACTCTTCACAAAATCAGCCCCAACTGAGCATACATTTACAAATGGGCACACCTTCGACTTTGAGCTCGCCAGAGTACTTGCCGGAATACCTCACTACTTTCCATGAGTGATACGTGAAGCCACAGAAATAGTATAAACAGGGAAGATAGTTTTAAGCTTAGTCAAACTTGGACTGCTGTGATACACGATCTAAAGCATTATAACCACTGAGCGTCATACTGCTACGCCTCACGGATTACGCTGGACCTGAACGACCAATCAGAGTTAAGTCGTTCCGAGCGGCTGGTACAGAAAACTACGTATAAATAGCTCCACACCGACCTACAGTTTCCACTTAGCATTCGAGAGGTCGTCGGTTCGATTCCCGCGACCGTCTGCTCTGATTCAGGTTTTTAGGTGGTTTTCCTGAGTCAACAGAGTACCTTCTCTGAGGTGAATGTCGGAGCAGTATTTCTCCACCTTTCCTGACCTTTCTTTCAGTCTCCACCCCTCCTTTCTCTCACCCATCCCGAGTTTCCCGTTCTTGGCTGAAGAGGGACGGAAAGTCCCTATAGCAGCCCGCCCCCAGCTGGGGGAATTGAAATAACCTTAACAATTGTCCTTTTTTGTCCTACAGTTTTTAGTGCGACTCTCACTCTAATGATACAAGTTGCAGGGTCTTACGAAACGTTAGTCAAAATGGGTGCACAAACAGCAACAGGGCCAAATCGGCCTAAGTATCCTGGTTCTCAAGGTACTCACAAATACTACGCGGTCTAAGCCGAAATTATATGTTAACAAGAATAATTCGAGTAACTGCGAAAGCCTCAAACATTATATATTTTGTAAATTTCAAATTCGTGATGCGATGTAGCCGTTTTCACTAAAATAAATTAGGTCTCTGGATGACAGAAAGTACTTCATTGCTTTATCACTTAAACTGCAACATTAAAATACTTGTCGGGGGATGCTCGATTTTCCTTGAACTATAAAAGCGACTAAGCAAACAAACTATCAATTTTGATTAATTACAATAGGACTATCCTTAGTACTTGTTTGAATAAGATCGACGTTTAACTTAGAAAAGTTAATGGTTGGTAGTTTACCGTTCACGTTTGCGAAGAATAATGTGTTTGACTATGTATGTAATTTCACTCTCATCTCAAATAAACGTGTAGACATTAGACTATTATCAGAGGCGACGCTGGGTATAGAAAAATCTTTATATGTGTTGGTACAGTTTAAACAATATTACTTCACATTAATGTATTGATATTTAGTTAAACTATATTTAACAATTTTTATGCTGTTCTTACTGAGTTATACTATAATAATTGCTAAATAGATTAATCACATCCTAGTTTTTTAGTATGGGTTGTTTATTTTTCGAAATTAGAATAAAAGCAAAATTTACTTCATAGTCAAGGGTGTGCCAAGAAAGTGTAGCTAAGCAATTGATTAATAAGAGAACGAAATTCTAAAGCAGCCTATATAATACTAAAACACTTTTTCTTGAAACATATTGTAATGGTTTTAGTGTAAGGGTTTGATATGAAATTAACATTTTTAAAATAATACAGTATTAAATTACAAAGATGAATTTAAGTATTAGGATATCAAAATTATTAATATGTATTTAGTAAAATAATGAAATAGAATTTAAGTTCAATTTAATGGTGCAATATAAGAAACAGAAAGGTTCTAACATAATTTCATTATTATCTGAAATAAAGTGGAGAATTAGTATCAAATACTTATTCGAGAAATATCATTCAAAATAGTTGGTGTTAAATAAATATGATGCAGATTATATAAAGTGTTAAACTTTAAAAATATGCAAAACGATATCACTAAGGAAATTTTTATTATTATTAGAATGTAAAAAATATTTTTTTCCTAAAAATATCTAAAACGTTTGTAACCGGCTGAAAATTCTAAAATAAACCCTTTATAAAATGATTTTGGCTCTATTTGATGTGCTGATGTTAAAGAGAAGAATGGATATGGTGAGAGTGCCATATGTTAAACAGTTATAATCTACAAAACAATTTCTGGAATTAAATGCAGAACTAAGTTTATTATCAATTAATTACATCGTATGAATTGGATAGCAGGGGCTAGTTTTACTGGAAGTAGCTTACATGGAGTTTGTTAGCAGAATGAACATCTTATGGTATAGATAAAAGGTTTTTCATCTGCTGGAATTGTAGGTACTTCCCCAAGCTTGTTATTGAAGTGACATTTTGTAACTTGCATCTGGTCCAGGTGTGTGGTACTAGGTTGTCAACGGCTTATGAATTTTAGAAGGAAGACGTGGATGGCGTTTGCTTCTGGTCAATTTGAACAATTCTGTTGGAGAGAATAGCAGCTGCCTTAATTGCATTCATTCTAGGATTTGTGTGGGAGATTTCTGTGAGGTTACTGGATGAATTTGGCTTGGTAAAGGAGCTTATCAAGGTCCATTGATAGGTGACAAGCTACAGGTATTTATGTAATAAAGTGAAAGTTAAACATAGAAAGAGTGAAGTAATTATAAGAGGGAGTACTTACTATTTAATGTTTATTGAATGACAAGTAGTGTAACGAAAAGTTATTTGTAATTGATTTTGTACTGGCATAATTTGAAGTGAGATTGGCATACCTACAAATTGTCTCAGAATTTGAAAAATTTATTTTCCGGAAGAAAAACGGTCTTGATTATGCTTGAATCCGACCTGTGTTTCTTAAGAGTAATTGTTTTCTACCAGAGCTAGCGATATGAATTGACATTGATAATTCATAATTTATAAAAGGGTAAGTTAGTTACTTAAATTCATTTTAAAAGAGAATTGATTAAAAATAAACTAAAGTATCCGAAAAGTCAAACGTAATAAGCTAAAGCATAATAAATATTGTTATAACAATATATTTTCTACGGATGATCAGACGGAAAACCTCCCTTCGCGCTCCTGCTGCAATACTTAGTATCGCAAAGTCAACACCTACTTTCCAAAACTCATTTGAATAGCAAACCCGAATTCCTTACCAACAGTTCTGACCTTAACTGCTAACTAGTTAGTTAAATGGCATTACTCTGCCTAGTCGTACTTAAAGTTAGAGAGCAATAAACACTTTAAGATGTCCCCTAATTTCGCCTAAAAGCTGGCAATAAATTAATTTGTGCGTCCCTTTGTACGTTTTAATTGTGCGAATGCAGATAGGTGCGACTCGCAATGAAGACACTGGAGTAATAGGACAGTTTATGCAATGATGCTGTCTGAAAACGCATAGAATAAGAGTCTGAAATCTATAATATTGTGTCTTCAATTCCAATTTCTTTTAATACTCAGCGGTTCGCTTTAAAGTTCCTATGGTCGAGGAGTTTCTTGGTCGACCACAGGGTAGTTAAACATTTGCAAGTTTGATCTTCACATATCCCTTTAAATAAAGTTTCCATGAGAACAAACAGAACATCTAGCTCCACATTTGTGTGACGGAACAAATCGAGCCCTATAGGCTGCAAAGTTCGCAGACTTGCTTTAGCGACTGCCATTAATTACTTTGAAAAGCAATTTTCCGGTTGCCATTTTATGATTTTCTTCTTAACTTCAAATTAGCTCTATTACTTTCCCATTTTTCAATTTTAGCCCGATCTAAGCCTATTCTATTAGCATTTTTAAAACTTGAAAAAGTTCAGCCTATGAAATTCGCCTAAGATTTAAAGATTTACTTCGCCCCTTATCAGCATAAAAAGAGCAGAGCGCAGTGTGCAAAACAGCAAGCCAAATCGAATTCTTAGTGTAGATTTAGAAGGCTTCGATCCGCTGTTGCAGCTGTGTTTTGCTGAACTACCCCGTTATGAAACGATCGTCTGTAACATTTTTAACTTCAGTCTTGGAGCCGCTCCGGCAAAATTGTAGCCCTCAGTCGAAATGGAATTCATATACACGGCTTTGTTTTGCGGAAATCATAGGAGGCTTTGCTCCGGAGCTAGTCGCCGAATTTGCGTCGATTCTATGAAGTTCGGGTTCAGGAAATTTGTTGAGGGATCGCGCTGATCTCGGCGGTGTTGGTTTAATTGTAGAAATGATTCGGGAAGGCATTTTACATTACGAAATTAAATGTTTTGAAACTAAACAATAACAGTAAAGCAATTGTGTGTTCCAATAAGATACAGCCCGCGAATGAGAAATGGAATAGAGAGAGCTTTCTACGCCCGACTGAACGGATTGTTTGTGATTGGACGTCAGTGTCGGATATCATTTTTGGATGAGTGAACTGTGAGTGTGGTTGAAAGTTGATAGAACGTAGGTTTGCATTCCTCCGACAGTTAATTACATGAAGAGGGTGCGAACGGGCGACAGATCGCCTGCGAACAATAATGACGTATTTAGCGGGACTTAGAGCAAGAATGCGGAATATTTAATGAAGGGCACTCTGGTCGAGTTGGTGAACTTTAGCATGCGTGATCGTCCTTTTCCTACAAATGTATTCGCCGAACATCAAACCCAACGCGGCCGTCCCTCACCGCAGCACGTGTAGTTAATCTGCACCATTCCCGTCTTATTAAATAAGCAGACCCTCAGGAAAACTTAAACGGACCTAACAAACACTGCTAATTCTGAGTTACGGTTTTCCAAATTAGTTCGACAGCTCACATACGCCGCTTCTCGCCGGCGGATCTCGCCGTCATCTTTCGTTTACTATCAACACGCGGAAGCGTGGAAATGAAATTTACATAGTTATTCTGCTGCAGTCATCTGTGCATAAATTGGAATCAAAGGCGGCCTGGAAATGTCCCTCTATTAATTCGTTCCGCGTTGCAACCTGTAAATTATTCCATTATCTTCGTTCTGGATTATCTCCGTAATTATGTTTTTACGTGTCCGGTCGCAGAACCTTGTCAGGATAACACCCCTGTGTAGGGCAAATTTGTGCCAGTAATAATTCCTAGCACGTGTTTTGTCTCGTTTTTGCAATTTGTTTGTCAAGATTTTCTCATAATTTTCGCATTTATTAAATTGAATGTCTCGGTGTCAGTGGCGTAACTACCCTCCCGCAAGACCGTATGGTGTGAAAGAGGCCGTGATTTAAAAGGGCGTTAATAATAAGAACACTTTGCTCTGGAGAACTCTCGTACTAGAAATTGTTCAGTTTATCATAAAATATAAATGTCTACGTTAGTAATAAAAGCAGCCACTTTTAAACATTGTGCAATTACCCTTTACGAGTATAGGGCGCCAGCAATTATCGGGGGGGGGGGGGGGGGGTAAATATAAATTACATCAAGAAGAAAATAGTTTGTAACAATAACTGTTCAACACTTAAAATCAAATAACGTCACTGTAAAAAAGCCAAGTCCAATAAGGAACTTAGAATTTTTCAGTATGTAGAACCAGGTTATTTTCTTGACAGGATATGGAGCTTGTGGTTGTTGCTATAAGAGATAACGTGGGATGGCCAGGCCAAACCAACCCTTTACAGACAATTTTCGCCTATGTCAATCGTTATCAATGAATATACTCTCATTGCTAAAAGTATATTGATTTGAAAATTATAATACAGAGTTTATATATGATTAATGCGGGCCGTGTTTTTTAACCTAGTATTAAAATTACAATCGTATGCATTTAAGATAGCGTAATAGTACGTATTGTTTGTCACTTGACCTACTACACTTAGCAAACTGCACACCTTGTCAAATTGCTAGCTGCAATACTTCGTAATATGATCTAGTGCGTTTGATAAAACTGCAAAGTCTGTTTATAAACACTAAATTGGCACGCGTTACGCAGCTCTTGTGGCCCAATTGTGCGCACTTTTATGTTATGTTTATATATACGTAATTCTACATCAGAAAATACTTAAATTGTATATTAACATATAGAGTTTATGATCACTGGAACACATCTCTTTCATGACATTGTCCCACTCAAAATATATGCCTATTGTTTGTACTAACAGATTGCATAATAAACGTTTAACAAAAAAAACTTTTGTGTTTACACGATTTCAGTTCGTTTTACACTTTGTCCTAAATTCATGGTAAAACAAAAAGTTTGAACAGTCACGAAAAATCTACTGCTCTTTAACAGAGCATGAGGGTGTGGGACTAAAACGGGTATCTGGTCACTCTCACCTAAATTGTTTATCTTCATATTTACATTATCAAACCCGACAGACGTTGTCCTGCCCGAACGTTGGTTTGCCTGCTATTAGCGGGTTGAGCAAACGTTTTTTCGATGTTCGAATTTTCGATTTTTTTTATTTTAAAAAATATTGGGGGGTGATAGGGGTGAAATTTTGGGGTTATATATTCTGATAAAAGAGAAATCTTAAAAAAATTAAATTTTGTCAACAAATTTAAAATAAAAATGCCTAAAACCCGATTGCAGCACCACCTACCGGGTCCAATTGTGAATCTAAACCAGGGATCCACTCAAACACACGCAAAATTTCATCAAAATCGGTCCAGCCGTGTAGAAGGAATTCAGTGACATATACACCTACAGTAGAATGTTTATATATATAATTCTTCTGTACGTGTGCATGTGACTAAACTCTTTCTAAACGGCTATACCGATTTTGATGAAATTTTGTGTGTGTGTTTAAGTGAGTCCCTGGATGGTTCAGATTCACAATTGCACCCGGTAGGTGACGCTGCAATCGGGTTCTAAGAATTTTTATTTTAAATTTTTTGACGAAATTTCTTTTAATTGTTTTAAAGATTTCTCAGCGCCACCTACCGGATCGTATTGTAAATATAAACCATCCAGGGACCCACTCAAACACACACAAAAAAATTCATCAAAATCGGTCCAAACGTTTAATAGGAGTTCAGTCCCATACGGACGTACAGAAGAATTATATAGTATATAAAGATATATATCCAGTTTGTGCTTGCATGCTATGTAACTACTTTTCACGTTTCGTCATTGCAACATTGCATAATAAAAAGTGCTCCATTGCGGGCCTTTGTTATGGTGGAAAACTCGATTTCGTAATTTACAGCGATAAACCCAGCTTTAGCAGTGTTAGAGGGGAACTTCAACTTAAGCAATAGTCAGCGAGCTGTACCCCAAGTCGGATGTGTGTAAGCAAGTCTCAGTGTTAAATCATCGCCCGGAGAGCTAAATAAAAAGCGGCTAAAAGCCTATAAGGGCTTGTGTGTAGTAAGCAGTATTTTCACTTTAAGTGTTCTTTTAATTGTATACAGAACAAGTATACGAACTGATAAGCAGTCCAGGATTTTCAAGACGATTGTTAAGTGACTTCGGCCGATAAAGCGAGAAGCCAGCAGCATTCCAAGGAGTTCTTGAACGGATGGCGTAATCTACATCAAACCCAATTCGATAGACACAGTTTCCAGGTTTTTTATAAGGTAGTTTGATATAGGAAATGATTGCAGTTTAATCTATAACCATTAGCTTCAAGCGGTGTTGTCGACAATTAAATACGTATGTGAGTTAAGAAGCCTGGGAGAACACCGGTGGTTTTTATATGCGCTTTAGTGGTTATAATATTTATGTGAATTTTTCTGAACAATGTGTCAGTATAGATACAGGGCAGCCCCTTGTTTTATTATATATATATGCTTCGAGTTAGGCCAAAGCAAGAATTTCCTGCGTACTGAGCTAGCCAGATGAACGAACATGACTATTCATTTGTAAAAATACTCAGGCGTTCAATAGATCTGATTTAATTTTAACGTTTCTTACGGGGGGGGGGAGGATAATTCTATAATTAAGTGAGAGCATTTTTAAAGCAAATTGTGGATGTAACAATATTATAGTTCACTTCAGTTTTCAGTGTATGGTACAGATGTGTGCAGTGATAGTAAGCATAATTACATATTGTAATTAAATGTATGTAGCACATTTACAAGGCAAGGCAGAAGAGTCAAAAACAATTTTAACATATTCGTTCCTAAATGAACATTTTAAAACTTGGAGACAATCGAAGAAGGTTTTCGAAATGTAGATTGAATAGTTTACTACAAAAACTACAACTACAATTAGTTTTTAAAAATGACCAATATTGTTGTACAGTTTCTAAGCAAGAAGTTGTTTAAGAGATAATGCAAGCTTCTGAAAAAAGAGCGTTTGAAATTCCCATAAATCAGTAGATTCTCCTCGCATAGAGTAGTGTATACACATGGTAAAAAGAAAATATATACAGCTGAGATACCCAGTATGGCATGATAGATACCACTGGCTACAAAAACTTATTATAAGAAAGGTCAAAAGCAAAAGAAGAGATCAAGTAGGGAAAAACCAGTAAAATTTTCAACATAGGAAAGATATGAGATAAATTTCCCGAGGTTATAGCTAGTTTTACTAGTCGTAGTAGCATATATCATAAAACACGTAGTGGAGTGGATTTGAAATGTGTTAAATAATAGACGAACATATATTTCCGTCTGTTTAGCATTGCCGAACTGTACAAGTCGGATCAGTGATAAAACCCTCACAATTACAGAGATTCCAAGCTATGAACGTCAATAAATTGCACTTAAAGCTGTTTTGTAATTTTATATGCATAGCTGATAGTTCCCAATAATCAACATCTAATTTTTAAGGTCTATTATATACTGTACTGGCATAATGCTTACAGCAATTCTGGTTGCATTCCTAACGTACGAAGACTAAGAAAAGTTTCAAATAGGGCCAGAATTTGTATTTTATTTATTGCAACAATATAAGTCACTAGCTAACATTGATAATTACGTAAGACATGATTAGCAATAACTGAAATTTGATTAACACAGATTAGTAATAGAAAAGAACAGTATCGTCAAGGTTGCGTTCAGCCTGTTTTTAATATTTGTGCTCGCTATGTCAAATGTAGCTAATTTGTGATGGCTGACAGATTAATTGTGTAACGTCAAGACACCATAATGACTTCGCTTAAGTACAAAGTTGTTTCAAAGCGCCACAGATGTTTTATGCTGCGTTTTGGTATTCATATCATAATTTGAACAATCGATAACGCAGCTAAAGGGTTATTAAGCATTGTAAGAAAGTACAATGATGCAAAGAGCATTTGAAAAGCAACCAAAAATTAAAGAAGACTACAAGAAAATGCTAATATCTTGTGAATCACTTTGTGGCTTTCACGGCCATTGTCATTAAGTAACAAACGACTTCAGGGATTGGACTCGACTGAGTATCGCCTCTGACGTGGTTTACACGTTGAATTACCGTGCTCGTCTATCCTTTCCCTTACAAAGACTTTCGCCTCTGGCGTGGTTAACACGTTTAGTTACCGTGCTCTTTTGCTTTTCCTCCTGATCAAGCCCCTTACGAAAGTGGGCGAAACGTTGAGTACTTCGACCTCAATCATGACACGGTCGAATCCCGGAAGTCGTTTGTTACTTCGTATGAATCAGTGTTTATTTACTAAAAGTGCGGTTCGAGTGTTCCGGAATGACATTTAAGAACATATTTAGAAATTAAGGATCAGATATTGTAAAAACTTACTTAAAACTATTAATTTTATAACATGCTGCTCTGCTGACTTAGGGTGTTAATTGTTTTCGGGGAAGCCAAGCCAAAAGCCTGTGTGTAGTTTTGGCTCCCCGTTTTTCATTAATTTTGTTGATACCATTTCTGCCAGTTGTCAAGCTTTATTTGTTCACCATTGTGGCGAGGCCAGCTGTGGTTCATTTGATAGTGTTTCATAGTGCAGCCCCAGAGAAAATTGAACCTGGAACTGCCCCAATTTTTGATTGTCTTCGCAGCTAAGTTTTGGCAAGTTTTGAAGCTGCGAAAAGCAGAAAGCAGAGTGCAGCGTCTAGAGGAGCTCTTGTTTGTGGTGTACAAGAAGGTAGCAGCAGTTAAAATATCACTAGGAGACAGGTATAAGCTTGGAGTCAGCTTCAACCGTGGGCCTGTGCGAGGTCAACTTTCGAGTCCCATCCACCAAGGCTGGGAGCTAAGACAAGCGGACAGCAAAGTACACGACCTGGGGAAGGCTTTATTCGTTGTCCAGAGACAGGCAGCAGCCGCTGAAAGCGTTTCAGGAAGAAATTACGAGTTTCGCTTCACCTTTTTGCGAAAACCGGAAGTGGATTTGGCGACCAAGCTAGAAACAAATGCGAATTGGCGCCTCTTTTTACTTAAAAAAACAAATTCCAGGTTAGCAACTTGATTATTTGAATTGCATTGTTATTATTTACCTGAGGTAAATTGTTTAATTGTTAGTTTATTTGTGGCCAAAATAAGCTGGATTTCTTTGTTTTTGAACAAGCTTTGTTTCGAGTTAATATGTGAGGTAATCTGTCATTTGTTAAAATCGAGCATTTACTATACAATGGCAAAATTTATAATGTGTAACAAGCTAACCCTGACGAATATTGGAGACTCAATAGCCAGCCGACGCAAAAGTTTAAATAAGTTACCAATGAATAAAATAGAAGAAGGTAACATACCTTTATAATTGCAATAGATAATTAGACAATCATAATTTTTAATTAACCCCAGAGGAGGCAAATCAAACTCAACCGTGTTGTGGTCACTATTCATTTATTTAATTACAGATATAACAAATAAAGTATATCAAAAAGTAGGAGATCAAAATAATACATACCAACATAAGAAAAAAGTTCATACAATTGTTGTTACACCAAAATAAAAAGTTTGCAGTAAATTTAGGAATTAGTCGCACCAAAGAAATATTTCTATGAAAAACAGCGGGAGACTATGCAATTAAAAACCCTTAGAGCAGTTGCTCAAAATTAAACCATTCTCCTCAGCATTCAGCTTCTCTTAAATATAACCGTCTTCTACATTCAAATAGTCCAGCTTTGTTTTTGATCTCGTTGCAAGCTGTTTGCATCCGTTACTATAATTACCTTCGAGGTGTTAACTGCTTTATCGCAAACAACATTCCTTAGATCTTAGATGATTCACAGCATAAAAGTTCAGTGGATATAGATTTGAGCGACCATTTAATAGGAACTCGTTACCACTATAATATGATGAGCATGTTTGTGCGGGTGCATGGAAATGTATAAAGTACAAGTGCAAAACCAGCCCTTAAAGATAATAACCTTTTATGAATACTCAAGCTATTATACTTTAATTTTCAATTTTATATAACTGAAAGCAATGTATGTAAGTTAATAATTAACCTATTAGGTTTCTTATTTATTAGACATTACTAATTAAACTGTAGTTGCTTTAGTCAAAATGGTTAAGTGTCACAAAAAATCGTATTAAAAAAATTACAACTGCAACTTGACAGAGCAATTGTATTTTATATTTCCAAAGAATGGTGATCGAAGTTGAACTTAACCTAAATATTACAAGTGCCATGCAAATATCTTTGTATTTTCATAATGTTACAGATTGATAGTGGGTATGTGCACTAATAGGTTTGGACATCAAAACCATAAAGATCATTTCACCAATATCACAGTTGCATGAATTTTAATATCAAGGCAAAAAAAAATTAATTGTCATCTGCAGGACTGTATTTCAAAAAATATTGACCAATGTACGGATGTTACACATATAGGTTATCTTTTGTTTTATGATACAAAGCAAGTTTTGCATTTATATTATTTTAACAGTGTACAACGTTTTAGTTACAACATATACCTAAAGTCAAAATCAAGGTCTCCGGGATTGTCAAGTTGACACTTCGGTAAGGCTTAATCAAATTCCACGAAAAAACAGTATTAATAATAAAATCAAGCGACTATGAAACGCTGGTCTACTAATATAAAAGGTATCAATGGTAACTTAAGTGAAACAGCCATCATTGGAAGAATTGATCGAATCTTTTTGATGTAAGTATTAAGAATTAAACAGATATACCATTTCTAGCAATTTATTATAATGCTTGATTTTGAATGCAACTGTGACAATATGAATAAAGAAAATTTCTAACTTTGGAGGAATATAGTCTCCGGGAAGATATTAAGAAGAAAATTTTGATTTTTTTTACTTTCGATAATTTACTGCGATGTGCAAGAGAGGAACTAAATTATATTGGGAGTCGTTCAAAATTATACTACACATTAATAGTATTTAACATTACTAGCTTGGTAAGCGAGCCGCAGGCGAGCCAGTCACCTTCTTGAACCAGTAAAACCTGTTACCTTGCGTGTATTGTTGAATATTTTATTTGTTCCTCACTTGTAAATAACTAGAAATTTACCATTTATTCAAAATTTCAAACTGACAAGCAACTAAATTCATCAATATGACAAATACTAAGAAAGACAACTCTGGCTTTGCACGCTATCATTTATCTATGAGCACGATTGTAAAACTGACAGTTAACTTGTAAATATTTTACAACTTGTTAGAATAAAATTTCTTGATTAATACAGTGACTTGATAAATTGAGAAGTGAGGAACAAATAAAAAATATGGGATATAAATATAAAATTGTGATAGGAAGAAAATTGTTGTGTGAGAAGAGTGTAATTTCGGCCGATTGCTTTTTTAAGGAAATATTTACAATTTCGAAATTCTAGTGAACAATTTATGTTCGTGTTTTTGGATGAAACTTGGATATTTCGAAATGAAACCAGTGTGCGTAGCTGGACACACGACACAGACTTGAAAATTAATCCATCTAAAGTTAAGGCGGAGGGAAAGAGCATGAAGGATGCACATCAGGATCTTTACCAGGATGTTACTTACCTTTGGACTCGGACAATAATGACAAGGACATAATTGCTAATTTATGGCTTAAACCTCTATGACTGTGTACAGCAAACATATGGAAACATACACTGAACACTGTGAACTACTAATACAGAGCGAATCAGCAAAGGGCATTGTTAAATATACCTCCTGTTATTATTAGGCTGTAATAATCTAATATAGAATCGGAAGACGAGATGTATTCCTCTTCTAAATCAGACTCCTGAATTGTATCCATCTAAATTCTGGTAAATTATATCTCTGAAAATGGTTCTACTACAGTATTTTGTAACTATTATCTCTTAATTTTAAAATGCTTGTTATATGTTTAGCATAAATAATAATTTCTAAAACAAAGATCTACAAACAAAAATCATCAGCAAATCCTTAATGATATATTTTTACATCAGTACATATAAGATCCATGTCTCGAAATTTTATGACGTTTCTGTACAGTTACATAACAATCATGTTTAAATAAACGTACTTAAAATAAAGCAATACCTTATTTAATGTCAATGGTGGGGTCGAGTGGCTGACCGGAAGCCAGGAGTTGGCACTGACCTGCCCCGCGGCGGAAGGTCAACTACAGGGGAGGACAAAGGCATAGCACTCCAGCCTCTGAAATCCCAAGACCGTTGGGTATCACCTTCAATGATTGGTGATATGTGATCTCAGATTGCATCCTACACGTGGTGGCCCTGTTGAAACTAAACCCAGCGGATCTAGACTGGGAAGTCGATAAACATCCCTCAAGCCAAGTTGGAAGATATCGTGACGAGGGCTGCATGGAACTGGGGAGGCAGTTTCACGAACGATTCCTTCGGAGCACCTGGCGCAACTCCGTCGTACTAAGTCGCCTTACCTCGACGTTCGGGCTCCGGCGAGGGTTGACATTTTTTCCCGATCACTCGTGGGAACAACATGGATGAACTAAATTTAACTATAAAAACAAATGAAAAAAAAGAAAACCCAAAAAAAAATAACTCTCCCCCTAGGGGGCAACCCCAGGGATCGGCTGGAGGATCTTGGATGGATCCAGCCGAATACAGGAAACTATCGGGCGCTGCAAAGCGAAAACTGAAGCGCCAACGACTGCAAGAGGCAGGAACCGGGAGCAAAGGCACCGGGACAGTCCCAAGCAGTCAGCCGCAACCAGGGCCTTCAGGGACCAGGGCTGGCGCAAGAAAAGGGGACGACGGGAGAGGGTCAAAAAGGAACCGATCCGAAGGAAGTACCCCAAAGCAGCAGAAAAAAAGGAGCAGGGTGGAAGAACCTGCTCGCAGCTACAAAGAGGCCATCACTGGGGAAAAAATGGTAATTCTGCCAGACGGATACCCAGATGAGACCTTAAATGTCGAGCAGGCAGGGTTGATTAGAACCTACCTGCTCGAAAAAATTGATGAAATCGAAGATGGGGGGAATGTACCCCACCCGAGATTTCTTGAGGTACGCCACGGCAGGGGAAGACTTAATGTGACCTGCGCGGACCTCGAAACCAGAACGTGGCTGGAGATAACAATAAAAGGCTGTATACCATGGGAGGGAGCGAAACTAGTGCTCAGGGAGGCCAAGGACGTTCCCAAACCAGTATACACCCTAGCATGGATTCCAGGACCAGTACTGGAAGCCAAAACCATTCTGCACAGGCTGCAGAAACAGAACAAAGGTCTTTGCACAAAGACCTGGCAGGTGACGGACTCCAAGCCGGACCCCAAGGGACAGCAGGTAGTCATCGCCATGTCAGAACAGTCCTGGACTCAGCTACAGGACGTTGACTATAGGCCCTTCCTAAACTTCTCCCGGGTATCTTTTAAGAAACTGGGTAAGAAGAAGGAGGAAGGCGAGAAGAAAGAAGGGCAGACAGAAGAAGAAGGACCTTCTCAGGCAATGGAAGTGGAGGGATCTTTGGAACCTCCACTCTCACAATCGCCAGAGGAAATGGAGGTAGAGGGGCCTCGGGAACCTCTACCTGCAGAAGAACCACAGGCGGAAGGGACTTCAGAACCCCCCCAGGTGAAAGAAGGGGGAGGGTCTAAGGAACCTCCCTCTCCTTAAGCCCAAAAAACCTAAGTAGAAGCTACAATGGCGCTGAAACTGCTACAGGTAAATATACACCATTGTAAGAACGCATCGGCGGTCTTACAGGCTTATGCCATCAAAAATAATATTGATATTATATTAATTCAAGAACCTTGGATTAAGGGTAATAAAATAATGGGACTAGGGATGACCAAGGGCTGGACTCTGCACAGCTCCGATGAAGTCATGCCTAGAACCTGCATACTTGCTAAATCAAATTTGAATCTGATCACATTAAGAGACCTTTCTTGTAGGGATCTTGTGGCAGTCAAAACCAAAATGGCTATGGAAGGGAACGAGAGGGAGATCATTATCGGATCCGTATACCTCCCATATGACCAGCCAGGAGATCCACCCACTCCTGAGATGAGGAAGCTAGTAGGACACTGCAGAGGGGCGAATCTGCAGCTACTACTAGGATGTGATGCAAACGCTCACCACATAGCGTGGGGAAGCAATAACACCAACCCCAGAGGTGAGTCACTCCTTGATTTCTTTTTAGAAAATAGGCTCTTGACAATGAATCTAGGCAATGAACCCACATTTGTAACTAGTGTTAGAATGGAGGTCATTGATATAACTATAGCCACTACAGCTATGGCAAACATGGTAGAAAAATGGTATGTATCTGAAGAGCCATCGCTCTCGGACCACAGATACATCAGATTTGACATCAAAACACCAGTGCTAACCGACCTGGAGTACAGGAATCCCAGAAACTGCAACTGGGGGTCATATAAAGAGAACCTTAAGCAGGCACTACGGGATTGCCCCTCCAGGGCCAGTAACACTGTTGAATTAGAAACAATGGCAGATGCCATCGCTGAATCACTGATAAATGCCTTCGAATCGAGTTGTACTGCAACTTCCAGAAGGTCAACCAGAGATGTTCCATGGTGGAACGGTCGACTTTCAGAGCTGCGGGTGGAGACAAGAAGGCTATTTAACAAAGCAAAAAGGACAGGGAAGTGGGAACCTTATAAAGAAGTCCTTACAAAATACAATAACGAAGTGAGGAAAGCAAAACGATCCTCATGGAGGGAGTACTGCAAGGGAATCGACAAGACACCAGAATGTGCAAAACTCCAAAAAGCGCTAGCGAAAGATAGACCACAGATAGTGGGAACACTAAAAAAACCTGAAGGAGGATACACGGAAACTGGGAAAGAAACACTGGCAGTTTTACTACAGGCACACTTCCCAGGCAGTATACTATTACAAGAAGATAATACCAGTGATCACGGTGTAGAAATACCTTTACGCAGGGCCACACAAGAGAACTGGAAGACAGCACATCAAGTGATAAACATAACAAAACTTAAATGGGCATTACACAGTTTTGAACCATTTAAAGCTCCAGGTGGAGACGGGATCTACCCAGCTCTACTCACTCAGGGCTGGGGTGAACTATCCACCCGTCTATGTGCAATGCTAAGGGCAAGTCTGGCCCTAGGCTATATACCAGCAAGCTGGAGAAAGGTGAGAGTGGTATTTATACCAAAGCCGGGAAAGGAAAGCTATGCCCAGGCAAAATCTTACCGACCAATAAGTCTGACGTCATTCATTCTGAAGACGCTAGAAAAGTTAATTGACAGGTATATAAGGGACGAAGTACTGGTGATTTCTCCATTACATAGATACCAATATGCCTACCAATCAGGAAAATCCTGCGAACTGGCTATACACGAACTAGTCAGCAAGGGGGAAAAAACTATACAATCCAAAGACTTTGGCCTAGGAGCCTTTCTGGACATCGAAGGTGCTTTTGACAACACCTCGTTCGACTCAATTCATCTAGCCTTGAATAGCAGGGGAATAAACGACACCCTGAGCAGATGGATACTAAACATGCTTAAAAGCAGAGTCATAACCACTTCTCTTCATAAGACAACCGTGAAAGTGTCTGTAACCAGAGGGTGCCCACAAGGAGGGGTATTGTCACCTCTACTGTGGAACCTCGTGGTGGATGGCCTTCTACGGGAACTAGAGGAGAGGGGCTTATATACACAGGGCTACGCTGACGACATCACCATCTACATACACGGAAAATTTGAGGGCGTAGTATTCGAAAGAATGCAATTGGCCCTCAACATTGTGGAAAGATGGTGTGAAGCCAAGGGACTATCGGTCAACCCGGAAAAGACCTCGCTTCTGTCAATCACAAGAAGGAAGAAAAACAAGTATAGGAAACTAAAACTATACGGAAAAGAACTACAGATGGTGGAGAAGGTCAAATATTTGGGTGTGATTTTAGACACCAAATTGACATTCAAACACCATATGGAACATGTTACAAGCAAAGGCTGCAGAGCATTCTGGACCTGCAGAAGAATGTTTGGAAAAACATGGGGACTGTCACCAAAAATGGTATACTGGCTCTTCACAAGAGTCATTATACCAACGATAACCTATGCATCCTTGGTATGGTGGCACAAGGCAAGCATTATTAAAAATAAGAACCTACTTAGTAAAATACAAAGAATGGCCTGTATTGGAATAACGGGGGCAATGTCGACAACCCCGACAGCCGCGTTAGAAGCCTTGCTGAACCTTCCCCCATTACACCTAAGGGTAGAGGCGGAAGCGAGACTAGGGGCATATAGGCTGAAAACACAAGGGTATGATCGTTATCCTGGACATCGAGGATACCATACCGAAATCTTTAACCGATTACGTGAAAACCTCATCCTGCAGATGAAGTCCGACAAAATAAAGACATCCTACCAGTTCCAAAAACCGTTTGAAGTATATCTTCCAGAGCGGGAAGAGTGGAACGAGGAAGAAGTCTTAACCAAACTAAAGGGGGAAGTCTGGTACACAGACGGATCAAGAACAGAAAATGGAACAGGTCTGGGCATTTATGGTACGGGACCAGGAAATGCAATAAGCATAAACCTGGGACAATATGCAACAGTATTCCAGACCGAGGTAACAGCAATTCTAACCTGCGCCCAATTAATGGTGCAGAGATCCTACAAAGGCAGGAGAATACACATCCTGACGGACAGCCAAGCAGCTTTAAAAGCGCTGTCATCTAACCAGTTCAACTCAGAACTGGTATATGAATGCCATAAAAAACTGGTTCAACTGGGAGAACACAACAAACTGAGTCTGTTGTGGGTCCCAGGTCACCAAGGAATAACAGGCAACGAAAAAGCAGACAAATTAGCAAAATCAGCCAGCACTACCCAGCTGATAGGACCAGAGCCTACCTGTAACATAGCTTATAGCATGATCAGGGAGCAAACTAGAAGCTGGTTACGAGATAAACATCGCAAATTCTGGCACGACTACCCTAAAGCAAGGCACTCTAGGAACTTCATAGGGGAACCGTCCAAGAAAGCGACACTGGCACTCCTGGAAAATGGAAGGGAGAAAATAAAACACATAACAAGGATAACTACAGGACACTGTTATATGAACAAACATATGCACACAATAGGAGTGGCAACAAACACAGAATGCAGATTCTGTGAAGAGGAGGACGAGACTCCAATCCACTGGATATGCGAGTGCGAGGAACTCATAACTCTGCGACATAAACACTTTGGGGAAACAACAATTGAACCCGAACTGCTGATAAACACCTCACTAAACTCACTAGGAAGCTTTTTTGAGGACATCGGAATACCTCTGTGAGGCTAGGTGAAGCACTGGGATGTGCACAATAGGTCTTTTAGGCCGCAGTGCAGAAAGGGGAACTAACCCAACCAGAAGTATATATAATAATACAAAAACAGCTCATGTAAAAGAGACGTGTATTTTTGAAATTAACAAATTTGGTGAATAAAAACATGGAGTTTAAGCCTTATTTTATCTAATTATTGGTAAATACAAATTAAAAGGGGCTAACTACAAATCCGAGTGGTGTGATAGGAGATATTATAAATTGAACTTCATGAAGACATATAATCGGTGAAGAGATTATACAAATACAGTTAATTGGAAATAGACAAATACTTATGGTTATATTATTGGAAGATATTTGGATTTATTCCTGCATACGGGTGCTTACAAGTAGCTATTTGATTTGGATAATTTGGAGGATATTACTAGAGTCGTCGGACTATCTGTAAAAAGACCAAGGTTATATTGGAACATCATAATATTGGAACTTACCAGGAGCTAATCGGTGTGGTGGTGACATTTGAAAGGAAGAAGGATTGGATTCTAGGAGCAAAAGGGATTGTTGATGAGACGGATGCAGTTCTAGGGTTTCCTGATCAGGGTACTTTTTTAGTTTACACCCCTACACTTAAAGCTAAATAGAAAAATCAAAAATCAGTTGTATGTGGGGGTGTAAACTAAATTATAGTCTATGTTGAACTAAATTAGTTTACACCCCAAACTTTTTATTGAAAATTAAGTAAAACAAATTATTCACGTTTATAAACTTCTGCTATTTGCAAGGAGAATGTAACAAGCCAAGCCACCACCAGTGCCACCTACCGCCGTGAGCGCACACCAGGCACAACACGCCAACGTACCTAACCTAACCTAACCTAACCTCACCTAACCTAACTTCGCAATTAAAATCATAATGTTTCAATACACAACAATGGAAAAATGTGGGATGTAAACTAAATAAGCTGCCCGTAAACACTAGTTTAGTTTACACCCCCACATTTAAGCAAAATACAAAAATCGTAAACCAGGCGTAGGTGGGGATGTAAACTAAACAAGCTGCCCGTAAACATTATTTTAGTTTACACCCCCACATTTAAACGAAATACAAAAAACGTAAACCAGGTGTATGTGGGGGTGTAAACTAAAAGAGTGCCCTGATCAGCATAGGCGTTACCATTTGAAGAGTGAGCAGTAGGTGTTGCAGACGGTCGACATCGGGATCCATTCTTGGTTGGATTTTGGCAGTAGAAAGCAAGAGAAGTTATTGAGGTTTGTGTAACAAGTTTATGAAAGTATTTTAAATAACAATCAGTAAAAGAAAATATTAAATTGGACTTGATATGGTGCTTACATAGGAGAATTGATTAATATGTGTGTTAAGATAATATACAATTGTCAATACCTGGCTCGATGAGTTTGAAAATCGGTTTGACAGCAAATGTCATTAACTGTAATATTAAAACTCAATTAATAGAGATCTTGACTTGGTGAACCACCTGAGATAAGAGAACTAGATTTGGAAGGAATTATTATTTAATTAGAAGGGGCATTGCATTAATAAAGGGCAAGTTTTAAGTAAAATATCAAATACATAATAAATGTTATGTAGTAGTAATAGGAGCTAGTATTATTACATAATATAGGGCTAGCTTAAAGTGGTGCATTACATTCCATAATAATGTATTACTTACTATATTGCTAGCAGGGCCGGGGAACGGCCGAAAACATTACGGCGCCGACATAATTTCACTTTGAGTATAACGCGTCTCGTGCGCATGCCTGAGAGTTCGAACTCCACCTTTAGAAGCGAATTTTAAACTTAACTGGGAGGTTCACTTCCCCCACCGCGCGTATGACGCCGACGCGCTTGCGCACAGCTCACCATATACATTGAAGAGTTGTCTGTCTCACTTCCTTCGTGACCCCCCAACTCATAGCCGCTAGCAATATAGCTGTTTAAATATATGCCAAAAATGCATTTTTCATGCTCTTGAATACCTGTCCTACTTTTCCAACTTTCTCTTCTATCCCTTTATCCAGTTTTCCATCCTTTATCTAATAGACGTGTCTGTCTGGGACGCTGTTTTGTCTGTCTGGGACGCTGTTTCAGCAGCCAAACCGAAAGAGATAGAGAAAAAAGTTATTAAAGTTATATGTTTGGAATGGTCATGTCAGGTCAGGAAACAAATTTCAGTCTCACACTAATTATTATCTTAATTATAATCCTAACTTTTTAGGTTAGATTCTAGGCAAATTTTATCAAGGCGAATGCGACTGGTAGTTTGCTACCAACAATGACGTCATATACGTACGTGTGGTGAATACGCGTTCTATTTGCAAAACGGTCTTTTTTGTTTTATTCAATGAGACATTTGTCTCACTGGACTGCTAGTTATTTCCTATTATCACACTCAGACCCCAGTATTTGAAATGTGTTACATGTTCTATTTCCTTTCCTTCTATTCTGCTATGTCTCTTTTCTTTTGCTGCTATAACGACAGTGTTTGTTTTGTTTATGTTGGTATCAGATCTGGGCAGTATTTGTATTTGTAAATACTTTTTTATATTTAAATAGATTTAATTACTAGGTATTTAAATACTTTTTAATAGGCTATATTTGTATTTGCAGGTGCAAATACTTTACAAAGTATTTAGCATTTAAATACACTTTTGGAAGTATTTAAATATTTTTAGAGTATTTAAATATTCTCAAAATATTTAAATATTCTCAAATGATGACGTATTGGACGTTTAAAATTACACAAAAAGTATTTACTAGTTGGAAATATATTTCTTGGAGAAATAAAGGTAACTAAATACCTTTGAGAGTATTTAACCACTTTTATTTCTTAAAAAATATATTTCTAACTAGTAAATACTTTTTGCATAATTTTAAACGTCTTTTAGGTCATCATTTGAGCTATTCTGGCATTATTAGGCATTACACGTTGAAATTCACATCCATAATCCAAAAAAATACCTAGAAATTTTAGCAAAAAAATACTTATATAATATGAGTAGCTTTCATAAATAGTTTATTTCAGGTTCATTGTAAAAACATTCGCCCGCACATCCATTTTGCAATAAGACAGAGTTATTCGGAGTTTTATAAAACGCCTAAAATTTTCAGTCGAATAGTAAACTGACTTAGGTGTTTTATAGTACGACTGAATTTATAATTAATGACATCTACACTATTTTCTGCACTTTTTAGTCGTTATTTCCACGGTATTTCAGTTTAATTTACCGATTTTATGACATAAAACTACCTGTACGACTTCCTCTATCATAACACAATATCAAACACATACGTGAATTTTAATGAAATACTTTTTATTTTGTTAACAGTTAGTACATATATTAGTTTTATATGTATTAAGTGATCGACAAGTAATTACACTGTGTTTAGTTTTATATTCTACTAAACAAAACTTGCAATGGAAACTATTAGTAAACCAAGTACAGAGGTCTAAAAGTTCTTAAAAAATGGTAGCATTAAAAATATTAGGTACTTAATAATTATGGTGCTAAAACGATAATATTTCCACACCGTTTTGATAGTTCTAGTTTTGTCGTATAAGTATCATATCAAAAGCATGGACAAATTTTCCAATGGATCAATACATTATTTATTTTCATAGAAAAACAACAATGTGGAAATTCGTACCGACAATCGATATTATGGCGTCTTACAAAGGACTATCGGGTGTAGTTATACTAATTATTTACACAGTGAAATACATCTAGCAATTGATCTAAATATATTATAGAAAACTTATATAAAGTATAAAAGGTATAAAGTATGGCAATGGTATTACAGAGATCTTGTACATCAACTACGAAAGAAATCCGACTTACTGTTAAGTAGATATGATTACTCACACAATTAAGTTATTGGTTTCACTACATGTAACGAACTTCATGGAACATATCCACTATGTACAATGTTAGTTATAAAAAGACTACATTCAAAAATGAAACGTCAGTGACATTAAAAACCCTGTAAACTCAGTTTTATCTATCCTCAACTTGATTAAACTTTACAAAAATTCACATGTATAAAACACCAAAACTTCTCTATATTAATCACTATAAGCACCATAATGTTTGACAATTCTTAAGTCTCGTTATTTTAAATATTTACAAAATCATTACAATAAAACTCACCCAACGTATGCTACATTACTTAGTAAAAAATGGCACAACACAGAAGTGGGTTTAATCACGTCGCAGCCCTTGCAAGAACTCTCAGCTGATTTTGCGGTGTGAAAGTAATGGAAGATATTAATTCTTTTATACTGAATAAATTTCGCATTATAGAAAACCACAAGTTTCTCATGGCACTCGCATTGCAGATGCTGCATACCCACCGTTTTAGTAAATTATCAGCACTAAAACGAATTAAATAAAAATATTCCTATATACAGAATGGCTCTACCGTATAGATCTTTTGATTTTAAAATCTAAAACCGAAATATGGGCTGTATAAAAATTATGATTCATAATTGTTTATGCAATTTGTAAACTACAAAGTGAATAAATGTAATTAGATTATAGGAATATTCAATATTTGCTACTATACAAAGAAAGCAGTAAAATGAAGTTGCAGGTCGCTATAAAAACTAATAAATTACTGGAAATATCACTAGGAAAGTTAAAAAAAATCACTTCAGTTATTTGCTTCTTTAAAACACTTTTTTTGTGATTTACCTGCTGGAAAATGTAGCGGCCCATCTATAGACAAATAAACATAAACAATTTAATGAATACACAATTTTTATTGAAACCCAAAAAGAACATATCTGCGAGCCACTCATTAAGAGTACCGTAAAAAAATTCGACTCCTTATTAAAACTATTATATGCCAATTTATAAAATAAATTTGAGTTATCACTTAGTTTCGAGATTAAATATTCTTTTTACAAATAAACATTACAATAACTATCGATCAATTACCCAATCGATTTTATATCATTAACTATGCACACTTTTCAAAGTTAGGAAACACAGCATCAGTGCAACCGTGGCGTACTCAACTGCGTGGTTTCACTTCGCTTAGGAGGAGGTGGCGGTGGCCGCTTGCTTCGCATCCCGTCACATTTGCCATCCTTGGCAGAATGTATCGGGCTTGTGGCATATTCAACCACAGCATCCGGATTATCCGCATAGATATTTTCATAAAAATTATTACAGCCGTAATGTTCCTTCACCCATCGAGAAACGTTAGATTCTTTGTATTCGGGCAAAAGTGGCACTGGATCCCTAAAACCCAACACCTCATGAGGAGTAGTCGCAGGTTCCAGTTTACACTTCTGTGCCACCTGCCACTTCTTCCGCATCACTCGCTGCAAATCCTTGAGAAATTCCGTTGGGGGTTCTACTAATTTCTTAGGGCTAGAAAGTTTGGTGTTCTCAGATCTTTTAGGCGGGGGAGGCTTTTTGGGCAAAGCGGGTGCCTCTTGCGGAGGTAAATTGAAGCTAATCTTCTTAATCAACTTTTTGGGGCTGGTGGGCTCTTGGAAGTTAACTTTTCTTTGCAGCTGAGGGGAGTTGGTGCCGTTTTTCTTTTGCAACTCGCCAACGTGTGGTGCCATGGCATAAACCGTGCCGCCGGATGAACTTGAGCTATTGCTGGAAGCTATGCTGTTTACAGACACTTGCCTAGGCAGCGACGTCTGCCTCAAGGACGACCTGAGACCGTTAGAATTGCCAAATGCAGGTGCATTATTAGGTAATGTACCACTTTGTCGGTAAGGTGGAGGATTTAGGTAGGCGGGAGGCTGGCTGCTATGACTGTTCTGTATTTGATTAGCTGGGTACCTATCGTAATTTTGCCCACTTATAACATTCTGACTATTACTGCAAACTTCCGCATTCTGACTGTTCTTGTCGTATATGTGGTGTGTAGGGCTAAAACTAACTGGTGGGTTGCTGCGTGTTGGAGTGCTGTTATTCGAACCTATGCTTAATGGAGGAGGACTGAAACATGGCGTGTTTAGTCTCGAATGTGTGGGTGTCTGATCGGGAGACATCCCCTGGGTCGGTGTCCTATCGGGACTAAACACATTGGTTGGTGTTTCATTATCTCTCCGCCGCTTGATTGTGTCCGTATCTCCGTTCTCACTAGGTGGTGGTGGCAAAGACATGAGGGACAACTGACTGCCAGTCAGTTCACTTCCTGTGAGTGGGGGCAGATCTGCAGGATTCGGCGGAGGAGGCAGACTGTCCAGTGAAAGATTGGAGTTGTACACTTCAGGTGGAGGTGGTGGCAGCTGATACGATGGTGAGTCGGTTACTGTTAATTCTTCATTGCTATCTGGTGGTGGAGGTGGTAGTGATGTAATGGAGTCCATCTACATAAAAAATAAAATGTAGAGATGAACGATAATTTTTTAATTAAAATGTAATAGTAGATTGCAGCAAAAGCTATACACATATTATATATAAGCGCAAGTAGCATGCAAGCCCAATTATATTAGAGACAAAAGTAAACTTTAATTGTCAACTCAGTGAACACTACCGGTAGTAGTTATTTAGTAGTACTCAGCCAACAGCCATTAGGCCAATTATAGGCGTCACTGTACATTTTATGGGGACTTCCAACCCCACTAACGACTGTCATGATGTTATTATGACATCCGGGACCAACTATTAGCGTGGCAGCCGTACCATGAGGCGCCAAGAGATGCAACCGTGGAACTCCCATCCAAGTTCTGACCAGAAAGAGTATTGCTCAACTCTGCTGATCGAACGTGGACGCTTGATCAAGCTACACCACCCAGGACCTGTAGTTATATCATATACCAACCATTGTAAGCATATTTTTGTCCTAAATATTCTAAAGTATGATTAATTAAAATAGTTTTTAAATTCATCAAACTTGCATTTTCTCTAATAAAATGTTATTTGATCCTTTCCCCATTTGAATAGAATTATTTATTTCCATTTAGATAAAAACTGGTTTTCATAAGCTTACATAAGATTTCATTTGATGTAACATCAGCAATCGAATCTGGTGTAGCGCAGCTGTCACAAACGGCCTGGAGGTGTCTTTTGTACAGAGGAGGCCATAAACCACGGAATGTAAAATTTAATTGTATAGTGTCTTAGTAGTGTGTTACTAAATGAGCTAATAAAAATGAAGTTTGAGATGTGATGGTTCTAGAGAAAGTCAATTGCGCGCATGGAGTTAAGAAAGATTTATAATGTTAAGTTTGATTTGTGTCACCAAAAGCTAGGGTGGAAGTACTCTTGTGCATCAGGGAATAGGGCAATAAAGGGACAAGCATTTACCCCGACTAACAATAGACCAGGCGAAAGGGAAAGTCAAGCCTGCTGGACAATACAGCCATAAACGGCCAACTGGAGTTAGACGAAAGTGAAGAGTAAACCCACTGCTACGACAGCAAACAATAGGACTTGAAACGGGTCAATTTGTGCCACCTGTATTTACTCATTTTACATCTTTTCATTATATGCTAATTAGCAATAAGGCCTGACAGTAAGTGTTCTTGTGTTTATCCATTTAGTTTAGCACTATAGAGTAATAATTGATGTATACGCAGTCAATGACTATAGAGTGTAACGCGCCACGATTTCGTGAAAAAATGCGTCGACAGTGCAGTTTAGTTGGGGAATAACCGGTCGGTATGTGAATCAACGCTAGAGGCCTGCAAGAGGATTCATTCGCGCCAAAGTGGGCGAACGCAACGAAGCTAAAAAGCCTGTGAACAGCGCGGGCTAATTGGTTCGTAAATAACGAACCAAGTGAAGTGGTACGTGCTACTCCCACGGTTTAACTAGAGACCTCTGACAGGGGCCAACCAGGAAGTTTAGCAACTCTTTGAAGACGCTAACGACTGCCAAATCGACAGGCTCAAACGCCGTTTCAACAGCAGCCCTGCTTTCCTAGGCTACGAGAGGAACAATAAAGGGAACCAGGTTAGTCCTATGTGAGAATTGCGCAATTGTCAGCGAATGTGTCGATGACTGATAAGGGTCAACTACCGGACGGCTTGACGCCATTTTGCTGCCTGTGCATTTGGAGGCGATGAATCACGTGTCCCCATAAAACAAGAATAGACAACTGCAGGTACAAACCATTATTCGTAGTGTATAACTACTTTGTGTATTTGTTTCCATGTAGCCTTTTCTTTGTGTGTTCCTGTTTATTTACAGATTATATGTATTCATTGTAAATTGTTGGACTTTTTATTGTCATTAAGGTTTGCATTGGTGAGAACAACATTTAATAATATTGGAATCCCCGAAGACGTAAAGGAAGATTTAGCAACCCTGAAAGAGAAAGTATTGAAAATAATAGGGAGTAGAATGGAGTACAACTGGGAGAAAACGAGATAGATTTCATTAACAGACTCGGAGAACGTAGGGGAAACGAAAGCAGACCAATAAAGGTGGCGATCAAGACTATCCTGAAGAAACTGGAAATTCTGCGAAACACAAAGAAATTATCAGGAACAAAAATAGGAGTGAATGAAGACTTCGACAAGAAGACAAGAGAAACAAAGAAAAAATTACTCCCATACATGTTAGATGCCAGGAAGAGGGGATTAAGAGCACTAATCAGGAAGGATCAAATACTAATAAATGGAGAAGAGTGGAAGATAGAAGACATAGTAGAAGAAGGTAAGGAAACAAAGGAAATAATAACAAACAAACAAAATAAAAGAGGCAGATCCACAGATGAGGAAGAAACAAGTCCCTCCAGGGAGCAATACCAAAAAAGAAAAATTGGGCACAAACTGTACTAGTACCCTTCCACAAAGAAAGGCCTGGTTCAGAAGAGGAACAATTAAACAAAACACTCAGGAACATCACGAAGACAACACGGCAGCAACAAATTTAAAAAAAGTATAGAATCTGAAAACTGGACTGAATTAAAGATGACAAAAAGCAATAGTATAGGACAAGCAAATAACAATACATTTTTTTAAAAGAGACAAAAACTAGAAGAGCACTTGGATATTAGCTTCCCTTAGCCACTCTGGGAATGAAAAAAGAGTCTCATAGCACACCGACTGATTAAGCTAGCAAACCCAGGGCAGTGTAAAGTAATAATTCAGTAAGTGTAGGGCTCGGAGTAAGAGGCCGCGTTACAGACTATAAAGCTAGAACCGAGATTTCTTTTCGAGGCAAAAGGGAATGTCCTTTTTTTGGCGGAAGTTATTTCAACCACTTATCCGACAACAGAAAGAGGGAGCCCTAGCTCGACAATCCTATTGTGTTCAAAAGAGTTTGGTTTTCATCGGAGTACTTCTGCACATTCCGACTTGAATCACTTTGAGCAAATCGAGGACCGAGGTCAGATTCTAGGGTCTGTTATAAATAAATAATTTCGTCTCGAAAACCAGGCTACTCACTCATTCTGAGTGTTTCTGGAGGCTATTTGGTCAGTTTTCTTAAGGCCTAATGCATTAATTAGTCTCCAGTATTTGTTTACACGACATTCATTGTTCGTATTTGTATTTAAATCAATATTGACGTATTTGTATATGTTCTGAAGTGAATAAAAGGAACGTTATTGTTTTCCACAACCGGTTGTATCTTACTGAACTTAATTCCATAGTGGTGAACAACGTTTAATAAACATCATAAGAGTTCCTAAAGTCCAAACCACTTTACTAGTAAAAATTACAAACTTAATTCTTCTTCTTCTTCATAAGCACAGCAACCATATATGGGCCTTGGCTTGCTCTACAGTGTCTTCCAATGTGTTCTGTGCTGGGCTCTTTTTTCAATTTCTTATTTTATTCTTTCTAAGTCATCAATTAAATTTTTTTAACCTTTAAATACCAACATTTCATCTCACACCGACCAGAAAATATGCAGTTTCTGGAGAATGTTTTCGCTAGAAAGTAACGTTTTATCGGTCCCTGATGGCTTCACTACTATGGAAACAAGTTTGTGTTATTGTTTGGATAAGACAAGTGATAGATACTAATGACATAATTTTCTCGAGTTTTCGAAAGTGAATTTGGAAGTTTGAAAGTATGACCAGAATCCCAAGGTTCCAGGGCGAGCCGCAGGCGAGCCCTTGAATTCTACTTGGTTCGACCTGCAAAACACTACTTTCCAGTCTTGTAACATAAATTACTATGGACGGGCACCAATTGAGCACTTTACTACTCCAGGTAAAAATGTATATCGTTGCCGGACACACCAATTGAGCACCAAGGACCAAACGGAGACCGACCAATTGAGCACTTTAGATTAGCCAAATGCGCTCTGTATTACTAGTTTGTTCATTAACAAACTAACAAGTTACCAGGTGCTGAATTAATGCAAACAGTTATCTTTCTCGGCCAAATAAAAATCAAAGTCATAGTAGGCCTTCTTTTATTTAAAAAAATTATTAGCAATAATTATGTTATTACATTGCAGTGTATATTCAGAAAAATCATAATTTATATTATTTCATTTATCGCAAATAATAGATGTGTTTCGGAGAAAAATATAATTTTGATGATGAGGTTTCCCAATACCAAACGAGTTACAAATTGGTTTTTAATGATATCGTTAAAATTTGAATTGTGTGCTAATAATAATTATAAATTGAAATAAAAAGATTAACATTACAAAGTGGACAGAGGTCAAAGTGCTGAATTCGCCTGTCTCAAAGGGTCGCTTTGAAAAGGTACCTGATCTGCCTGGTGCTCAGTTCGCCGGTCTACATTTATTACATCGAGAGCTTGGTGCTCAATTGGCGTGGACCCATTACTATGTCACAGCCCTACATATATTAGTATGTAAGTCTTATTGATAAAAGTAAGGATGTATTAACATTTTTGACGAAAAAATACTGTAATAATTTGTTAGATTATTTATTATTTTAAATACGAGTTAAAAATGTGAGCACGCACACCTTTTAAAGTTAAGAAGAATTCCACTGAACAAGACCATGTCGACGAACATAAAAAAGATTCAAATTCCGAGCAAGATTTGTAACCGGAAGAGAATAGTTTAATGATCATCGGCGTCCTCAAAAAAATACAAAGCCTGCTACTGGTCCCTATTTTATTGGTAAGAGTAGCTCGACTTCTTACCGTGTTTTGTTTATTTAGGATTAGTACCTACCCTCTAGCTTCCCTTTTATTATTGTGATTCATAGATTTTTCTAAATATTTTTTCGCATCTTACTAATTGTTCACTTTCTTGTGCTACGACACATGCTCTCCTACTTGTATTGTAATAGGTTTTATTGCAGTTTGATATATTTTCATATAGGTAGATTTACTACTATGTATGAGCCCTGCATCATTTTTATCTGAAGTTAGCACAGAAATTGTTTTTTTATGCATCACAAGTGCAACAAGGATAGCATTAAATTAGCAGATTTCTGGGTCTTTGAAAGTGGATTTGACTAGCGACTATAAAACACGTTGCTGATTTTTATGATGAACCCCAAGATGTTATCAGTAAACAGTAAAAATAACTAACATACCTAGGCAAAATTATTTTGAAAAAATTACGAGTCGTTTATACAGAAATTACAGATCAATTAAAACATTTTTAAGAATCATATAAGATCTTTCACAGAACTTTGAAAAAAATCCGAAAATATAGGCAACGTTGTATGCATTCATAAACATATGAGGAACATTTGACTTATCCTTCATATTTTTTGAGGTTATTGCCAGTATAAATGCTTTTTGACAGTTTTGTAGTTTTGATTCAATAAGCTGTAGTTTTTTGCAGAATTAAGAAAAATTGGGCACTTTTCTAGTTCCAGCCCCACATAACACCTGGTTTATGATTTTTGTATTTCCCTTAGCGGTGAGGGTATAAACTAAAATAATGTTTACAGGTTTACACCCCCATATTTTTTCCTTTGTTTTGTTTTGAAACATTGTTTTTAATTGCGAGTAATGTCATGTCAGACAGAATTTTTTTAAAGTTTGAACGCCCAACAACTATTTCATTGTTTGCAGATGTCAGATGAAGAATTTATTCACTGGTACAATTTTTGTGACGTCAATTGTTTGTTTGAAACGATGCCATGTACCATTTGTGGTTGCAAATAAGCGGAATTTTTAAATATGAATAATTTGTATTACTTAATCTTCAATCAAAAGTTTGGGGTGTAAACTAGGTTAGTTCACCATAGATAATAATTTAGTTTACACCCCCATATACCACTGGTCTTTGATTTTTGTATTTAGCCTAAATATGGGGGTGTAAAATAAAAAAGTACCTACCAAAAAGTATAATTTTACGCATTAATATATCGGTAAAAAACAAAACATTACTTTTGAAGTCTCGGCAATTGTTGCTGAATTTATTGAACTGTTTCCAGAGAGAAAAAGAAACCGATGGGCATATACCTACTTCCTTTATATTGTGTGCAAGTGGTATGGCACGTTAATTTATTATTTATCATCTTATTGTACAATTGTTTGTTGCCTGTAGCGAGCAGCTAAGGCTGTAGAAATACTACCGTGTGTCTTAAAAAGAATTACATCTAGTATGCTATGAACTTCCCATAATACAATCTAAAATTTTATCTGAAATTGACAAGACTGTAAGTCTATGTCAAATTCATGGTTAGCAGGTTAGGCTTTGCGTCATTTTTGACACAAACTGACGCAAAACATAACCTGCTAATTTCGAATTTGACATAGACTTACAGTTTTGCCAATTTCAAATAAAATTTTAGATTGCATTATGGGAAATTCAAAGCATACTAGATGTAATTCTTTTTAAGACACACGGTAGTATTTCTACTGTTAAAATGTTAGGTCTCGTAGAACAAACAATCTGGGCCGAAAAGAAGATACAAAAAAAAAGTTAAAGCAAGACTACACAGCACAACTATCAGCTAGCAAGATTAAGATAAAAATAACGAGAAGCTAACAGAGAGCTGCAAGATGCGATAAAAGTGATTCGGCATTTTAAGTTTTGATGGCAGAATGTCAGTTGTACAACTGACAATTCAGTGACTTTAGTGCACTTGATAAAACCATACATACACAAAGCAAAAAAACCGTGCGAAATTGTTTCCGCAATAGTACCTAATTCTCCATTGCCACTAATTTTGACTTTAGCTAAAACAGTAATTTCTTCAAATAACTTGCCTGGAAGCTAGTGATATTGCAGGCGGAACAAATCTCCTCATCTTATTACCCTTTATATTTGCTCCTTTTAAAGTGCTTTTCACACACAACACTAGCCTTTCCAATCCGTCAGTTCTTTAAATGCAATACGTCTTTCATTTTTGTGCCACCGTTTCATTAGATGGAAACTTGAACACACTAACATATGGAGCAAACTGCCTTCTCAAAATAGTTTTTTTCGAAAACTGACATAACCTAAATGGTTGTTAAAGTGACTGTTTTTTGTTCACTGGATATAAAAGTCTTATGACCTAAATCGGTTGTCAAAGTGTCTATTTTTTATTCACTGGATGTAAAACTCCTTTACAATGTAGAACAAAAAAGACTTATGTTCAGCAATTTTTGATTAAAGAAGAGTTCACAACGTAGAAAAAATTTTCTTTGCGTTTCTGCTAATGTGGAGCTGTGCAGTTTTCGAAAAAACGTTGTTTAATACTCGATTGCATAATTCTTTTGCATGTTTCGAATGTTTTTTGCTCGAGATGCTCGCAAAAAAAACTCATTCTCGAATGTAAAAGTAGCATTTTGCAATCTAGAATCAAAAATAACTATTAATGTCAAATATATTTTAAACAAACAAAACTTAGTGTCTTGGAATGACCTAGCACACAATTTACCAAGAGAACCAGTAGGGTTGCCAGACCTCCTATATTTAATAGGAGTCTTCTATAATTTGTCGCAATATATAGCAGATATCCTATAAATAAGGTAAAATACCCTATATTTTCAATAACCTAGAAAAACAGTAAAATTGCTTCTATAAAAAAATAATAAATATTTAAATTTCGAAATTTTGCATTGAGGGTAGGCAGCGGCGCAATTGTGCGGTCAATGACCAACGCCAAACAATACCGAACTCATCAACCAATATGGCGTCAACTGTAATTTTCTCTTAAGTCGGTTTGTTGTTATTTTATAATAATTTATTGATAAGTAATAGTAGAAAATGTGAAAATATCCAATAATTCTGATTCTGACGACAGTGGTACTGGTAGTGGTTGTGCAAACACTTCACTCAAAATGAAAACTAAAAAATATTCCAGCAGAAATCGAAACGAATGGGAACAAGGTTTTAGTTAACCGGCACCAAAACGAGGTCATCTGCGAAATGTTACATTTGTTCAAAAAAAAATTCGATCACAGGACAAGGTCTAACTCAAGTAATGAGTTTGCAGCCAAACAGTTGAAAAATTACTCATTATTTAAAAAAGAAACTGAGCAAATTCCAAATATTTGTATTTTTATGTCATTTATTTTCAGTATTCCTGCAACCTCGACCTTTGTAGAAAGGGTCTTTATTGATTTCAGAAATGATCGAATGTTTTTGAATGATCATGGTTACACACCGTATGAATAATATGTTGGTGGCACTGTAAGTCTATGTCAAATTCGAGGTTAGCAGGTTAGGTTTTGCGTCAGTTTGTGTCAAAACCGACGCAAAACCTAACCTGATAACCTTACCTACACTGCCACCAACATATTATTCATACGTTGTGTAACCATGATCATTCAAAAATGTTCAACCATTTCTGAAGGCACTGTTTTTCTTTTGTGAAATATTGTTTCATGTATTCAACGTTTGTCAAGTTTAAAATAAAGTTTTCTCCTATATATTTTCGAAATCTCCTAGATATTTTTTACCTTCTCCTATATAAAGGCTTTTTAAATCTGGCAACCCTAAGAGCCAATGTCATGGCCTGGAACAATATAGACCGCCTTGCTAGAAGCGTATACCTAACCTCAAAAAATCATCTTGTATATGCCAAGTCTGGAAACGTCAACTAATTGTCAAACTATGGATGCTGATTTAACTAAGATTTTTCTAATCTTATACCACACAAACAGCAATGATGGCCAGGGCTCTTCTTTTGTCGAATGCATAGTAAGTAAAGTACTTTTTGTTTCTATAATAACTGTCAAAGTGTTACAATGTTGGTAGATATGTGAGTAAAACGCTAGGAAATTTTTATACCTCGTGTTGGTAGAACTTTTTCAAAATTATGGTGATGTGTCAATTTTGAATGTCAAAGTTTCTTAATTTGAACTCTTGACAAATTTCTTTTTTTTACATGGAATCAAACGTTCATTATGTTAAAATATTGTTAAGTTTAATAATTAATAAATTTGCAATATTTTACTATTACTATGCTGTTCGTTTTATCCACTATTATGACATATCTGTCAAAATGACAATAATTTTTTTAGTGGAAAAAAAGAACTAAAAATCTATGTACCAAAATTATTAAAACTAGGGGAACTGCAGGAATGCAACTTATCCCCTAGAAAGTTGACTTTGAAAATTATTATAGAAAAAAAATGGACTTGACTTTCGAATGTATTACGGTGTCTATTACGGTCACTCCAGAATAAATAACATATATGCTCTTATCTGAATGCAAAATTCATACAAACATTTGTAATGTAATGAGGTTTAACACCTTTCGCATTACAGAAGAACATAATACATACAAATCAACACTTTTCTTGCCAGCGAATTTTAGGTGCAGAAATTATATTTCATTAGCTGCTTTCCTTTCGCGTGCATCAAACCCCGACGGCTAGAAGCCCGAGTCGCTCGGTGCTGCTCGTGAATGGAACGCGATTTAGCGGCATAGCGCACATCTAGCGCGCGCCAAAAGTTTTAAACAGTCACATAACCTTAAAACGTTATTTTGAGAAATTTTTGTTTGGTGCTGAACAGTAACAAAAACTCGCTGATATTCATTTTCATTTTTTTGTTATAACCAAAAATATTCCAACACTTTAAGAAACTTATAGTATACTGAAAAATTAAATCTATGCACCCACTATTTTACTACAATATCACAAGTGAATTGTCTTCTTCTATCAGTCTTTGTTTTCCTAATAGCAACTGCTGTAGAAAATGAAACAAATTTAGATGTAGGAATGGTAAGCGTTTAATAAAATGTTTAATTAATAACTTAGTTATATAAAATTTAACAAATTCAAAATCCTAACAATTACAAAAAAATTAACATTCCTATAGCTAAAAGTTCTGTGCATGCGCAAAGATGAGGCTTTGATGACATTTTTTCTTCAAAAAATTTAGCATAGCACCTAAAACCAGGGAGAAGTTGCACCTAACCTCAAATGATTTCGCCTTCGCGCCTTTTAAAAATTAAAAGTATGCCATGCTGGCTGGCTGTGGCTTCGCGCCCCGACCAACGAGCTGGTCCTTGAGAGGAAAGGGGAAATAAGCTCAGAGCGACTCCGAGGTTAAACGCCCTTGTGAAAGGAACAAGGTGCGCGAGAGTTTGGAGCCGCTCCGAGCTGCTCCCATGGATGAAAGGAAAGCGCCTATTATAACTTAATATAAACGATGCAATTGATGATATAAAAATTATAGATTTTGTAAATTTCTAGGTAATTCTGGTATATTAATGTGTATCTGGAATTCTACATATAGTCCATTTACTTGACATCTGCAGTGTCAGTGTCAAATTAAAAAAAAATTTCTTGACTATACCTCAAAAATAATGTGTTTTTTATTAGACTGTACAGTAATTTAATTGTTACAATGTGAAAAATAGCAGTGGTGCTAACATAATGTCAGTTTGACAGTGCAGATGTCAAGTAAATGGACTATACCTAAATACTGACTGCATTTTGGGTATTTACTCACTAGTTGAAGTTTTCATAATTTTCCCATCTGCTGAACTAATTATTATCAATGACCTTCACCTACTTATAGACAACATTTGTATATTGTATATTCCACATGTGTTTACTTACTAAATAGAAATATAAAAAACTTTTTCATGTTTTTCTTATTTTTTTTATGTTGTTTTCTATCAACATACCACCTATTACAGTTATTTGAAATATATGAGAATACGAGGAACGTTTTAGAGTTGCAAATTACAGACTATTACTAGTAGGTAAAAATTGTGCATACTTTGAGCTTGAAGCAATTCAACGTGCGGCTATCAGCCATTTTATCACCATCTGTGGTTTTCTGTTGCAAGAATGATTTTGGATGATTTGCAGCCAGAAGAAACAATCTTGCCAGTCATCAAATTCTGTCACTCATTCGATTTTTCAATGCAAAAGGTAGTAATGTAACTTCATCTGAGTTGTGTGAAACTGATAAGCTTACAGCCTACACTAAGGAATGAAGGAAAGATCAATAAAGTTGCTATGAGTTTAGGAAAATCTTCAGAAATTGATCTAAAAAAATATAGCAACATTTTTTAGATCTTTTATGTTAGCTAGGATCACATCATGGATTCTTCAAAATAACTTTGAATTGTTAAGATAGTTTTCTGGTAAAGCATTGGTGGTCGTGGTCCCTGTAAAAGAGTATTCTTCTCCTAAATTCAATGGGTTAGGCTAGTCGCCTACCCACATTACGGCATAAGAGCGCTCATGCAACTTACACATCGTGTAGTTGATGACTAGCTCTTAGTCTACAGCAAGAAGAATAGTTTCCCTTGAATTTTTACTTAACATTCTTTAATGTCATTTCCACTAATTCTATTTTCTGTGGGAACCTCGTTCTTTCAATGCTTCTTGTAACACCGATTTTTTATAGACTTTACAATATCTGAAATAATACCGTGTGCTGTCATATCGGGAATGTTTCCCCACTGCTAAATATACTATGCTTTTGAGGAAAATATTCTAAACAGTATTATTGATCATGTTTGGTGTTATTAATATGTTCTATGCTGTACCTGCTTGCATCTAACAGCAATGGCACACAATTTCTCGTTACACGATGCCGTAAAAAAACCATTTTAATTAGAATAAGGCCACTTATGTGGTGGGCTAAAAAGCTACAATGTAATATTTCCATATCGATATTTCTACCATTCCAACACGTTGGTAGTATTGAAGATATTCTTGAATGATGATAGTATTAATGCTCTTAACGAAATATGTTTACCTACTCTCATGCCCTTAGTACCTATATGTAATTTAGAGTAACATGGCTTAAGACGTTTAAAAATGCCATTTACTCTTATCACACAGCAAATTAAGCAAAAGCGTAGTCATTTGTAGTTTAAATACAAAAAACAATATTTGCTTCATGTTAATGCAACAGCAACAGCTTAGCTTAACAAAGAGTGAATACAATACCATCAAACTAAACACCATGCGATAGTAGAAGAGAAAATATCATGCAGATGGGTTGCGTAACTGAAACAAAATGTTCTTTCTATGGCGAGGAAATTCAGTGTATCCAGCACAAAATCACATTGAAAACAAAAATAAAGAAAAAATCCCACTTTATTGTGCTACTAATAAAACCACTCAAGCACAGTGTTACCCAAACTAAGCATTCCACAAAAAATGCACTTTCGAAACTTACCATAGATGAAGGCATATCCATACTATTGGCAGTGACAGGGCTACAAACAGAGTTAGCACTTGGGGGCCGTTCACTGAATGGGCTGGTTTTATCTCTTTCACCGAAAGGAGAAGCTCGTTCCCTAACAGGTGTGCCACATAAGGGCGTAGAAGTACCACCTCTTCCACTCATAGATTCCACAGAACCACGGGCTTTGTATGAATGTTGCCTTTTCAAAGTGCCACTGTTGGAGGAGTCATCTGTTGAATTGGACGATTTCCTGCGGCTGTGGCGCCTTGTCAGTGTGCCTAAAGTATGATAAATAAAACGATAAGTACTGTTAAAACCATTTTTGATTAAGGTTAAGTATACATTTCTTGTAATCATTTTTAAATTTATAGTATGTTTATTCTCAGACACAATAATAAGAATAGTAAGAATCAAATCACTATTTTTTGTTATTTAAACGCGACTTATTAAATAAATCCATGACTAGAATTCAAATTCGAAGTTAGCAGGTTAGGTTTTTCGTCAATCTTACACAAACTGATGCAAATCCTAACCTCAAATTTGACATAGACATCACTAACAATATACTTCAATACTTCCAAACGTATACCAAGAATCACAATTTTTTGTAAAAGAAGAAAACGTATCATCACAAGAAAAAGCACCCAACTGCTTAATGAAAATAGTAAAAAACAAGAACCCAGTGAAATTGTAAAGAAAAACAAACTAATGATTGAAAAAGAAAAAGAAGAAAAATACAGGGTGATTCGGGAGGAAGTGGCAATATTTTGAGGACATGTCGAGGAAGCCAAAATAAGCAAAATAAGCTCATATGTTCAAGTCCGATTTTTATTTGTTTCAGAGATACGTTGATTAATTGTAATTTAAAAACTAAAGAAAAATTCATTACAAAACTAGTAAAACAAAATGAAAAAATACACAAATTGCATTAATTCCCAACAAATTTTCGAAAACTTCACCTCCCACTTCGATACATTTATTTGCGCCTTCATAAATTGAACTAATGCTGCAGCGTTCATTAGAGAGAATCATCGTTTACTAAAACTCGCTACTAGTTCAATTTATGAACGCGCAAATACGTGTATCGAAGTGGGCGGGTTTTTTTCGAAAATTTGTTGTGAATTAATGCAATTTGTATCTTTTTTTTGTTTTGTTTCGTTAGTTTTGCAATGAATTTTTCTTTAGGTTTTAAATTACAAGTAAACCAAGTATCTCCGAAACAAATGAAAATCGGACTTGAACATATGAGTTTATTTTGCTTATTTTGACTTCCTCGATATGTCTTCAAAATATTGCCACTTCCTCCCGAATCACCCGTATATTTACCTGAGTTAGTATATGAAACGGGACTGGAAGGCAAAGGCGTTGTCTCGCCTTCTTCTCTAGTTTCTCCCACTTCCTTCAGTTGCCGAGTAATATTCGTTAAAGGCAAGCTTGGTTTCATGGATGGTTTTCTCTTGATAGTGCCTATAATTTATAAAAATTATAATTATATTAATTTGAAAATCAGGAGACAAATGATTTACCCATGGGAAATTCTGACTCGAAGGCATTTTCGCAGCTTGATGGAGCCCCATCAGACATGCAGCCACTGGAGCTGGAGCTACTTGCTCTGCTGTGCCTGCCGGAACTTGCCTCACTGGGTGCCGAATATGTTTCACTTTGCGTACTATAACCTTCGCTGCCACTGTATCTACAGCAATCAACACGAGGTAAGACGGCAGTATGGGTATTACGAACAAGAGGTGTGCAACTGTTGAAAAACTCATGAAAGTATTTGGAAACTTGCTTGGAGTATTAGTAAATAAATGAGGGTGGATGTGTGTTATGGTTGATAGGGTTTGGTGCAACTCTAATAAATGTATTACTTACCCTTGTGTAGGGGTGGTAGCGTTGGATTGAACAGCAATAGAACTGACAGAACAGCTACGAGCATGGGCTAATTTATCGAGATCTTCTTGAGCCAGCTCATCCATCAACATTCTATAATTGTCCATGAGCTGCCGCCCATGCTTCGCTATGCGAATGCCAACCATCCACCTTTCAAGCGTTTGCAAGTCCTCTGCGCAAAGAAATTTTATGTATTTCGTGGATTTTGGTTCCTGTAATCTTGGATGCTTTATTGCAAAACAAAAATCAGTTGGTGCTTTGTATTTCTTCTTCCATCCCAATCCATAATACACCTAAAGAACCAACAATTAGTTTCTATTTACAGCTGTTGCGATAAGTGATCATACCTGATTTACGTCGAATGTAGCCAAACAAATTAAATCTTTGGTAGTTTTAGGCTTTTCCTTTTGGAAATAATACAACCCAGAAGCTCTAAGTACAAAATGATATTTTTTCCAACCCTTTTTAGAGTCTGACTTAAGATACAAAGGCCCCTCAACCTGCGGAATGGTCTGATTGTTCGACGAAAAGAACTCTTCCAGCAACATGCTGCGTGAATGCTCATCGTAGTCGGTATTGTCTCGTTTGTCAGTCATAGACAGCAAGAATTTTTCTGGTTGAGAGAAGAGTTGGGTTTTATCAGGCCTTTCCGCGAAATAAATTTTGTTTTTAGAATCTCTGGTCCACAGCATTAAATTTTCTACTAATAATTCATGGTCTTCGTATACTCTCTCTGCAAATAATTAGAACAAATAAAGCAACCACACAAGAATTTGAAGCGTAAATTGCCAATGTAAATTGAAAAATATTAAAGATTTGTTCAACGACTTTTAAAATCTCCAAAACTGCCTTCTTTTATTCCAAAGAGCAAGAACCTACCCATATATAAATCGGGCAAATGCTCGACGATTGCCCATTTTGGATCCATCTGAACGTGGTTTTTATCAGCCAATAATCTAGTTACGTAAGCGCATATCATTTTCTCGTCCACCAGCAGTGACTTGGCAGAACCATCCACCGTGAAGACCTTGACGAACAGCTTTTGGATGTTCGCTTCCTTAATTTTTTCCATTGCCATCCTAATTTTCTCCGCTTTCGCTTTGCTGGCTTCATCCTTAAAATTAAATCACATTTAGGCGCTGAACTGAGTACGAACCGAAGTACCTACCTGGCCATTTTGTGGTAACTGCAGAGTCTGTGGCTTGGTGCCACTGCCTCCACTGCTGGCGGAAGACTCGCTGGATAGCATAGACACGGTATCACTAAATGCAGAATCATTATCAGGAGAGTCGGTCCTGACGGAATCAGTCTTAAGCATGAGATCGCTTTCGCCAGGGTCTAGTTTCAGTCGGGGACCCTCTGACATGATCTGGTGTGTGTTCTTGATTGGTGCTGTGATTGTTTTTGTATATCTGCAAAAATGTTACACGGTAAATTTCAGTACTTCATTTACAATACAAAAATTTGATTTACTCATTTGTTTTGATATTTATCTACAACTAGAGCTGTCACAAATCAGTGAGATTTAAACCTTTTTTTGATTTAAATACTTTTTTGATTTAAATACTTTTTTTGATTTAAATACTTTTTTTGATTTTTCAGAAGATGATTTTTGATCATTTTACAGAGCCTGTCTATTCCTGTGGATTCGTGAATTTACCAGCAACAACTGCTGCAATTTTTTAAAAGCGTATTTTTGTTCTTTATACCTACAATACACTATACAGCAACAGTATTCGCCATAAACCAGGTTACAATGGTTACATACACCATACAACACTTATACTCATACATCATACATTCATACACATACATACTTTATTATGGCAACTGCTGTTACTGATTTCTGCAACATGAAAAGTAATCAGTCTGAAATCGACAAACAAAGAAAACCTTAGCTAAAATATTAAATAGATTTTTTAGTTAGACTAATAACACTTTTAAGGAAAATCAATTCAATAATAAAAAATACTGTAAATCTATTACCCATTTTTTTTGTGATTTTATTAAAAATTATTTGTGGGAAGAACAATTTTAATTAACTTCTTAGTTTGGGTTTTAATGCTTTTTTTGTTTATTTCATACTATACGATTTTTAAAACAGATTTATTGACGTCATATTTTTGTTTCCTGAACACATAAATAAAAGTTTGATTGCTGATTTAAATAACTACCAGTATCTACTTTTTGATTGCAATCTTTAAAAAGATTTATTCCTTTTAAAAAGATTTAAATCTTTAAAAACGATCTTTGATTTCAATCATTTGTAAAATGAAAAGTATCTATAATCTTTGATTTAAATCACTTGTCAAAATGAAAAGTATCTATGATCTTTGATTTAAATCATTTGTAAAATGAAAAGTATCTATGATCTTTGATTTAAATCATTTGTAAAATGAAAAGTATCTATGATCTTTGATTTAAATCATTTGTCAAAATGAAAAGTATCTATGATCTTTGATTTAAATCATTTGTCAAAATGAAAAGCATCTATGATCTTCGATTTAAATCACTTGTCAAAATGAAAAGTATCTATGATCTTTGATTTAAATCATTTGTCAAAATGAAAAGTATCTATGATCTTTGATTTAAATCATTTGTAAAATGAAAAGTATCTATGATCTTTGATTTAAATCATTTGTCAAAATGAAAAGTATCTATGATCTTTGATTTAAATCATTTGTCAAAATGAAAAGCATCTATGATCTTTGATTTAAATCATTTGTAAAATAAAAAGTATCTATAATCTTTGATTTAAATCATTTGTAAAATGAAAAGTATCTATGATCTTTGATTTAAATCATTTGTCAAAATGAAAAGTATCTATGATCTTTGATTTAAATCATTTGTCAAAATGAAAAGCATCTATGATCTTTGATTTAAATCATTTGTCAAAATGAAAAGTATCTATGATCGTTGATTTAAATCTTTTTTAAAATGATCTTGAACAGCTCTGTCTACAACTGCTTCTGTAACTTTAATAGTAGTCACTTAAAAATGGAATTATATAATTGGTTTTATTTTCAATTCATTTGTATAATAGAATTATCTACTGTTACTATTGTGAAGCTAATTATAATAAGTAAATAAGCATATCTTCACTTATATTTAAACATATTTGATAAATTTTGTACAATATCAGCAGGAAAATAATCTATTTGTATGTTCATATCTCATTTATGCTGGCAAACTATAGCTTGCTTATAAAAAGTCTAATTAAAATACATAGTAAGTTTTGGTATAAAAACACTAATTCAACTAGCCAGTTAATAAAATTAATAATATTCCATGAAGACAACCTTTTACTTACGATTCTTTTTTATTTTCTTATATTTTTGAACAATAAATAGCATATTTGAAATACAGTATAGGTAATAAAAACTTGAAGGTAAAATAATTTCCTATAAAAGAATGCTTGGAATATGCAGGGGCACAGAGTATCAGCTGTGTCCCAAAAACTAGCTCAATTTGTGACAAGTCACCCATACTCGTAACACAGGTTGAAGGCAAGGTTAACCCACAAACCGGATAAATCGACCCATAATAATTGAGAAATTACTGTACTTCAAAATTATTTGAAAGAAATGAAAGAAAATAAATATCAGCAAAATTAACCTTAGGAAAAGTTATAATTGGCAACTGCAATGTTAAAAAACTATATAATAGCTGTGCTATATTGGAAACCACAGTCAATCTATTTATTCCAATTTATCTGTTACGACATATCATTTTCATACATTCATTCTACAACATGTGAACTATTTTTTGCACTATTTTGGGGGTTTCACTATTTTTAGGTTACAATAAAATGGGTAAATTATCAATTATACTTCATCAATGAGCATTTATTTTAAACTTAAAAGTGCACTTAAATACACACAAACATTCACAAAGGAAATAGTATGTAATAATTACTTAAAATTTTCATTTTTAATAATCATGTGCCAAAAATGAACTATTTTTAGTTGTCGCTGCTTTGGTTTAACAACTTCTCTCAACTTCAAGCATCATTTATATAAAACTCTTTCCATTTTTGGAAATGTAGAAACCTCAAGAGTTTTATTTTACCTGGATTCTTTCTGAGATTGTCTTTTTTCTTTATTCCACATATAATAGACTTTCCTACTAGACATCTTTTAGCTAGCTCTGTTATCGTTGTTCTTTTCCTTAAGGATTCAAGTAGTTGACCCTTTTCATTCAACTTTATGTGCTTTTTTTGTGCTTTGTGACATTTTAAATTAGAATCTTAAATAGAAAATGAAGTTCAATAAAATATAAACCATTTATTTAAATGTACAACTGGTTATTTGAAATGTATTTTTTAATCTTAATTAGGGATCATCTTGCAACTAATTTTAAAAAGACAATCCCTATTTTAGTGTTTAAAAACAATATTGTAAAAATTGTAAAATATATTTCAGCAATTATTACCTTCTCAGTTACATAAAATATATAGTGTTAATTTTTTTCATCTTGTCAAACTCTGTATTAGAATTCCGTAATGTCTTTCAATTTCAGATTGATGTTATGTTATAATTTGAAATCTCATGAGGTTTATCATTTGTTATTTAGTTATTGAAAGTAGTTCAAGACCCTTAGTTATTAGTTCTTGTCTTTGGAAGATATTTGGTTTGCAATAATGTTATTTATTTATATATTTTCATTGATTGAGATTTTTGTTTTCAGACTTTTATTTTAATCCTCCAAGTTTTTAAATTGTTTTAGGTTATGTGTGTTAAAACAGCGAGTATGTACTAGTAGCTATTTAATTAGTAATACTAGCAACAATATGCAGCTATTAGTTTTAAAACTGTTTTGAGTTGCTCTTTCAAATACCATAAACAATATTTATTTAATCAGATTTAGTTTTTCTTTTAAAACAACTACAAATGTGGAAAATAACTTGTGGACACGCTGAATAAACACAAAAATGTTAAAAGTTATAAATTTATTTATAAAATTATTGCTTTAGCTGTGCGCATCTTCAAATCTAAAAATTTGCCATCAGTGAATTACAAATGTCTATTTCTTCATATTAGAGTTGAATTAAATTCACATTAACGAAATATTATGCATCAATATGCAGAGTGGTCCTAAAATGTGTGTTATAAATTTAAAGGAGTATTAGAAATGTCGAAGTTCGAAGTATAAGCTTCTAAGCAAGATTTTATTAGTAAGACTTTGATACAGCTTTTTTTATTAAAACAATTTCTGGCATGAAGTTTTAAGAAATAAAACATTTTTAGATATGGTAAAAATTACTTTCGATTGATTCCTGGCACACAAAAAACTAATATTTTTCTTACTAATATGTTTATCCGCACACGTCACAAAAGTGACAACTTATGTGTCTTTATTGACAAGGTAAAAGTATCACTTTATCTGCTTAAGCAGATAAAATAGCAACTTTTGCGTATCTTATGTGCCTATGCACATAAAAATCGTTGCTCTCCTTTCTTTCTTTCTATGTTTGTTCGCTATCTCCTCCGAAGATACTGGACCGATTAAATTGTATGATGGTTTTAAAATTTTGCTAATTTTTAGACTTAGATCGTAGGCTGCTTTTTATTTTCAAAAGAGTACAAAAGGTTTTAATTTAAATTAAATCCTCTAAGCAGCTTAGCGGAGCATCTGTCGCCGTGGGTTACGGTGTGACAGCTGCTGTGGCCGTATGCTATTAGCTCGGGGGATTCAGTATGTTCATATATCATTATAGTAGCGCGTTATTTAAACAGGCCCAGGGGTAGAGTGCTCGCCTGTCACGCGAGTGGCCCGGGTTCGATTCCCGGCCGATGCATGCTTTTTTTAAAATTTATATTAATGAAATTTATCTGAATATGTTTGCGGATAAAATAGTATATGTTATTCGGAGTAAAAGTGACTTTATGTGGCTTAGCTGAATTATTTGCCTCACTAACGTTCGGCTAAATAAACTTCAGCTTCGCCACATAAAGTATCACTTTTACTCCTAATAACATCATCTACTATTATTGGATACTTAAGTCATTTTGGATGAGATTTAGCTTTTAAACTGTTTTCACTTAATAAAATAAACATATTTCAAAGACAAAATCACTATTATCTTTATAATAATAAAACATTTCAAGGTAGAAGATTTATAATGAATAAACTTGAATTTTTAACTGTTTACTCTTGTGGTAGTAATATCAATGCCATCTTTTAACTCAATGGCATAATCATTAAAAATTATTTGGTGTGTCATGAATTGTCTTGTCATCTCCTATTACTTACATTTTGTTGTATTTTATATTTGTTCCTAAAATGTTAGCTTTTTTGAAACTTATTATTACCAAATCTAAAATACACCATAAGTAGCCAATAAACTTAGCAGTACATAAATATGATGGTTTTTTGTTATTGGGCTAGCCCACTCTGAATGTAACTTCTTACTACGACTTTGTACTGAGGTATATTAGGTTAAATCGGTTTATTATAACCTAAGGAACCTATGACCAATAGGTGGCCCATTCTTTTTAGACACCCTATATAGTCAAGGCATATGAGAGCCAATGCACGTCATAAATGATGTAGTAATTGGAAGTAATATATTCTACTAACACCCAAATATTTTCTCAATAAATAATACAGTCAGGTGCCGTTAATCCGAATCAATTACAACCAGCTCAATTCAAAGAATGGAAACATCCAGATTATTGTATCATATAATAAAATCAAAATCTTTTGTTTAATATATAAGAATCAGAAAGTCAAAATATTTACATTAATGCCTCCGGGTGACAATGAGATCAGGGCCAATGTCTCCATCTCCTTTACTTTTCAACGGGACTTGGATGAAACTTGTATAAGGATATTACACATAGTTTCAGATGGTGGGAGTGATTTTTTAAAAAGTGAATTGCATCAGGCCCTGGCCCAGGCGATCAGTTGGCAG